>JAHWFO010017185.1:19291-42267 GCA_023313115.1 Rhysida immarginata
AAATCCTCATAGATAGTATGGTCGTTGGCAACTCTTCTGCAAGTTGGGTAATGGACCGGAGAGCAATATTTTGGAAGGTCTGGAGATCCTTCCACCTAGATTTGCAAATAGAAGCCCAAGCAGGCATTCCATGAAGTAAAATAGTACAAATCACAACCTTGTATATCAAGAGTTTGTTATCCACACCAAGAGCGCTGTTTCGCCCCAGAAGTGCAATCAAACTGAACCTCGCTTTCTTTGCTTTGTTGAGCGCGTATTGGACTTGGTCGTTCCAATTTAGTTTGGAGTCGATCATGACACCAAGATATTTGTAGCTTTTTACCCACTCAAGTTTCTTGCCAAATAAGAAGAGGGGCTTTGGAGGGTTTTTGCATTTGCGAGTGATAAACATGACCTTGCACTTTTTGACATTCAGCTTTAATCGCCACTTAGTGAACCAGCTCTCGCACTGATGTAAAGCTTTTTGAAGTCGTGTGATGACATGTCCTGGGTTTCGTGCCCAGGTCATGATGGACCCGTCGTCAGCAAATAAGTAAAGATTACACTTTGCAAACTCGGGAAGGTCATGAATAAAGAAGTTGAATAAGCCTGGCGCCAAGACAGAGCCTTGGGGTACACCAGCATTAACATCGCAGGGTTCAGACAAGCAGTCCCCAACCTTAACACGAAAAGTCCTCTTTGAAAGGAAGGAGCGAACCAGAGCAATTAGATCGTCAGGGAACCCGTAGGTAATCATTTTGTAAATGAGCCCATCATGCCGGCTTGGTCAAAGGCCTTTTGGACATCGAGGAAAACGAGACCACCAAACATAAAGAGGTTGAGAGGACCGTTTAAATCAGCAACGAGCCTCCATAACTGAAGCTGACAAGAGTGGCCTGGAAGGAAGCCAAATTGCTCACTACGAATGAGGTTGTTTGCCTCGCAGTACTCGTTGAACCTCTTGAGTATAGTGAGCTCAAAGACCTTGGAAAGTATGGGCAACAAGCTAATGGGCCTATAACTGTGGGAAGAGCAAGATCCAGTCCAGGTTTAGGAATGGTGATGATGACTGAGTCCTTCCAGGCACTAGGGAAATGGCCGCTAAGCCAGCAGTCATTCATGACCTTGGTGATGATGCAGATAACACTGGGAGGCAAATTCTTGAGAGCACTGTTGGTAATAGTGTTGATGCCGGCTGTCTTTTTGCTTCTCAGGCGCTTAATGATGTCCAATATCTCAGAGGTGCCAATGACATCGGGAGAGCCAAGAGCGAATTGTGTGTGTGGCCATACCTATCGCACACGTCTTTGACCTCACGAGTAATATTCACCAGATCATCCTCTTTGGGAGTAGAGAATTGGCTCTTCAGTGAATCGGCGATAATTTGTGCTTTGTCCTTGTCATTGCTAACGAAATCGTCACCCTCTGTAAGCAAAGGAGGGAGAACAATAGTCCTGTTGCTTTTAAGGGTCCTGACCATACTCCAGAGAGAATTATCCTGGACGGACAGACTTTTAACTTTGTCGTTCCATATTTGATTCCTTATATCCTTAATCTGCTCACTTACCTTGCGGGATAGCCTGTTGTACTTCGTCTTGAAGTGGAGAAACCTGGTACGCTGCCAAAGTCTTCTGAAGGTGGTTTTTTCGTGGATGAGTTGCCTGATGGAGGGAGGAAGTTCCAGATGGTCTGGCCGCTTGCAATCCACTGGAGTAGCACTTGCATTTGTAGCCATCTTGATGGAGTGAGTGACTTTCTTGATATTTTCGTCAATGTCACTGCTGGTGGCGGGATCCTGATAGGGAATGTTACTGTCGTTCATAAGTTCTCTAAAAAATTTCCAGTCCTGCTTATAACGAAGATTTATTCTCAGGTCGATATTTATCCCCTCAAAATTTAGTGCAACTGGTAGGTGATCAGATGATAAGGCATTTACTGTACAAATATTGTAGGGCTTGAAAAACCCCTTGAGAACAGCAATGTCGAGTACGTCACTAGCGGGTGAGTGGTCGCAGTAGTATGTATCTTCAAGAAGGCCAATAACGGAAGTGTCGATCTGATCTACCATGTACCTATAAAGTATCAAGTCACTTTGATTAGTGCATCTGGAGTTCCAGTGTGAGTGTTTCGCATTCAAATCACCCGCCATAATGACTGGAGTGGGCCCAGACAGTAGTTCATCTAAATCGTGAGGGTCTAACTTGTGCCTGGGTGGGTTGTATAGGGAAGTAAACTTGACCTCTCCAACATCAGCATCTTTGATGACAATGGAAACTGCTTCCATGTTGACAAGGTTAGGTGTGACAATCTTAAGTGTGATTTATACCTTTTTTGACAACAATAGCTACCCCATCAGAGGCTGGATCTGAAACTTTTATAGGGGGACTATCTTTTTGGTAAACATAGTACCCTGGTAGATTGAAAGCCTTACTCTGCTTGAGATGGGTTTCGCACAAGTAGGCAACATCGATGTTCCAGCTTGTGAGGAAATCGTAGAACTCATGACACTTGCGAGGGATGCCCCTCGCATTCCATATAGTGCAACGTAGCTTACCTTGATTTATAACTTTGTAGGGATGTCTATCCATGATTATTGTCTTGTCTCTGTTTGAGTGGTCTGCGGCAACACTTTGCCACTATCTTTTAACATATTCATTAGGTTACCCAGGTACCTTTGAATTTTAACCAATTCGTCGTGGTCAGCGACTCCCTTACCAATAGAAGCAGAAGCAACGGATGCAAAAGTTCTTCCTTCAGCTACTTTGGAAGTTCTATTCCTTTTAACTTGTGGGTATTTGGGACACTTAGTATAACTCGATGTGTGCTGGCCTTCACATCGAATACATTTAGGCCTTCACGTCTTACCTTTTATATTGGCGCAGTCCCTTGACTGATGGTCGCCCGCCCACTTGTTGCAACGCGGTGATTCGGTGCAGCCCTGGGACACGTGCCCAAAACGTAAGCAATTGTAACATTGTAAGGGGCTTCTTGTTGCCCCTAAACAATTCAACAGTTACAGCAAGTGAACCAATGCGCTTTAAGTTTCGGAAAGATTTATTGTGCTCAGTATTTTGTAGGAGGACTAGGACCATTGGCATCTCAACTGCACCATTTGATTTTTTGAGTCTAACTGCCTTATCGGGGAAGTAGTTAGCGTTTCGAAGGTCTGCGCAAAAATCTTCCATGTCATAGGTTGTATCCACATTACGGACAACGTATTTTAACAGCTTCTCAGACTTGAGCTGATGATGCTGGATTTTAAGCACACCATTCATTTTGATTCCTGACACGAGGGCTTTGTGCGTTTCCTCATCATGGCATTTTATCTTGATAGTGTCTGAGCGTCCGGTATGTGCAGTAATCTTATCTAACGTTACGTAATTTTTAATCTCATTTAGCACTTCCTTAATCGGTTTTCCGTGATGTCTAACGATAATAGGGGGAATATAAATAGCTTTCTTTTCACTAACCTTAATCTGGGAATTTTCTGTCCTCGTCCCCCTTCTGGATTTTTTGTTACGAACAACTGGCCAGACACTGTCTTCCACTTCTCCATCACTTCCGTCGGAATGGCTTCTTTTGTTGCCATCGTTTGCCGAACAGTCATGTTCATCACTTGTTTCCATGGACTCCAGTCCATGCACTTTGTTATCAATGGAGATAGGTTGAAAATTTTCTCTTACCTTATTTTTTTCCTTGGAGTTTCCCGCCTTTGGAGTCTCGGAACATTTTTCAAAGGCTGTTCTAAAATCATTTATCTTGTTGATGACGTCTGTTCGAGAGTTTTGAATTTCCGTGTTGATTCCATTGAATTTTTAATCAAAACTTGCACCGACAATCGACAATCGATAAAACGAAACGAGTGATCCGAAAGAAACGCTTTCACTGCCATACTCGTCCAGAAAGTAACCACGGGAAGTACACTGAACTAGGCGAGAAGCCAGATGAAACCTAGTTAAGTCATCCAGAGGATAAGATGGAGTCCGAAAACGTCCGCGACCCCCCCCCCATCATGGAAAAAGGTCCGACTCAGTGGATTTTTTGAATAATTTTAGAATTAAAAACACATTTTAACGCCATCTCTTGGTAAAGTCTTCATATAAATATTAAATTAATTAATTGCCAGTAATTAATCATTTATTTAGTAGATTTTTTAATTGATTCATGTATTGTCATCAAAAGTAAGTCAGTGTGCAAAATTTCAAGTCAGTCGGTTAATAGGAAGTAACTTTAATATGGATTACAAAATTCCACCCAAACAAACAGAGATGTCAAGTTAAAGAAAAGCGTGTAAAAAAAGTCTGGAATTTTTGAAAATCGACCCACCCCCCCAAGATAACGTCCTGGCTACGGCCCTGCATTCCCTTCCAATACTG
The DNA here is from genome assembly GCA_023313115.1 of Rhysida immarginata. Classification (NCBI taxonomy): domain Eukaryota; kingdom Metazoa; phylum Arthropoda; class Chilopoda; order Scolopendromorpha; family Scolopendridae; genus Rhysida; species Rhysida immarginata. Next base: position 23,647 of record JAHWFO010017185.1, read on the forward strand.
TAAAGGATTGACATCCATCTCCAAATCTGTAACTAAACCTAAGCTGGTATTCATACTGTCATATTTGCATTTTTAGATTAGGTAACGAAAGTCAAGCATGTACAACTAACTTATATAGGTCTAAAAATTGTTCTAATTAATATAATGAATGAGAACTGAAAAACAATTTACCTTCAGGATTGGAGCATGATGCTTGCACGATTGTAAACGGCCTAGAAGTAGTGTTTTTCCTAACTGATATAGTATCGATAGTGATTTCTTGTCCCAGGTAAATGTAGCTCTGTACTTCTTCAATCACAATGCTGCCTGCCATGACCTTCTGTTTTGGAACAAATGCACTGAACATAACGTTTGTCTTCTGTGTGTTAAGTTTCAGTCCTACACGCCAGCTAGCCTCTGCTAGTTCTTGTAACATTTCCTCCAATTCAGAAGGACTACTACTGGTGAGAACGATGTCATCGGCAAAACGAAGGTGGTTAAGGAATTCACCGTTTATTTTAAGTCCTTTTTTGACCAGTTCAGTTCCTTGAAGACTTCCTCTAAAACTGCTATGAAGAGTTTTGGTGAGATGGCGTCTCCATGTCTTACTCCTTTTCCAAGGTTGATCCTTGCTTTTCCTTTATCCAAACGAATGGTAGCAGTCGCTTTACTAAATATCTTCTGGAGAATACTTATATAGCTTCCGGCTATTCCCATTCTCTCAAGAGCTTTAACTACAGCATTGGGGAACACCGAGTCGAAAGCTTTCTCAAAGTCGATGAAGGCAAAGCAAAGTGGCACTACATATTCGTTGTGGCGTTCGATAAGTTCTCTAATAACTTGAATGTGGTCGATCGTGCTATATCCGCTTCGAAAGCCCGCTTGTTCTCTTGGTTGTGCTGAGTCTAGTGCTGAATCAAGTCTGTTTGTCAGGACTTTACTGAAGATCTTATAAACAACTGACAAAAGGCTGATATGGCGATAGTTCTGGATATTTTCTCGGTCTCCTTTTTTGAAAAATAGAACCATCATTGCATTATTCCAATTATCTAGTACGTCTGACATCTCAAGGCATTTCGTGAAAAAAACTTGCCAGTAACTTGTTGAATTCTTCTCCTGCTTCCTTAATTAGGTCAATTGTAATTCCATCTTCTTCGGGGGACTTTCCTTTCTTCATGGATTCAATAGCCTTGTCAACTTCGCCTTCCATAACCGGTGGCACTTCATCTTTTCCTTTCATTTGGTCTGCTCTTCTTACGTCATTATCATCTTCATATTTGTAAAGTTTATTGTAGAAGTCCTCCACAATTTCGATGATTTCACTTTCATTCTTCGTGATTGTTCCATTTGCTGTCTTGAGTGCAAATATTCCTCTTCTTCCAATGCAGAGCTTTCTCTTCGTAGTTTTCAAACTTTTGTTATCTTCAACCGCCTTTTTGACAAGATTGCAGTTGAACTTTCGAACATCTTCTGTGATGTGTTTCCATACTGTCTTGCAAAGTTCCGCATATTCTGTTACTGATCCTGTATCTTCTCTTTTTGTCTTCATATCTCTTCGTTTCTTCATTGATTTCCTCGTTTCTTCTGTGGTTTGGAAACTTGTTCTCCAGCTACTACTTCCGCTGCTTCTTTTATGTGTTTAGTTAGTGTCCTGTTAATATCTGTGATGTCATCTTCCTGGGTGCCGCTCTGTAAGATTTCAAAGCGATTTCGCAGTTCTAGCTGGAATTCCTTTCTGCGTTCTTGCAGGCGTGCAATGTTGATGATCTTCTTTGTGTTCCTGAAAAGCTTTCGTCTTTCTGTTTTCGTGTTTAGAACAAGCTTGCATCTTACTAGTCTGTGATCGCTTCCTGTATTGAAGTTGTCGAGAACAGTGCAGTCTTGGATCAAGTGTTTCCTATTTGCGAGAATGTAATCTATTTCACTAGTTGCTCCATTTGGGCTTTCTTCATTGAAATAGGAATTCATGATGTAAGGTTGTTCGTACTCTGCAAATTCCACCAGTTTGTTTCCTCTTTCATTTCTTGTGCCATAACCATGACTACCAAGAAAATTTTCTCCTTTCTTTTTTTCTCCGACACGGGCCTTAAAGTCACCCATAACGGCTTTCAGATAATAGTTTCCTGTTTGGTTCATCTTGCTAACTTCCTCATAAAAGTCATCAACTCCCTCATCAGAGTAGCTTGTGGTTGGCGCATAGGCCTGTATGATCTGTATCTTCTCGACAATTGGATGACCAATCTTGCAATTCTGTCGGAGGCACTATCAAGCTCAATGATTTGATTCTTCCATTTCTTATGAATAAGGAATCAAACACCGCTAACTCTTCCGTCGGTTGTTCCTCTGTGGTATAGTACGTGCCCACTGTTCAGCTCAATTTTATCTTCACCTTTTCTTCTTACTTCGCGGAGTCCAATGATATCCCAGTTGATCCTATCCAATTCTTCTTCTAGTTCTTGCAGACGACTCTCTGAGGAAAGGGAACGTCCGTTATAGGTAGCCAGGGTCAGTGTCTTGTGGTGGCCAGATCCGAACCGGATATTTTTAGCACCTCTGCCTTCATGTCTTGCTGGTTGCCACCGTAACCAGGGACAATCTGGCTGCCGGGAACTGAGGGCCATGGCCGATTTTGAGAAGTAGTCATGGCTGATTTTGAAGTGTTTAGAGAGTATATTTAAGAGTGTTTAGAGATTTAAATATAGTGCTAATTTAACACTATTAAAGCTATTATTAAGTAGAAAAAAAAAATCCGCACAATATTTACCTTCGATCAGCACAACACGTGGTCGCAACAGGAAATATTTTGTTAGATCAACCATAGCAATCATGATACCCCATGATGGCTATGGATCAACTAAATATAATTCACCGCGATTTGATTGGTTACTGAAAATACTGAAAAATCAACACCCTCAGCAACGTCATTTGGGGCTGCAAAGATTGCAGCCCAATATCCATGTAACTCGCGCGTTAACCCCACTACAATAAAAAGTATTAATAAGCTATTAAAACTGATTATTTTGTTGTAAATTGTTAAGTATAAATTTTTAAAACAGGTACGTTTGGGCTTATGAAAATACTTCTAGGAACTATATTTCAGATGCGCATGGACACTGATCTTCGCGCTATTTCTAGTTCACTGCTTCATTGGATTGAGTGATTTGGTTCGGGCTGTATTGAATGCAGCCCCAATGTTGAGCATCTTAGCCCTTCTACCTCAAGTTCGCATAGCACACGGACTACTGCAAAATACAACTGCAGTTCAGTTACAAAATTTGCTTTCGAATGGTATTGTATCACAAACAAGAAAATAATGATTTTTAGAGAAAAATTTTAAAATATTAAGAACAACGATAATAAAATGTAACTTTCATTTTAAGCCGGAGGGGCTGCAGCCCCTATGGACGAGCCGCCACTGGAACATAGGGTAAACGGATGTCGCATTTAGCCAATACATCAATGGATCAGTTGTTCAGGATACCTCACTCCGCGAAAAACGCGTCAGTTGGTCTCCTATCATTGTAGGCTTTGATTGCTTGGAGGGATGCCCCTGCCCTCCTTCCTAGTCCAGGGGACCATAATGCATACACATGAAGGGAAGGATAAATCTTTATAGAGAACCTTGCATAACAACGACGGTGAAAATTCAATCACAAAAAACAAAACTATTCTGTCCAAGCAATGTTGAATCACACAGAAAGTTATCTAACGATGCAATAAACGAGTCATATATATATAACGCCATTTCCCACAATTTGGGTGGTCTAACAACAACAGTTTTCTCCCTTTCCTTTTTTTTTTTAACACATAAAAACATACATACAAATATTCACACACACACACACACACACACACACACACACACACACACACACGTATACATGAATATACACACTTATACAAATGTATATTTTAATGAAATATTACCCCCTAAAGACGTGGCAGAAATGAGAAATATTGGTAATTATTACAATACTGAGTGATTCCAATAAGAAAGTAATACTAGAGGAATAGCCCTCTTTCAGAAAGAGTGAGCAAGGATTGCAGACTTCGCAAACTGCATTAGGTCTGTTAACAGGTTGGCACTCATCAAGGTTTGCTTCTGGTAAGGAATGGCGTAACCCTTTCTTTTGAGTGATTCATGTAGCTCCTCCCGTGCTTTTACAATGACTGGGTCTTCACAGTCCGCCAAAATATGGTCCGGGTTATGTGACCCCTTACCGCAAGGACACAAGGGGTCATCTTTCCTTAGCTTAAACCTCTGCAGGTATTGTAAAAAGAATGACCCATGATGAACTGGACCACATACGAAGACAGATTCAGCATGACCGTTGAGACCTTAGGAATATAATTATAAACAGGTCTACCTTTGACACTCGAGGACCATTGCTTCTGCCAAGTCGTGATAATACTTGAGCGTAGAGTTTTCTTGTAGCTCTGGAAGGAGGGCTGGACCTCTGAGTTGAGACGAGCGGGAAAAGCCAGGGCAGCATTCTTTGCTGCTCTGTCTGCTGCCTCATTGCCAGGTATTCCTATGTGGGCTTTCACGCAGACCAAGAAAATTTCGAAGCGCTGCCTCACCTTGGATAAAATCTGCTGAGCAATTAGCACTTGTTTAGTGGTGGTCTTATTGCTGACAATAGCCATCAGAGCGGACTCAGAGTCAGAGAGGATGGCTATACGGTCGTGGCCTGCTCCCTTAAATCCTGCCAGCCACACTAGAGCTTCAGAGATGGCTTGCACTTCAGCCTGGAAGACAGAACAGGTGGGCTGAAGGCTGAAGGAGGATTGTCCTATAATGTCCTTGCCTCTAAAAGCCACAACAGCCCCTCCAGTATTTTCACCTACGTGTGATCCATCTGTGTATATTTCCAAGTCAGCCTCGTATTTAGGAGATAGCCAACTGTGTATCGGGATGGTAGTATAGGTCCAGGGAGGTCTCGACTCAGCAGCTGATAGAGGTGGCTCATATCCCAGATAACCATTACTCCGTGTGAGTTGTATCCTGTAGCGAGCACGATACCCCTGTGTCATTGTAGGCTATGGTACAATTATTTGCATCAATTAATTGTATCAATTCTCGGGTGAAAACACCAAATCTCTTTTTTTTTCGATTTTCAAAAGAACCTAAAAGGTACATATCACCATGTAAAATGTTTTATGTAACACAACTGTTGAGTAATCATTCTAATAATTTAGTAATCATCCTCATAAAGAACTCGAAGGGATAAAGAGAATTTGTAATAAGGAGGTGAAAAAAATTGAAGAAAATACAAAACTAATAACTAATAAAATTATTAATTAAATAAAATCGGTTATTTTAGGTTGATGGAATGCTTTTGCACATAATAAGTTGTCAATTTTTACATAATTTGTAAACACAGCATCAGAGACATTTTTTCCATTTATACTTCTGTGAATGTACAGCGTGGGTTTTTATTTATTTATTTATTCAAATTATACGGGAATACCCCTTTTACATGATCAATATAAACAGTGACAATGATATTATCAATAAGATAAAAAAGGATGAAATAAGTAAAATCTGAAAGGTACAACATAATATCAAAAGATGATGAACACAACAGGTAAAATTCAATGGATAATAATGACAAAGAAAATAAAATTTCGATAAAATGCACAAATTAAGGCAGTACTCTAAAATCATAAAACATGAGGAACGGTACAATATAAAATAAATATTTCAAGAACTGGATACATAATGAGCACAAATGAAATTAAAATAAATAAATAAATAAAAAAATGAGACAACTCAGTTATAGTGCAATAGGAACTCAGTTATAGTCCAATAGGGGGGGGGGGAATCAGTTATAATAAATAAATAAATAAATAAATAAATAATTTTTTAAATGTTAATTATCGATCGCACTCAACATTAAAAGAACTTGTTTGTTTAGTAAATCAACATTATTAATTGTTTGTATAATATTTTCGGTTAATTTAATAAAAACTAAGAATTTCTGTACAGTAATTGGTTACATCTGACTTGTCGACATCACGTTTGGTAAAATCGCGCAAAATTCTCCTTTGAAGACGAGACTTCGGGTGCACAAAAATCGAAAATAATTGTGTACCGTATTATACAATTAAAATTGAGCGGGTGAGCGGGGGGTATAAAATTATTTGGAAAAAGGATGACGTACTTTGTGGACGACCCCTTATGGGAGTGTGCTGAGAAACGCTGGAGCGGATTTTTACCGCAGCGGCATGGGAAAGTTAATTTCATGTTCAGATAAGTGTTTAAAATTGTTGGGTGATTATGTAGAAAAATGAAATAAACGGTGCGCGTTTCTTCAGAATGTCTGTATGGGATCTTAACTTCTGTTTTTACTGTTTCAGAGTGTAACTTACTTTTTGATTCACCCTCATATTTGAACACTTAAATAATTATACAGTTGTTTATTTAAAAATGCTTTGTTTCAAACTTTTGGGCAGTGTTTGCCGATTATTTTTGGAATTTTTGTTTTAAATAAAACAATTTCATTTGATTGTTGTTTTAATGTCTATTTGTGTGTGTGTTCTATGATTATAAAAAAATAATAATCTACTAACTAAAAATGTTTATTTTTTTCAATAAAATAATATAAAGTCTTTTATTTAGTGACTTTTAGTGATCGTTCAGTTCAGAAATGCGTGAAAGCGGAGAAGTTTCATAACAGTCGCAAAAATGAAGTATTTTGCGTACTTTATTGTGTTTACTAAATATAAAGTAAATTCATTTAAAATATTACCTCCAAAAAGGTCCCAAAAGAATGTCTCCTTACAGTTTGAGGAAAAAAAAATTCATTAAGATATGTAAAATCTAGGTTACCCAAATTTTGAATTTATGATTCATCATTTCCCTGTAAAAAGTAACCTAACACGCCTGCTGCAAAACAAATTTTTCGATAACAGCCGACCCATTCATTTTTTTGAATGAAAGGCAGGGATTGCAGCAGAGTCCGATGCTAATCTAATATAATTTTTTTTTTGGTGCAGAATAAGTACTTTCATTTTGCGTTATCTTTCCTGTTATCGTTTCAGTTTCAACTCCGACATAAGCGCGCTCCGATCCCAACAGTTTCACCGCGGAAGCACTTGCACGTTTATTGCCATCTAGCGAGGGGAAAAAAATTGACGGGTGCTATTTAAATACTTTACCATGCAGTATCTGAAAGTTGGAGAAATTTAAGACTGCCATGTATCTTTTAGCATAATTGTTTTCCGGAAGCAAACAAAAACGTTAACCATGAGGCACGAGTGATTCCCCAGCATCTCCTCTTTCCTCTCTTTTTCCTTGTGGCTATTCGTAGAGAATCTGAAAGCGTAGCGTGTGTAAAAATGCAACATGGCTGATCGTCGTAGGAGACGCAGAGTTAAATCATCAGAGGATTCCGAAGAATTATCCGAAGGATCAGTCGAAGAACAAGAAGTGGAAAAGGCATCGGAAGCGGTATTATTTCTATGTTAAGGCATTCTGTAGAATCTCACGGTTGGTATCTCAAACAACGCACAGTTTCCTAGATTGCCCAAAGTGCACTGTAGGCGTTGGAAGTTAATTTAAAAAATAATTAAATCGCCAACATCTTAATGGAATGTTGCTTACAAACGGGATAATATAGTTAATTAACAACTCTTTTTACTTAATTTTCTGTTCTAAGCGATTTCTTTGAAGATTCGCAAATTTCGAGTTAGTCACTTCCAACAAAAGTTGCATGGATATCTGGGAATTCAACCGGTTAGAGAAATTTAATAATTTTCCATGCATTTAATTGATACAGCCCGTTAAGGTGTATAGTATGCGTTTAAAAAAGGTAGTCGCATCTTTTGAGAATAATAATCAACAGTATGCCTAGATTTAAACTAAAGTTTACGCACTTGATCATTAATATAATATACTTATCATGTGTATGCGCGGGTGTGCATGTATGCGCGCGTACGCACATACACACGGGCAAAATATTATAATAATCCATATTTAATTTATTTTCCTCCTAGGAAAGCGTCGATGAGACAAAGGAAGTTGGTAAGTATTAACTCTTTATAATACATTAAATAAGTTAGCTAATTTTTTTTTCATTGATTTATTCTAAATTTCCAATATTCAATAACTTCCACCATAAAAGGAGCACACAGGAATCCCTGAAATTCCAGTCACTAAAATGACTGGTTTTGCCACCTTTTTATATTTTTTTCATGAGCGAAGTTCCTTAGTTGCAAATACGAACCCTAAATAATGCCAGCTGCTGACTGATAACAGTGATTTAAACATTACCTCCTTTGGAATGCCAGAGATCTAGTTTGCAAACATGGTGTTTGGTTTCTTTTTATTTTTCCTTAACATGTTAGAGTGTTTTTGGAGTGATTGCATTGTAATCTAGAAATCCACATCAAAAAATATCAAAAGACAAAATGTTGAACTTGAATTGCAATACGAATACACTACTAAATCAGATATAACTGAGTGATACTCGTAGAGCCAAACTTGAACATATTATAGTATAATCCACTTACTATGAAAATGCTTAATACAAAATTTCACTTAATAAGAAAGCATTTCCTGCCCCTTCAGATGTATTTTCAGTATAAACCACTTCAGATTAGCGTTTTTCCTAAAACAATCGACGTATCGATATATTGATAAAGTATGAGAAAGACATCGAGTAAAACCTCAATGTTCTCTAAAATCGATGTATCAATTACTCTAGTTCGAATATTTCGATGTTTGATGTTTTGAGAAAATAATTTCAATTCTTTTCATAACACTTTCACTTAAGCTTTCCAGCTTTTTGTGTAAAATTAGTTTTGTTTTAATTTATTTATAATTCTTTCAAGTTGCTGTGCAGTTGGAAGTGCAACTAGAAAAATAATTATGCAGGGTGCTTCTGAAAAGGATGTTGTAAGATACCTAGAGATCTTCTTCACCTTAAAATAAACACAAGTTTCTCATACATTTTGTCGAAATTACGTTCCTTAAAGATTCATAATTACTAGACCTCAGAAATGAACTTGTCCACAATTTAGGAAAGACGTGCAAGTGGATAAATGATGAAGAGATACAGTATTAAAGGAAACAAAAGCGCATGAAAAAAAGTAAGCACCACCACGTGTCCCATTAATACTGATGAGATTTTGTTAACACAAGATTTCTTAGTTTTAAAATCGAGTGGCAATTGAAAAAAAGCATGTTTAATTGAAGTATGTTTTCTATCACGCAATTTCCATTAGTCTAATTTGGCTTTCCTGTGAGAGAGGTGAGTTTAGGGCCAACACATTAGTGCACAGGTAGTTCGCAGAAACCTATTAATGGAACACGTGGTGGTGTTTACTTTATTCATGCGCTTTTGTTTACGTTATGGGGGGGATTAACCTAACCTAATGAATAAAATACTAAAAACTTAAAAAAAACCCTAAAAATACTAAAAATCTACCAAAAATTCACATATACTAACTAATCTACTAGATGTAAAAAATACTCAAAAAATATACCAATTTGTTAGAAAATATACTAAATGGGGTAACACTGATCAGATCAGCAGTGCATTGATCGTTATACTGTATATGCTTTCAAATTTTCGTGCGTAAACATACTAGGCATTTCAATGAGACATCTGTAGATATCGGGCTATACCACCCCCGGCCAATATGCAGGATTGTTCTTCCAACAATTTTTCTCAATTTTATGAATCAAACAGACTGTCTCCTTTACTCAGAGTGTGTTTATGAATATAAACTCGTTTTTCTGAAGTTTTTCGTCCAGCAAACAGCTGAAGTTTGCGTGAAATGTAAACAAAAAATAATCGTGTTTCCCTGCACAGGCTCGTGTGATTGGAGAAATTGATTTAGCTTCTCCCTGATGCACGTAGCTTGGCAAGGCCAGATGAATTCCTTCTTTCTGTCCTTTAATCCACTAATCCCTTATGCTCTTAAGAGATTCAATTGAAACTCTTTAGGGCTTTCTACTATATATTAAAAAGAAAAAGTAAATTTATTTAAAATTTATTAAAAATTGATCAATTTATGTGTAATTTTAAGGTTTTTATCACGATTAATATCATTAAATGTTTTTAGTTGTTTTCAGAACTGGTAGTTACAGTTTTAAGTCAGTTTTCCCGTTTTCTTTTGCAAACTACATTTTTATGTGCACCCTGGAACACGAAAGTTGTAAGGCTTAATCAGCCAATGGAATCTTATTTTACGACGTGCTTTTGTTTATATTTCGTGCAAATTTAGGCTGAAGGAACTAAAGAAGCTACTGAACAAACGTGGTCTGTAGTAGCCTATGCATGTGGGACAATGTTTTGCCTACATGGATGCGTGTGCAGTTAATCTGCCATCATGATGACATCAGGCGTGACATACCTAAATTTTCCCTTTATGTACTTGTTGATTGTATTTTTTTTGTTGCTTTGCCATCACATTGACTGGATCATTGTTTGCTTATCATTCTGAGCCCTGTTATGGCCGTGCAATACCATCGATGTTCTATAAATAATTGATGTTTTTATCAAATGGATGATGCCATCCATGTCGAGCATCTCGAAAAACATGTGATCTAAACGCTTTAAGCTAATTTGAAATGTATGAAATGAAAAAGTTTTTAATAATAAAGATACATTAATGTTATGAATTTCGCAGTTTTTCTTTAAATTAACGACAATAAATTTCAGTATTTATTATGTTATGGATTATTATCAATTTAAATAAATTTTAAATCTTTGTTTCAGTAACATCAAAATATCGGGTTGTTGCAAAAGTTTTTTCCGGATTTTTATTCCAACACAAAAACCTCATTTAATTGAATGACAGATTCAGCTCATGCAGATGCCGGGCAGTGGTTGAAAAGTGAACCTTGAACTGTTCTGTGAGTTCCCTCGTTGTTACATTGTAATCTTCATCAATTGCTTGGCGTAGATCACATTCTGAAATCATGATTGGCCAACAAGAGGAGGTGCATCTTGAAGAGTGCTATCTCCGCGTCTGAACCGCCGATACCATTCTTCTATTGTACGTAAACTAACAGTGCCATCACCTAAACATTGGCAAATGTTTCGGTGATATTGCGCAGCACTAATCTTTCCAGAATACTCGAAGATTGTTGCTCGAATATGCTCGCGTGAAAGGTCCATTTCAGACCGTTGATGGCACTCGCAGATGTATAGTTAGAAAGTTGATTCTTGGATGTAATATAGCAAAGATATTCAGGAATCGAATGTAATAATTTGTTTGAAAACATATGAACACCCACCTCGGAAAATGAGCCCTTCTTGGGCACGGGTTCTAGAACCAGAAGAAAGTTTTGCAACAACCTGATATAATTGATGGACTTTTAAAAATCGAATTATAGTTGTTTTGAAACATCAGTAGTAGAAATCGATACAGCTCTAGTACCTGTTAGAATGGGAGTAGTGTCGTGTGATTAAATACATTTTCGATTATGAATTGATGTGTAATGTAATCGATGGCTTGATACAATAGAATCTTTCTTTTTTTTTTTTTTTTTTTTTTCAAAAATCGTATAAGGGTGTCGGCTGTGACCTTCCTTAATCCATTTATATTTTTTTTTTGCTTCTTGTTTTCCTTCTTAAAAAAAACTGCTTCATGTAAAAAAAGAAAAAAGAAAAATACCGATGTTTTGTTTACGTGTTATTCATATGAATTATAAAATAAATTACGAGGTTTGCAAATTAGCCCAGTGGGTTTGCATGTTAATACAGTTGCGTTAAAACAAAGGTAAATGAATAAATGAAAAATTGATGTTTTACGCGATATTTAATTAAAACATCGAATGTTCAGTATATCGGAATATATATATCGAATGTTTGTAAATATCAACGTTTTATTCATCAGGAAAAGCACTACTTCTGATAGTACAAATTTTGGAAATTACAAAATAAAATCTTGTCCCCTTGGATTTCATGTTAAGCGGAATATACAGTAATTTTCTTATCATTTTAAATGTAGTAAACTCACAATTATGCATGATAATTGGGACTGAGACTACCTCAGATACATAAAAACTCGGATAATACGAAGAACTGGTATTAATGGGTTACAAAACTTGATGATAACTACTGACATTAATGTAAAGACTGTTCATTTAATATACATATTAAACTAGTAAGGTATATCCTAAAGTGATGATTTCCATATACAGTAAAATCCCGTTACAACGTACCTCACTTTAACGTAGATTTCAAAATAGCGTTCAAATTTTAAATCTCCAGCAGAAATCCTATTCTTTTAATGTTGAAAAATTTCAGTTTAACGTACCTCAAATTAATGTACCTTTCAAATTAACATTCTAATTTAACATTCCCTAGATAAGCTATCCCCTCATTACTATGATCATAAGTTGAAAGTCTCACTCTGATTGGTCAACACTTCGATTTTTTTTTGGATTTTTTTTTTTTGTTATTTTTTCTTCTCATTACTGTGTGTACAAGAAGGAGATGAGAAATTTTCCAGAAATTTGATTCAGATATGGGCAGAGAAAAAAGAAATATAATTTTGTTGTCGGACAATTGTTCAGTGCATTTTGTTAATGTATGTTTAAGCAACATCTGATTAGAGGCCCTTCTACCGAATTGCACATGTACACTATAATCGATGGACCAAGGCATCATAAAAAAAAAATCTGTTCTGGGCGGCACAGTACTTCCTTGTACGATACTTTATTAAATGCTTTTTTTGGGAAAAAATACACATTTTTATTCTTGACACATGAATTTCTGTCTCTCTTTGTTGACTGAAAACTTCAAATGTTGAAACAAATTTTGACAGCCGTTTGGGAACTTCGAATGATTTTGTCCAGCGGTTTGTTGGATTCCAACATTTTGTCGACTAAAATGGCGTAATTTTCAGTCTTCACGTTTCCCAAAAAGTTGTCTATCACATTTCTGAATGCAGCCCATGCTTGTAATTCGCACTCATTCATAGTGTTCTCGAATATGTTGTCCGCCATTAATTTTCATATTTGTGGGCCATTAATTTTCAGATACTTGAGTAATTTTTGTTCACCAATCATGAGTTCTGAGCATACTTGTTTTCCATGAGTTCACCTCTCACACTTTTGTTTTTCATGTTCACTTGCTGAGTGCCACGACGTTGAACACGTAATTTGGAAACTACTCTTTGGAGTTAGGTCAAGTTTTCTACACAGATCTTGTTTTTAGTTTTCGACATACTTATTAGTCTGATTCCTACTTACTGTATGAAAAATTGCCATTCTGTAGGCTTGCTATATGATGCAAAAAAAATATACGTTAAGTTCAAAAGATGTCAAGTGAGTTTTGTGAATACTGTTAAGATCACCTCTCTATGCAAATAATATCAGTTTGATTTGATGTATCACACTAAAGAAACATCCTTCATGTGAACGTTTTGTATCAATAATTTAGTAACACAGTAAGTTGAAAATTATACTGAAAATCGAGTAGATGTTTGTTTAAACTACCATGCCTCCAGAGTTGCCAGATAGCATACTGTGCATGCATTCTCATTACTTGTTAAACAGACCTTGTAGATCACTGAAAAATGAAATTTTTCTATAGCTCATGCAGTGAAAGAAGGGGCGAATCGGATTCATTTTCTCATTGACTGCACGTGTCTAGTGGTTAACAAGCAATTTGTTGGAGAAATCCAGTGATAAAGATAGTGGTCTAGGTGTTCAGCCACTGCCACAATCTCGTTATTTTGATTTATTTTTTTTTTTATATCAAAAAAGACCAGAAAATCATACTGAAAGAAATTATTGTATCAATAGACTAGTCTTGACTCTGCTTCTAATGATTCCCCTTTCACTAGAAGTCAGAAAAACCTAACTGATCAACATGTGCTTGAATCTGATTGGTTGTTGCTACTTCTGCTCCCTTCTTTGGCTGCTAAAGCTATACATGCAAATCATATCGCATACCTCTCTGGCTTTGCATATTTCTGGAGGTTTCATAACGGCACCATCTTCCTATTCACACATGTGCAATTAGTGTGTGATAACCGAGTACATGCTTCCTAAGTTTTCTTTAAACGGCCCAGATAAATTGGAGATATAAGGAGAATGAATAAGGATGCCCCATTTTAGTTCATTCATTGTATTCACATTTGCTGTATCTGGACGAGCATTGTCATGAAGAAAGCAATTCATTTGGAAAGAAGACCTGTTCACTTCTTCCTTAGAGCTGATATCAGAGGTCTTACGAGATTGCTGTAGTAAGCAGTGTTAATTTGTATGGTCTTCTTCGAAGAAATCCACATAATGGCACCCTTGGCATCCCAAGTCACGGTGGCTGTGACTACGCCCACTGATGTGATGGCCCCATTGTTGACCGCAACTGCTGATCTTGCTTTGTGATTCATTCTTCACACGTTCATGACCTTCCTTGAATAATAACTCATGAATAGGGTTAGGAACCTTAGGTAAAAACATATTGTTTATGGTTTCAGTACTAAGAGATATGCACAAAAATGTTTTTTTTTTCAAATATACGTGTTTAAGTTTAACAGTTATAAACACCTGAAAAAGCCTATTTAATGGTATGTGACATATTTGGGATTATCAGATCTAAAAGGCCTATTTTGATTGCATTTTATTCTACACTCAAAGGCCAATTGGCTTCTTGTGTTATTGCCATTGTGATTGATGATCAACTGGACTAGTTACACCTTCACCAACAGAGCCGCCACCATCGCTATTGGTCTCAAATAACTAGAATAATCGACACCTGTTGGTGCAGCGTTGCAGTGGTGGGGGATATATAAGGGCAGTCGGTATGGTTTCAGTTTCGATGCTCAATGAGGACTCTAGACTCTGTGACTATTGACTATCCAGGACTCCGACTGCTTATCCATGCAAAACTAAAAGATGTTCTTGATATAAACCCAGATTGGAATGTAGTGCAATTAATTTCAAAAATTTTATCTGGAGAACATTGTTACATCCCAGACCTTCGTTACTATATGCCAGAAAATTTCTGCATTTTCCAACCCCCCCTCCCCCTTATTCGTGTGAAGTAGAAAGATCATTTTCACAGCATAAATCCATTTTACGTTAAAAGCAACAGAGGTGCTTCAAAATTGATGAAATGTGATGAAATTTCTAATTATCAATACCATTTGTTGTTAAGAAGTACTTACATTTTAAGAGAATATTTATGGATTTAAAGGGAATATTTCAGTAATTTAAAGGGAATATGAATCTACATATTTCAGGGTTCGTGCTAGGCCAAAATATCTACGAGTCAATTTGACTCCCAAGCCTGAAAACTGTGAACAATGCATATATTCATAGAAAAACATAAGAATACATGAATGCATTTTATTTTATTCAATACAAATACACTATAGCATATACAATATGGAGTATTACACTTAATTTAAAAAAAAAATCTGCAATGGCTGTCTGCTTTATCGGCTTAATTGGCCCATTGGCCCAGTTGCAACTTTCGCATGGGCTGCATTGACCAATCAGAGCAAGACATGTGAACAATGTACATTGTACTGAAGGGATAATTTAACCAAGGAAATGTAAAATTAGTACGTTATTCTGAAATGTATGTTAAAGTGAGGTACGTTGTAACGGGATTTTACTGTATAGAGGTTGTCTCCTTTGTACGAGCCATAGGTTCCTTGGTTCGAATCCAGGCTGTGGAATTTTCTTGCCTATTTTTCATTAATAACTTCCTTGAATGATTAGCACCAATCGTGCACTGAAATCATGACAACCAAGACTCCAGCTATTTCTGAAGCCTGTTGAATTACAGGCCCTTTCATATCTTAACACAGAAATGCATTCTACATCTGAAGTAGAAACATGGTCAAACTCTGTGTTGTTTTATAGACACCGCAACTTAAAGTAGCGCCACTATAGTGATCAAAAATAAAAACTGTGTTTAGGGATTCCACCGTAACCCCCGCTTAAGAGAAGCGCCGCTCTAGTGTTAAAAAATAGAAACCAACTTTAGGGATCGCGTCGTTTATCTTTTGAAAGCGCCGAAAAAAATTTAGGATTACATCCTGTTTTATTGCTTGTAAGCAACAAAAACGAGTTTTATTGTTACTTTCTGTCTTATTGCTGATCGGTCCTACGTGGGTTTAATGTTGTAAAATCCTAAATATATCGAATTTCGCGACGCTAGCGCCAAAAAGCTTAGTGGTAAGTTGCGCTGAGGATACTAACACAAGTTATTATGACAACCCAACGATCCTTCTTGCCTACTGCTCTCATGATACACTTAGCATACATGTTTCTTATTGATTTCGTTAGCTGTACCAATTAAAAAAAAAAAGTCCAGGTCAAATTTAACGTTTCTCGTAACTCTCAAATCCAAGCTATTGCACAAAGCTTTAAAACATAGAGAAATAAAAATAATTAGAAACTTAGCTAACTTTTACACTTTAAATTTTGTATGAATGTTGCGGAATCCCGTTGAGTTATTTCTTCTTTTTTTTTATTTAATCTTTTATAGTAATTGCTGATTCAGAATATGAAAGTGCTGAAGAAGAAGGTGAAGGTGAAGAGGAGAAAATAGAAATTCATGTGACAAAAGAAGAAAAAGAAGAAGAAGAAGAAGTAGTAGTAAATGAAGTAAATAAGTTTTTTTTTCCTCTTAACTCTAAAAGAAAAGTTAAGCCAAAAAAAATATATACATATTTTTTTAAATATTTTCCAGGTTGCTACTGAAGTGGAATCATTGCAACTTAAGATAGATAATAGTGAGCTAAGTGACATAAATCCAGTTGATGAAGAGGGAGGAGTCGAAGACACCGCAGATGATACAATTATAGAGGGAGAGTATATTGAAGGTGATGAGGATGACGAAGACGACGATGATGATGATGAAGATGATGACGACGATCTAGAAGAAAGCTGGAAAGAAGGTGAAAGACAGCAAGGTGATGGCCAGGTAATAGAGTTGTTCATTTTATAGTGTGGCATATTATAAATGTTAATCCATAAAAATATTTTATTCCATTATTTATTAAGCTGAAAGGTTTAAATTACATGCTTTTTTATCAAAAATTTCACTTTACCAAAAAAAAAGAAAAAATTCCCCTGTGACTTTAATTTTTCCCGATGAGAGTAATGTCTAAATATCGGTTATATTTCAATGCACAATAAAGTTTATGTATACTTAAGCCATCGTGATCAAATTATTAATATCTTAAAGCTGTTCTTTGATGATCACTTGGCCATTCCATAATTGATCAATCGAGATATTCCACGAAAGAAAGAAAGTGACAATAATTTTTGGACTACGGTAATAATTTGAAATGTTCACTAAAATGATGAGACGGTAAGGTTTCAAAGGGATATGCAATCACCCTAATAAGCATAAAATTAATTGTCTAACACCTTGTTGCACCAATGTCAGTTAAACAGCTCTAACTTTCAGTTAGTTAACAATCAGTTAAGGTGATTTTGTTTTCCTTCAAAGATTTTCCTTTAAAATACATTTAAAAAATTTGTACTTGATAGAAGGAACTTGAAAATGTTTGCTAAAATGTTTATTGGCGATGGCACTAATGAAGGAGGAGAGGATTGAGCTGACCCTGATGTCCAGGGAACGCCCCTACTGTATTATTGCTGCTAATTTTAATGCCCGGCATCCCGAAACAAAACCATTCGTGCACAGTACCATCGGATATGTGATAGATACATCTCCAGCATCGCCTTCCTCCTTTGCTTTGTCAGATCCAGCATCACTTCCTCATTTACTTTCGATATCTCCAGTGTCCCTTTAACTGAGAAATGTTGCACCAACCTTAGCTATTGTCTCAATTAGTTAACTGGATGGTTGTGATTGGTTCATTTGGCTCGAAAAACTTCCATGTTTCGTTCAACATGACTGATGTTTTCATTAGCTTATCCAATTAGCTGTTTGATAATTAGCTAAACCGAATAGTTTATCCATTTAGCTGTTTGGTAATTTGCCTATCCAAATAACTATCCAATTAGTTGTTTGATGATTAGTTTATTTAATTAGCTTACCATATATTTGTTTGCTAATACATTTTTGTTGCACTAACCATGGAGCTAAACCTTTGTCCTTTAGCGGTTAAGGTAAACTGCTATTTGACATCTGGTTAAGTCCTAACCTCACTTGGTGCAACACAAAAAATTTTAACCAGGACTTTAACAAATACCGGTAGTTGTTTTTAACTGATATTGGTGCAAAAAAACTTATTCAAAGGTGTTATAATGAAATAACAGACCAAAATTTAAAATTTCAGTGGATCTATCATATATTTCCGTCAAAGAATAATATTCTGAAAAAAATTAAATATTTTGACAGAGTTGTCCTTTAAAGCTTGAATTTTTGATTATTTTTTTTTAAATCTCTACAGGAAAGCCAGACCCAACAATTGAAGGATAAAGTTTTAGATGATGACGAAGATAAACGAAATCCTCAATACATCCCTAAAAAGGGTGGGTTTTATGAACATGACGATAGGTTAATTGATAATGAGGAAAAGGAGTAAGTGTTAATGGTTTTTATTTTTTTAACCCTCTCTTATTCTAAAATGATCTTTACAACTTTGATCACATAAACGGTATTTCAGAAATGGGGATAGGTAGAAAGGTCCTGTTTGCAGGATAACACACACACACACACACACACACACACACACACACACACACACACA
>JAHWFO010017185.1:49830-270274 GCA_023313115.1 Rhysida immarginata
CCCCCCCCCCCCTCCCATCACACACGGTCTGTTTTGTATAACTGCGTTTTATAAGAAATTCAATAAAGAAACCAAAATTCAATATTTTTAAGATATATTTTATTAATCAAAGCCTTCAAAATCAGAAGTTTCCGAATCAGAATGAAATAAAGATAAAAATTCTTCCTGCAGAGGTGGGTCACTTTCTTTTTCGTCTTCGTCTACTACCACAGATGCGGGAATCTCTTCGTAAGGCAGGCCAGCCGCCTTGAATCCTGCAATGATGCAGTCTGGTCGAACATCTGCCCAGGCTTTAATAATCCATGAGCACACTGTGCTACATGATGCTCGTTTCATGTGGCCAGCCTTTGTGTACTCATGGATGCCCTGGCTCACGCATAGATCAAGACGTTCTTCGGTGCGAAAAATGACGTCACTGATCACTTTCTCAGAACCTCCTCAATCCATTTGTTCATCACGGTCTCGTTCATCCACCCTTTCTCATTTACACAAACAATGATCCCGGGTGGAAATTCTTCACGCGGCAATGTCTTTCTTTTAAAGATTACCATCGGCTTCAGCTTCGTCCCCTTAGCTGTGCAGGCTAAAACGACAGTAAACGAACTTCTTTCGTGGCCTGTTGTCGAGATAGGAACCGATTTTTCACCTAAGACATTTTTTAATAATAAAAAAGTATATATATAAGCAAAGATATATCTCCGGAAAAAGAGAAATACATACGGTAAATGAATAACTAAGGGAAGCAATAAATCTTCTCACCTGTTACAGCTACCGTTTTATTCGGTGGGCAATCGAAAGTCATGGGTACTTCATCCATATTTATAATTTCAGAAGTATTGACTCCAGACTCATCTATTAAGGAGCCCACGTAAATTTTGAACTCGGCCGCTTTCTCCTCCCAGTCCGCAGGTAAATTTTGGCCTACGGTCGTCCTTGACCTTACAGATAAATGGTGTCGTGACATAAATCTGTAACACCATGAGGGGTGACCAGTAAAATTTTCTATCTTCATAGTGCAGGCAATTTCTTTCGCTTTCATTCGAATAGCGATTGTTGATACCGAGCGCCCACCTTCTCGTAGACTTAGGATCCAATTCAGCAATTCCTTCTCCAAATTTGGCCAATAAGGAGTTCCGTATCGTTTGGCCCGCTTGGATTTAGGTAGAGTGGTGATGTCACTCGATTCCTTCTTCCAACGCCGGATACACCTCTCATCAATGCCTAACAGCCTTGCTGCCGCACGATTACCGATTGCCTCAGCCTTTTCGATAGCTGTCAGCTTAAAAGCTGCCGTGTATGAAGCACGTCGCTTTGACATTTTGAAACTTAAAAAAATATCACAAATTTATATTATCATGTGTGAAAATAAACATAAAATACGAAATACCAGAAGCTATTTGCAATGGAAATTAGGGAAAGTAACGGAATGTGGTACTTACAAATTCGCTGAAGGATTCGAAAGTCGTTCGGTCGATAAACGGTGGAAGGTCAAAAGTCGTTGGAGAGAGAAATACTGGGAGATTATGCTCGTCGAAATTGAAACCAAATACTGATTGCCATGAAACCAAAAGCGACCCCTTATATATCGCAACAGGTGTCATGCTAGCTGGCGTCGATTATTCTGATTGGTTGCCCTCTATTCTATTGGTTCAAACACATCGATGTTTCCAAAACCATTCGATGTTAAATCGATTTTGGAATCGATATAAGATATGTTAAAAAAAACTTCGCCGCTTAAAAGAACTTACAAATTAGCTGCTATGAGCGCTGAAACTAGAAAAACGGTGCTGCCATCTGAGAGGCGTATAACAACTAACAACATCGATAATGCAGTAGCAGGAAAAACATCGATGCCAACATCGAAACTATAAATTCATCGATGTGTCGATGTTTAACATTCCTGCTGAAACTATTGATACTATCATGCTAAATTTATACACACACAGTTAATGAAAGATACATATAGAAATATACCTAACTGATAATAAACTGATAAAAAAATACGCGTTCAAAAGGCACAGATGTTGCACTAACGCATACTAACGATGTCGCTCACAACTATCTGGTCATAAAGCACTCGATAATAAGAGTGCTTTATTATCGAGTGTATTATCGAGTGCTTTATTATCTGGGGATAGAAAGACTATGATAAAGCTATGGAATTACGATTTACGAACGTTATCGGAGTGAATTTTTAATACAACGATATGAAGTAGGCCTAAGATCATGTGTAGAATCTATCTATTTTTTTTTTTTTTTTTTTTTTTTTTTAATACAACGCACGCGCCGAATTTTTAACTTTTAATAACAGAAAAGCCGCGGCGTTACTCCCGAAAATTACGGTATTTATATTGCATTTTATTTTATTAAACATAATAAAATTATATTGTATTGCACATAAATACTGCTTCACTCGTCATTGTTGTTACTATTATTATTATTATTATTATTATTATTATTATTATTATTATTATTGTCAGTCGCTGTGTCTATTCATATGAAATAAAACGTGTGAAAAATGATTTTACACTTTTCTTTCCTTTCTCGAATTCTTAATGCATTAGCTTAAAAAATAAAAGCTTACTATAATAAGAGTTCGTCACTGGAAACTGTACTTCTTCCTTCTTTCTGATCAGTACAAAATAATATTAAATTATAATACCACAGAGATGGCATGTATACATCATCAGGAGATGAACCAGATTTTGCTGCTTTCACTTTTTATAATTCTTTCCGAAACGCACATCGCGAATTATTAAGTTTTTCTTTTTTACTATTTCTACTGTGGCCATTGGAATCGTTTTATAAAATCCTAATAAATTGTCATAGGCCTTGGTTTTCATTTCATCATTGGAATACGAGTCATCTTTTATCTTCCATAGACAGGTATTTTCTTATATAGTTCTATGAAAGAAGAAACGAACGCTAGCTTGTCATCCATCTCAACAGTCCAAAATAATTTAAGCATGCTTAAAAGTTTTTAGCCTGCCAGCGGATGTATAAAAATAGACCTTTCAGGCACAGCGACTGCAGTCAAACTGAAAGTGTGTGGTTGTTTTGGCCTTAAGATCTAAAAACCGTGAGATCGTGGCCTCTGAATTGATCGCACGTGAGATCATTGTCTCAGCCCCTCACACATGAACAGATCCGTGTGTTCAATCACTATAAACTGACAGATTAATATCTTCAGTTAAACTGTAAGTGTGTGGGGTGCTTTATGATTTGGAGGATCCTTTTTAAACTTTGTTTTGAACATTCTCTGAACTGTAATCATTGACTTAAATTCTGCAAGCCATAACATGCATTGAGCTTTTTGTTGAACACTCACCATTGTTTACTGCGTCTCGCGGAAAATGGAACAACGCGCCAACAATGGTATCACATACCAACTGCGTGTTTGATTATCAACTCACGCGAGGCTAAGAAACTTTTTGAGTTTTTCATTGTCAATAAAAAAAATCACATTAAAACCTGTAATAGATTTTGAGTAATAAACATGTATAATACGGGAGATAATTTAGAAACGTCCTGCAGAACCCAGCTATTACAAGCAGTTTTTGTGTAATGACAAGAAGATTAAATTTATAGTAACAAATTCATTGTGTGGGAAAGCCGTCAAACATAGTTCCTTCTTCATCTGGCTATCCAAAAAGATGTTTGGTTATTTCAGCAGAAGATTTTGGATAGTGAAACATTAAAATGCCAATTTATTAACAAGACCATGATGAATAACTTACAAGGAGAGGTTGCGAAGTGATACCCGCCAATTTTGATGAAACTTGGTAGAGTTGTAGAGCAAGCCTCCCTGAATATAGTGATACCACCTTTTACCTGTAGATTGCCAACCGATTTCGAGATATTTGAGGTTAAAGTTCATCAATTGCATACGTATAGTTGATTTAACATAAATAAACAAGAGCTTCCATAGCGTAGTGGATAAGGCAGTGGATTACAATGCAGTCGGTCCGGGTTCAATTCTCCACGGAAATTTTTTTTTTCTCTCCGATTTAACATCGTATTTTTAAATAGCATTTAACGTGATCAATTCTGTCCATAAACTACCCAAATTAAAGTTTTAATTAATTAATTGCTACAGTTATCATATAATGTGTCAATAGATGGAGTCGTTAATGTTTTCGATTTCGATAATGTTATTAGTAAATAACCCGCCGCTAATTCTGTTTTTAATTGTTTATGTATATCATATTAATAAAAAATAATCATGTAAATTTTAATAAAAATAATTAAATAAACATTAATAAATGTTTCTATAGCATTTTCAAGACCATAATTTATAACAAAAATATTTTAAAGAATAATAATTAGATGTTCTATGAGGATTTTTATGCACGCCTTACATCAGATGTTTAAATTAATGATGAAAAATAGGAAAGAAAATTCCACAGCCTGGGATCGAACCAGGAACCTTCTGCTCACCGTGCAAAAAATAGTTTGTTACATTAAAAACAGAATTGGCAATACCATTGAACATTTGTAGGACACCATCGAACGATCTATCAGGTCGTCACCAACACAACTGGTAAATGCAGGATTGTTATGGAGTGCAGTGGAGGCGGCATGGCTTGCAGTGCCTGTGGATGTGTTCCGGGGATTGGTAGACTCTCTTCCACGACTATACCCTGTCTCAGCTTCAGTTGAGAGTGACGTCATGGAATGAGGTCCCTTACCAGACATAGTGCACAACATCGTATCCTTCCGCCGTTAAAAGAATAAGTTATTCTAAGGCTATGTATCTACGTTACACCATCCTTTAATCGCGTAGCTTCTCGAAAGTAGAATAGTCAAATGGTGTTTATCAGATATCATTCTTTTAAATTAATGTTTAAAGTATTTTAATCCTCTTCGTGAAAACTCGTTCATCTTTCATTTCTGACGCGCAGGAACAAGAGACGCCGCCATTTTACAATCAAATAATCTCGACTACAGACTGACTTCATTTTATTTTATTTTTTTTGAGATTTTGTCAAATGGCTTTTCTATCCGACGATTTATTATTATATCGAGGAGAAAAATATGAAATATAATTCCAGAAAGAATTTTGAACTTTTTATACAAAAAATTATTTGAACTATTTCTTCATGCGGGCGAACTGTAACCACTTCACTCGTGACCTCACTCTCAACACTGAAGCTGAGACAAGGTATAGTCGCCACAGTTTCTCCGGGCCAGAGGGGGCCCAACCAGTACCACCTAAAGAGAAAGCCTGAGCGCGGAAACGTCATACATTGTTAAAACGCCATAGGTAGTCATCTTTAATCGCATTTCTAACAACAATAAGCCCTAAATTATGACTAGGTATGATGATGTAGCAATGTATGAAATTTTCACGCTCACGCTTTCAGTAGAGGTGGTGTTGGCCCAACACGTTATTAGGCATGTGTGCCATGACTTTTGGTGAGTGAGTGTGAAAGAGGAAAAAATAATGTATATGTTTTTTATGCTGAAAGAAAGATGTGCCTGGATTCTAATAACGTGAGGTTCTCGTGTATTATAACAAAATATTAGATTGATTTCAAAGTAATTGCACATCATAGCTGTGAGTTATTGGCCTTTCTCTCATGAACATAGAACTTTATAGAAGATTGCACTTAGAACAACCATAGTCTTTATAAACACATTTTTGGGAAATTGCTTATTATATGCACAACAAAATTATACAGGATGATTCAAAGGCCTGTACCCAATTTCAAAGCATTGTAACTAGGCAGGCGTTGGAATGACCCATCTTCCATTAGTTGAGGTTGCCAGTAGTGATCACCCTAGTCTCACTTGTTTTCGTTATGGCAACTCAGCAACAGAAAGCATTTTGCGTCTTTCATTTCAACAAGTGCGAGTCAGCAGTAACTCTCCAGCATGTATTTCGTATAAGATTCGGTTAGATTATATTGTAAAAGGAAATGGCATTCCAAGAAATATTTATTTTCGGTAAACGGAAACTTGCAGGTCAGCCTCGTGCCTCTGATCAAAACGTTGATTACAGAGTAGTGTGCATAGCCATTCAGCCGGAGGCCGGATATTGAACGACTGTAAATCACCATTTTCAAGTTTGATGAAATAACAAATATTTTGTACTTTACTGCATTTTGAAATCGGGTACAGACTTTTGAGTTGCCCTGTACTATAAAAGATTGCTTTCATTATTGAGGGACAAATATTTATCAGGATATCTGTAAAAAATAATGTACTCAAGCCAAAATTCTCTTATTGTAAGGGGAACTTTTTAGTTTTAAATTATATTATTAAATGTGATAATATAAGTTATCAGGTGTCATTATTATAGTTTGTTTTTATTTTGATAAAATTTTTGCATGCCTTTTGAGTATCTGCTCAACCTTTCTATTGATTTCTTCCATCTCTTATAGTCGTGGACCAAACAAATACACCCGAAAATGGGAAGATGAAGATGCCTATGCAAAACTGGCTTCAAGAAGGATAGCCATTGAAGTTCTACGTGGAAATGGGCGTGGACGTGTACGGATACGTGGTCGTAGCCGTGGCAGAGGCAGAGGAACCTATGTAAGTGATGACTACGGACGAACATCGTGGTCTAATCAAGGTTTTCAGTCCATTAATAGAAACACTAGGAATGAAATTGTGAAAGTTGAAGAAAACGATGTTAGGACTTCTTCAGAATCTTGTGTAAATTTAACAATTACCAATACATCACTGTCATCTATAGCTGCTCCTTCTGTTGTGACATCTACATCTACGTCTACATCTACATCTACATCTACATCTACTTCTACTTCTACTATTACTGCTACTGCAGCTGAAAAACTATCTGCTGCTGAATCAGAAACCAGTGAACATTCTGAAAAAGTTCCTCAAGATAATTCCTTGGTAGCTACGAATAAAAATATTAAACCATTTACTAATAATGGTTTTTTGCTCACAAATAAAGAAAATGTAACGGAAAAACAGACCCAGACGGACATTAAACCTCGCGGAGGAGGAGGGCGTGGTGGGAGAGGTGGTAGTACTCCTCACAGAGGACTAAACGAAAGGAGGACATTTCAAATGGGCCCAAAGAAAGATGGTTTTAAAATGACAGAAGGAATCCGTGACGTTAATCGCGTAGTGAAAGGAATGGAAAAATTATCTGTACGCGATTTTAAAGATGGAAAGCCATCCAGAGAAATTCGTAAAGATACGAGTAAGTTTACTTTTCTTATCTTTTTTTTATGTACTAATATTTATTTATTTATATTCAATTTATTATATTAGAATTTTTTTTTTTTTTTTTAATTTTTACAAATTAAAAAAAGTAAAAAGAAAATTTGTTGATTAACTCCTATATTCTTTTGGTTAATGTGGATTTTAATATACTAAGGCTCATACTAATTTAGGACTAGTTAATATTTATGGAAAATAAAGATAAAACTTATGAAATGTTAATGCATTAGCAGCATATACTTTCAAGCTAATTTCTTATGCAAATTTCAATTTATCTGTCCCAAAAAAGTTGGTAATCCAGACCACTACATTGTAAGCTGACATCTTAAGCTCAAGTATAATTCACACAAAAATCTGACGGGGACAGAGCCTAAGAATGGGCATCGGTCATGGGAGCAGAAAAGAGCACACAATGACTCACTCAAGTTAGGTTGATTGGAGAACGGGAAATGGAGTCTCAAGGTAATATTATCGTCTTAGAAAGCATTGTAATGTTACCTTTCTGCTGACTTGAAATTTCGATTCTCGTTTTACAAACACTGCAACTTATGTGTGTCATTTTATGCTGTTTTCCGCTTCCGTGTCGCCTCCTGTCAAATTTCTCTTTGAGCTTAAAATGTCAGCTTTCAGTGTGACCTTCTTATTTTTAGCAATGAATGAACCACAATGTACATAAGAAATTAGACTGAAAGTATCTGCTGCTAGTGCATTTTCATTTTATCTTTATTTTCTGTAAGAATTAACGAATGCTGAATTATACTGCCTGATATGAAAGAAAAGGAAAATTGGCGTATGCATAAATAGAAAAAACTCGTTTAACTAATCAGAAATAGACAGGAAACTGAGCATTACTTTATCCTGGCATTCCCTGAAACGAAACTGAAACAAATCTGTCACTCGATTAACCAACAGGTAGAATTACGATACTCCGATTGCTTTGCTGTTCCCTTTTATTATTGTAACATTACTATATCCTTTAAATAGTTAAAAATGTTATAAATCCTGGTGCTAGGGTAACTTATTATAGTTTTCTTTGAACAAGTTTGCTTAATTTCTCCCTGGGCTTATAGGGAGGTGAAGACTTGGAAACTCTGAATAAATCAGAGTCTACTACAGTCAATAAGCACTTATATTACACATGTGCCAGTTTCCTTTTTCTTTCGTGCCGGTCACTTGCTATACTAAAAACCACATTTACTGTTCTTTTTAATGTTGACAGGGGTCTATCTAGAATTTCAGAATCCATACCCTATTTTGTGAAAATACCAAGATTTTTGTGAAAATTTTTAACAAAACATATAAAACCGGGCTTAATTTTAAAAAACTCTTTTTTTTATTATTTAAATTGACATTATTTCCGCTGATTAATGCCCATTTTTGAAGGTAATACATTGATAAACAAGAGTTAAAATTTTGTGAAGATACCGTTCACACTTAAAATAATTTTGTGAAGGTACCCTTAAACGATACTAAATTGTTCGTAGATAGATCCCTGGTTGAGAAATTAAACATTGTGATAAAAGTTTATTTTTATATTAAGTTGACAAAATTCAGAGCAATCTGCAAACACAGTCTACCAACTCGAATGGCATCAACAATGGATTAGTAGAGGGAACCTAGAATGGATTAGTAGAGGGACTAATCAAGATATGGAACACAGGATTCTGCAGAAATTCAGTAGTTGGAAATGTGGGAAATTCAGATTGCTGATTTAAAAAGTCAAATGGAGACTTTTTATAACCTCATGAAGACTTCAAATGTGATGATAAGCGCATGTTACGATGTACTGTAGTGCATTTGACTAGACTAGAGCAAATTACCCTAGGGAAATATGATGATGCTGTAGCCTAGGTTTGTAATAATGAGTGAAAAAGGCATCGGATGTTTGAGAGTTACATTTAAGGGTATGCTTTTCTTTACCAAATTCAATCAAACCCTGCTATAACAAACGAAATTTTTGGCGCTGTCTAATTTCCTATAAATACAGTAGAACCTCGATTTTGCGAATTTCAGGGGACCAATAATATTTATTCGTAAAATCCAAATTTCGTAAAAAAACAACCCCCCCCCCAAAAAAAGCACCTAAATAGGCACTGAATTTTTAAAAGGCCATATTTTTAATACAAATAGGCTTATACACTGATTAAGTATTCGAGTTTTGAAAATATTTAAGAATTGTTGTCTGATGCATATTTGAAGTTGTATCATTATTTAAGTAGTTTGAAAATTCAAAAAAACTGTCAAAAATATCGTCTGGTACATTTTTAGTTGCATACAGATGGTATTTTAGAGTTTTTAAGGAGCTTTTAATTTGTGAGGATGTTGCTTTGAATGTTGTATTTTCCAATTTCTCATCATTGTCATCTTCATGTTCTTCTTTGCCGCCATCTTTGATAAGATCGCAAATTTCGTTATCATTTAACGTTCGTCGAAGTTAAAACATCTGCATCAATATTAACAAATTCGGACGATTGAAAATTCAGCTCTCTTTTCAGGATTTCCCACTTTTCAAATCCTTCAAATTCGCTATCATCATCTTCAGGCGGGACTGCAAGTTCAGTTTCATTTTCGTTTGCATTACTTATCTATCACGCCCTCTGTTGGCGACGACGGAAATTAATCATCGATCGATAACATAAGCCAAATGAAGAAAATGCAACCAGGCTGCTTATGCAAAAAATTTTCACTTTTTAGTAAAAAATTTTTACTACCAATTACAACTTCTAACTTCGTAAAAACCGAATTTCGTCATAAAAACACTTCGTAAAACTTAAAGTTTATTATATGGAAATTAACAGGAGAGGGTCGGGATTTCAGAATTACTTCGTAAAATCCGGAATTTCGTAAAATGCGAGTTTGTAAAAACGAGGTTCTACTGTATATTATTATTTTATTTTATTTTATCACCAAATATATGAAATTTGGATATAACAAACTTTATTGACCTCTTTTTCATATTTTTTAAAAACATTTTAGAAAAATTACAAAAAATACTGTACCTTATTAGTTTTTATCCACATATACAGTAGAACATTTCAAATTTTGGACAAAAATATGCTTTAAATTTACCTGGAATCTGCATTACACCAAATGCAGTAAGAGGTGAAACCAATGACTTGTTCTATAACCAGAGAAAATGACTTTGCACAAAACAGAAGCTTCATTCTAACTCAGGATTCATATTTCTGTTTGAGGAACTTGTACTTATAGAATACAGTTTGAGAGCACTGAGATAGTAGCTTTTCAGCAATGATGTTTAAAGGACAATAATGATGAGGACAAATGTGTCACCATTTACTGTGCTCAATCTTTCTTAAAAATGAAATGAGCCTTCAGTCATTTGTAGGAACAGCCAGTCTGCATCAGTTCAATTTCCCCACGAAATTCCAATTTTATGTAAAAATATTTTGGATATCCAATTTTCCTGCGAAAAGAATATTTGGATATTCTGCACCCCTGTAAACCCCACAGGGGGTATCCAATATACAGGACTCAAAAAACATCGGGATAATATTATTTAAAGCAGGAATTTAATAAATATTATTAATTATTTCAAACACTAAACTGAATTAAAATTAATGAAAATTGTATTGGCAGTATAAAAACTTACAAGAGAAAATATAAGCAATGGAAGAAGAGTTTATTTTGCAGGAAAAGAAAAATAGAGCAGGATATTCAATACAGAAATTAGCAAACAATGAATCCAGTAGACAAAATAAGCAACTGATAAATGAAAGCAAACTAGCACCGCTTTGTACAGGGTGGATACAAAAATGAGCCCCCCGCCCCCTTTTATTTTAGTAACCGAAGCAGATATGTCAATTTTGATGAATTTAATGAATAGGAAGTGGTGGGTGGCCTATCCCATGGTGCACTTTTCATCATCCAAATAGTTCGACCTCTTCTTGCTTTCCCCGTCTCTCACGTCATTCAAGTAAGAAATATTTTGGAAACCCCGCATCCCCCTCTTGCAGGGTATATTAGCGAAAATACGGTATGTCTCATTTTAAACCTGTACAGAATCAATTGTTAAGCATACATTTTCCATTGGATTGCTTGTTCGTTTAGAAATGTTGAAAAAGCAAACTTGGTCTAAATTCATTTGAATTTTGTAAAGTAATTATTAAGTAGCAGAATTTTGAATTTTGTTAAGTAATTATTAAGTGCACTTATTGGTTTCGCAATGTCCACCTGTCCCCTTCGTGTTGTACCGTATTAGCCCGATATAAGGTGATATTTTTTTCACCAAATAACATCATAAATTTAGCCATCTCCTTATAATCGCTCCTCGCCTTATGCGCACAGCCATTACCGGAAGTGACCGTCATTACCGGAAACCAATTATATTCTGGGAAGTCTTGCAACTGCATGCTCTTTGTGTTAGGCCTATACTGTATATAAGTGACGGTGCTTGTTCTCTTTCCGAAGCATGTTCTCTTAGCCACATTGGATAAACACGTGTAAAAGGGATTTCATTTACCGTATTTAAAAATAACCTTCCCAAAAAATTACCGTAATGAATAACAGCAAAACGCCAGAATTTCATGCTACGAAATCGTCGCAGTTAAATCGAGGCTTAAGGAGAAGTTAGGATGCCAATTTTAAAATGGTCATAAGAGAAGCCGAAGCAACAAACAATTGTGCTGCTGCTAGAAAATTCACCATAACAGAGAACAATGTACAAAGATGGAGAAAGCAAAGAATAAGAACTTCGAAATGCCCAGTCAACAAGAAAAGCTTTTCGGGGTCCGAAGACTGTATGTTTCGAGGAAATAGATAATCGTGTAGCCGATTTCGTCAGTACAAAACGTGAAGCAGATATTCCTATAACGCGAGAAGTTATGAGACTGAAAGCACTAGAAGTTGCTACAGAACTAAATATTCCAAGAACTGAATTTAAAGCCAGCTTAGGTTGGTGCAGACGGATGATGAATCGCTATGGTTTAGCTTTGAGACGTCGAACCTCTTTGTGACAACAACTACCAAGTAACTTCGAAGAGAAACTGATCGCATACCAGCGATATAAGCTTAAGACAAAAGCATAATTATTTGTTATCGCAAATGGGCAATGCAGATCAAACTGCTGTCTATTTTGATATGCCTAGTGCAATTACTGTACATACAAAAAGTGCAAAATCCGTCAGTAGTTTAACAACTGAGAATGAAAAGCAACGAATAACTTGTCATGTTGGGAGTTTTGGCAAATGGAAGAAAGCTTCCTCCTTATGTTATGCTGAGACGTAAAACAATGCTCAAAGAAAAGCCACCTAATGTAATATTACATGTTCAGGAAAAAGGATGGATGGAATCCAGTTCAGTTCTCAACTGGATTAAAACTGTGGTGTAGAAGACCAAGTTTTTGTTGAACCAGAGAAGAATGCTTATACTCGATTCATTTCGAGGACATGCCACTCAAGAAGTGAAAGATTTTTGTAAAAACTGTAATACGGATTTGGTCATAATACCAAGAGGAATGACCTCGCAACTCCAAGTATTAGATGTGATCGTAAATAAGCTCTTCAAGGACAGATTGAGAGTACAGTATTGTACAATGAGTGGCTTTTGGAAGGGAACCTATCCTCTAACTCCTACTGGTTTTCAAAATTGGGGAGGTCGCCTTATATTCCGGCTTATACGGTATATTTTTTCATGTAGAAAGTTGAAATTCTGAACATAGCTGTTAGAATTTAATAACAATTTGATGCAGTGCCTTTTATTTTTATTATTTATTTGTTGAAATTTATTTTAACGCGGATCCCTTCTAGACATGATCCATATTATTGGAACCCTTATTAATTTATATTAAATAATAAACGCAATGTTATTATGGATTAATTTTAGTTTTAGCTTTAGACTCTAAATTATGAGTGTGGAAATATTTCTTTGTATAAAATTAGCGAATTCACACGGACACCAGTTGGGAACTCTGATCTAAATCAAATTGTTGTCAGCAGTTGAGTACAGAGCTGTCCAAGTAGGCAAGACAGACCAGAGCCTTTATACAAGGTTTTCATATTGTTGCCAGATATCCAGGCTACTCATATATTACAAATATTTTCATGGTTGGATTTTATGAAAGATCCTTTACTTTGAAAAATTCTCAGCTTTGAAAATTACTTGAAAATGTTTTCAGTATATGCTTAGGTTGATGAGAAGCTTGGTACCTCTTAATAAATAGATCTTTGACCTCCATGTCAGCTTTATTCTTACTCTTAAAGCATCAGAGACAGTCTCTTATCAGGGTTCGCTCTAGGACCAAAAATCTACAAGTCAATTGGAAAACTGCAGGTCAAGTTTTAAATTCTTTTTAACTTCCATATTTTACATGTATGGACTGTCTCTGTTTAATTAGAAATTTAAACAAGGTAGTGTGCACGCCCATACGCGGGGAGGGACTTGGACTACAAGGTCTTAGCAAGGGCAACTCCCCACGCGGCGAGGTACGGGTTGTTTGGACTCGCGAGGGATGTTAGGGACTCAAAGCAACGAGGCAAGGGGATAATAAAACTGTAATAATAAGAATAGGCATGGGTGGAAATATACATGTGGCTATAAACAATCTCGACAATAAATGTACGTCAACATACGTAGGGGTCCCTGGGAGGAACAAAACCCACCATAACATTAATATTAAAAGCTACAGTTTAACACATTACAAACAGTATCAATGTCCATCTAACTAAGTGTTACCAAATTACAGGTAAGTACTTCCCAAATCACCTTAAAACACATAAGGTGTGGATGTGCAGGAAGCACATGCTTTTGCTAACCACAAGTGCCTATGGTAATCTCAGCAACCATTAACACTAGTGCATATCTGGCAAAGGACAAGACTCCGTCTTTCGTAATGGTTCAAACAATAGTCACGAGTGACCAAGAAAGTGTCATGTTTCCCTTTATTTCCTCCAATCCTTGGGCGTGTCAGATTTACAAGTCACCACGGATTGGAAGGGGAGGAAGGCCACAACCCCTTAAGCACAAACAACTGGATGCTCACGCGCCACGCTAAACAACACCGCACCACTTGCGGTACTATCTCCTGTTCCTACAGCACGGTGTCAGGCTGGCACATTCCCTTCACCCGGTACTTGCGGAATGCGCAGCTTTACAAAAATTGTCAGCCAATCTGCCGAGGCAACAAGACCATTAAACAACAGCCAATCTATATAGATGCGTTTTGTTTTAAAATGCACTACAGCACGGATATAAAAGTCAACAGCGTCTCTGATTTTTTTTTCACTCATCATATTTCAATTTGATCTCCCCACAAAAGAAATACGTTACACATTCGACTTCACTGCTTCACATTACATTGCCTCTCAGAACGATTCTCTCGCTTTACACCGGGAAGAACAGTGTCTCTTTCCATCATCATCGTTCATCCTCATGATTCCCCGAACCGATGCATTAACAAAGAGCCTGGAGACAAACACTCTCAGGACCATTGTTACAGCATCCAAAATATTTATTAACAATAAAAGGAAAAGAGATAAACAAAACAATCTACAAAACAAATGTAAATGGCCAGAAACTGTGGACAAAGAGTAACTACAAAGAACAAATAAATACAAAACCACAATTCCACAACAAGAGTTTTATAATTACTTCAAATGTACATTTCACTGACAATGTCAGCTTCTTCAGTGAGAATTGGGACAATCGATAAACGAGAGCCGAACTGAACAAAGCAAATCTTTAGACAATTTTTATATACAAGTATTTACTTTCCATTTTGTTCATTTCTTAGTCTACAGCTTTGATCAAGAATGCTTTAGCTACCTGTTGTGAAAAGATATGAAATGGAACTACTACATGGTAGAATATTTAAACATGTACAGTCAATCAGGGTAACTTTGAACCATCCTTGAATTAACCCTTCCCCTCCACTTTGGGTTAGAAGAGCCCTGTAATTATTTTTCCCCTAGTATCCTTATGACTTTCAGCGGGGAAGGAAAGTCATAGGGGAGGGGGAAGGGGTTAAATCCTTTTCTTTTTTATGGTGCAAAGTTACCCTGAATGACTGTAGTAGTAAAGAAATTACTCTCCTGCTCTTCTATTTCGCGATTCCTTATGTTTAGATATCGGATATGTTGCGATCAGTGGCGCCATCTGTCGCTGTACAAAAAACTCTCTATATCACGGGTGGTGAAATCTTGGCTCCCAAGTTCCGCGACATAGAGGGGCAGCAGTGCATTAACATTTACATAAAGGATGATTTCAATCAAAAATGCCATTTGAAGCCAAAGAAAAATGAACACCAGAAAGAAAATAAGACATAAAAAAATTTTTATTATATTTTTGAAGGGTTAAATATACTGGGAATATTGTATGCAAAATATAAATTAAAAAAACTTAAAAATGTCAAGCAACAGTCACTGTTGATTTGACGTGGAATGACCTTCCAGTAAGTTTTGATTTTATAACTGTTTGAAAGCAAGGACTGTTTTTGTGCTTGCCCTGTGTACGTCGGCTTCTCCACATAAAGTATTTGGCTAGATCACCAATCGGTCGAAATTTTGACTTAGTCCGGTCGACTCTGGAACAGTGCAGTCATATTTTAATTAGTCCTGCCGACCTGTGTGCATGTTTTCTCCTGAATCGGACAATTCTACGGTCAATACAACTTAATTTAAATTGAAAGATTAGTGCATTAACAACATCGTGGCATATTTAAATATTTTTAATTCGAACCCTAAATGTGTGAAAAAAACGAAAATTCCGAACGCAATTTCCATTATGCTTTGCTACGAGTATTAATGTGCTAATGTTTCGATTTAAATTAAAGTTGTATTGACTGTAGAGATATCCTGTATCAAATCAGATGGCAATATGACCTATGCTTTATTTGTATTTTATTAATGGATTTTGAAATGCTTAATATTTTATATTGTGATTTTAAATACAATTTTTGGAGTATAAATTACATTTTTTTTACTGTTACTTTTTTTTTTTTTAATCCCAGTTCGCAAAGAAATGTGAGCATTGTGTAAACACCTAAATTAAAATCGGAGTCTTGAAGGATTGTTTGACTTCGTTATATAATGACCTTTCACCTATATAATTGTTTGTTTATTTTTGTTCTAATGTAGATGCAATACAAGAGCGCCGCCAAGCTTCAGTACCTCCAAGGTTACAAGATAATGCTAGTGCAACCTCTAATCGTCCAAAGCGTTATTCATCTCAGCGCCAAAGAAATGTTCCTGATTCTGCTTCTTTCCAATCATCTCCTCCTCCACAAAACCAAGGACAAATTCCTCCTCGGTTCTATGATCATGGAGTGGACTATCAGACAGTTGCAGATACAGGTTTGAAATTTAAAAATAAATATTTGAATTAAGCCATCCCTTTGTAATTTACAGTCAATTCTCGTTAATACGAAACTGGGTAATACGAAATTCCGGTTAATAAGAAGACATTTTGTGGCCCGTCCCCGAAAAAGCAATTACTATGTAAAATTTTCTGCTTTATACGAACATATTTTTATTAAAATACGGTTTATACGAAGGAAAATTTCATAATTTTATTGAAAAATAGTCCTTTTAGGAACAATTTTAATGATAAAATATCAGATTTCGAAGTGTAAAGTTAATAAAAATTATTTTCAAAGTCATTTCATATGTGATTGCTTCTGAATTATTCGAATAAATGAATACTCGATTTTTTTAATCAGTCGATACTTTTTATTAGATAATTTTAGTCGATTATTCGATAAAAAAAAATATCGGTTATTTAGTCGAATTTGTCAAACTAACGAATCACGTGCTTTCAAACTAACGGGAAATCTGATTCGCGAAATCTGAATCACGTGCTTTCAAACTAACGGGAAATCTGATTGGTTCAGCTATTCAGATCTGAAATCCTGTCACATGGCGCTCAAATCTTTATTTAAACAAGTGCAATATCGGCATCATTTCAAAATCAATTTTCTCATCGCTACAACGCAGTTATCTAATTTTATTACAGTCAGGAATTTTATTCAATGTCAGCTTCAAGCAAAAGGAAACGAAAGGATCTTTCATTAGATCTTAAGTTACAAATTCTGAATGCAGCGGAAAAACCAAATGCTATAAAAGGGCAGGTTGCTAAAGACTTTGACATTCCACCGTCAACATTATCAACGATACTTAAAAACTCGGAAAAGATAAGACAACAGGATGAATCGAGTGGAACTCTGAGAAGAAAACGAAGGCGAAAAGCAGCACACGAAGACATGGAAACGGCACTTTTAACATGGTTTAAACGTTTTTTCTATTACGGTATACATGTAGTACAATACAGTGCTGTAGAAATTACTGTAAGCTTTTTTTCTATAATATACTGTACGCTGTATTTGTTTTAGGCTCGACAAAAGAATATTCCCATTAGCGGCGATATTCTAAAAGAAAAAGCTAACCAGTTTGCAAACCAGCTGAACATTGAAAAGTTCGCGTGCTCTAGTGACGAAACAACGCTGACGAAACCGCCCTATTTTATAATCTTCTGCCCGAGAAATCTTATCATTTAAATTCAATCTGCTCCATCAAACCAGAGAATGTTAGAATTGATGGAGGAAATTAAATCTTATATATTGTACAGTCAGGATGTTCCTGAAGACTTATTTACATTATATTGTAAAGTCAATAGTGATTTAGAAAAAAAAATTGTTTTAGTGCGAAAACAAACTGTTATTACAGATTTTTTTAGGAGAGATGAATAAAAATTATTTCTAACTTAAAGTACTTTATTTCCGTGCTTATTTTATAACACTTTTAGTATTTTTGGTTTATACGAAATACGAATAATACGAATAAATTTCTTGGTCCCCACGATTTCGTATTAACGAGAATTGACTGTATGTTGTTAATTGTTTGTTGAAAGAATAAACCTCAAAAACTGCTTCGAGGCAAGATGGAAAAATCTAATTTGATTGCATGATTACAATAAAGTACGGTAATTACACCTCAATTACCAGTGGAATCATCTATCAGGAATTGCACGGACTGATCGGAAAACCTTTTCAATCCATAAAACGATCCCAGATGGATTGTGTGTATGAACACTAGAAGAAACTTGATGAGGTCGTCCCAAGTTTTACATCTTCAGGAAAACGATGACAGCAACACAGACTGAATTGAAAAACCTGCAATGACAGTAGAGATGAAGATCTAGATCCACTTTTATTGCAGTTTTTTTTTCAATTTGGTCTGCATTGCTGTCACAGTTTTCCTGAAGATGCAAAACTTGGACAACCTCATCAAGTTTCTTCTAGTGTTCCACCAACATGTGAACATTTGTTAAGTTCCGTTTTTATTTTGCCTTTGATGTTAACTAAGGCGACAGTCATCGTTTCTCATGCATTAATTTCTTTTTAAATTTATTTTAAAATTTTTGAGTTCAAATTTATTGATTGTAAGGTTCAAGTGGTACTCTTATTAGTTCATACAAATAACCGACATAGATGGAAAATTTTAATTCCTTAGTTGTAAATTCTTTCTGTTGAGATAGCTTCTTTTAGGCTAAATCCATTATCTTGTAAAAGATTAAGGACCTGTCCAGTAATGCCGATAGCAATCTATCCTAAAAATCTGAAAATTGACTCAACTGCCCTGCAACTGACCGAACTGTCCTAAAAGCCTGAAAATCAATTCTAGAAATCGAAAATTCTTATCGCGATTGCCCGAAAAATTTGTAGGGGCCATGGCAGTCAGCAAAGCTTTCAACATGCCATAGCAAGGACTCGTGCTTTACAAATGCGGACACTGCAAAAGCTAATTTTGTAGCGAAGAAGAGTGCAGTGCGCACATTATCGCATCTGTGGGCACACGGAACCCCAAACAGAAATGGCAGAACAGAAAGTGACATCTGTATGTTTATATATTCTTTGTCAAAAAAAATGTTTGCCTTCTCCGATCATAAGTGTCGACAGGCTTCCCATGTTTATCGCTTCAGCTCTTGAGAACTTTAGGAAGAATGTTCATTCACATAAGAATAAAGATTTACATATAATCATATCTACAAATGTTTTATTGGCTTGATCGTGTTCGAGGCGGTGGCAGGCATACACGGAGTGTAGGGCAATTCAATTGACGAATCTGTAGCAGTAATGGTTTCCGAAAAGGAATCGGATGATCCACTACTTTCAGACTCTATGGCAGAATCTGTGACTGAGTCCAGTGTCTTCTTCCAATTCCACTAGCACAGCCAGTGCTCATTTTTTTAATCGAATTGTTGTGGATGAGTTCAAATGAGACCCTTGTTGAAATGGATCGCACATAACCATTCTCTTCTATAAATCCTCTCACACAATAATGACCAAAATTGATTGTATCAAGTGACTCGATCAGTGGTGGTCAGTTGAAGTCAGTATTACTGGTAGGCCATAAGAAACATGGTAATCAATTATCATAAAGTGAATTTAAATATTAAAAAAATAAAGGGGAAAGTTAGCAAAATTAATATGTAAAAAGATTTAATGTGACTTCTTTCGGTAGCAATAAATGTTTTTATGGAGTGTTAAAGTGGTCCAACTTGTTCTTTAAAAGAATTCATTGAAATTTCAGATTTGTAAAGAAGAAATGACTCAAAACAAGATAATTGCATCTTCTTTGTTGGGCTCGATGATGGTGGGGAGTGATGGGGCTGAAGTTCGTTCCTATTTTGGCTAGGCCTTTATGTAATTCTCTTTAAGAAGTCATTAAGAGATTTAAATATAAAACTGCAAAAAGACAACTTTGTATGAGGTGAGATCGGAAGTTTGGTGAATCACCCCTTACTGTGATAATGGGACATGTCCAACTTGCGGCGACATGCACAAGACGTTCTTCTGTATCTTGGCTAACATATCAAACGTGCCTTCACAAGTGTTGACAGGCATACATTTACGTGGCAGTGTTTAGAGTGCAGTGCATTTATCTGATATCGAACATAAATTGGGTAAAATCGCAAAGGAAAGCCACGAAATGTTAAAGACCGTGTACGATGAAGACTCTGTGACTCAAAAATGTGTGTATGACTGGTTTAATCTTCTCCATGAAGGACAAGAAATCCTTGAAGATGAATCACGATGTAGAACTTTCTTTTTTTAATGGAAGTTTTTGGGTCGGTCATATAAAAGGAGAATAAAATTTTGTTTCCAATTCGTGCTAAATCAAAAAACTTTTAAAAAACATTTTGCGTAAAAAAACATAATTGGGTGTATTAAATGAGTACTTGACGAGTTTTTCTGACCATAAAGATCAAATTTTTTTAAATTCCTTTATAAATTTTAGAAATAATTATCATGCTCGGATTTCAGTTAATTGATGTTTTTGTTTCTTTAAAAGGATATCAGCCGCCATTATATACAGAGTCTCCTTCTACATCTGCACCATCTCAACAAGGGAGTACACCACAACTTTTACCTCCACCTGCTCCTCAGACATTTCAAAGTTTCACCCAACCATATCAAGAAACTTATGGTAAGTTTCAAGAAACATTGTGAATAAGGCTACCTTTACATTGTGTAAATGTGTATATGCTTGTATGAAATTTATTACATGTCGTACGATATTTTAATTTGTGAACATTAATTCGTTTTATTAAAAGTGATATAATTTTAAATACTCTTTGTTCTGCTATAGTTTTCATTATCCTTTTTTGCTTGCGGAAACTTGAGGCTCATGAAATTATACTTAATGTAACTGCTTGTGTATTTCCCCTACTACTAATATTTTAAATATTTTAAAAAAATTTGTTTTTTTTAAATTCTAGCCTATGAAATGTCATTGCATGAAAAGTTTATTCATTGAATAACATTTTGTCTAGGTACCAGGCATAACATGGCAGAGAGCAATAATAATCAAGGATCATTGTTAATATCTGTCCTGCTGCATAGCATGCTGGCTTTTGAAGCCTCTCATAAGCAATAGTAACTAGTAGAAGGAAATACCAAGAGTGTTTATTCTTGTTCTTTTTTTCGAAATCATAAACAATAATCCTATAGCTATTCGTTATGCATGGCACATACACTCTTCTTTTTCGAAAAAAATGTCCATTTACGAATTTTTGTCACTTAGACCCTATAAAACTTCATATACAGGATGACCCAAACTTATCCAGCGTGTTTGTTTAGGAACATTGTTAAGTTCAAATGGAACAAAAAAATGTCCTCTAAACATTACATTTAGTCTCGATCGTGTGTGAGATATGGACGTTAGTCTATTTTCTTGTAGAATTGTTAAAGCAAATAAATAAAACACTTGAGAGTGCAGATAACTTTTATTCTGCATACTGACAAAACATCACATTGAACTACAAAATAAAACTAAAATGATACAAGGAATAAGAATAAGAAGACAGTAACAAATTAATATGGCTGCCCCCAGCTCCAATGCACTGGTTACATCTTTGGACAACTGAGCTGGTCGCTGCCACTATCTGATCGGGTATAATTGCTCGACTACAAGCTTGAATCGCTGGTGGTGGGCGGATTGCTGTAGATCTCCTCCTTCAGTGTTCCCCATAGAAAAAAAATCTAATGGGGTGAGGTCCGGTGACCTAGAAGGCCAAACCACTGGACCACCTCTACCAATCCATCTGTCCGGATCATGATCTGTAAATTAAGGTGGTCATTGAACTAGGCAAAGAAACAGGGTTAATGACTTTTTCTGCCACTGGTGGTGTGACAATCTAATCGGGTCCTAGTTTTTTTCGTATTTCTATGGTTAGCAAATAAAATTTATTTACATTGCCTTACTTATTGACCATGGTTTAAATTAATTGCTAAAATAAAATTAAAAACAGTAATTACTTTAATATTTTATTAAATTTGAAGGCTTTCTCTTCATATTTCGTTTGTTTATTTATGTTTTGTTATTTTATTTTTATCCAACATCGGGGGAGGAGAAGGAGGGATGCGGGTCAAACCTCATGTATATCGTAAAATCGTAAATAAA
Source organism: Rhysida immarginata (assembly GCA_023313115.1). NCBI lineage: Eukaryota > Metazoa > Arthropoda > Chilopoda > Scolopendromorpha > Scolopendridae > Rhysida > Rhysida immarginata. Next base: position 71,937 of record JAHWFO010017185.1, read on the forward strand.
ATATTTTAAACTCATCTAATTCATGTCTCCATGGCAACACCCTCTCAACGGAAACAGATTTTAGATGGTTGGAGGGAAAAACGTCTGGGATAGGGAGGGAGGAGTTAATTTTAGATCGGCGATGTGGAGAACAAAAGAACGGGAAATTTCAAGTGGGGTTTTGGGAAACTCTGACATGCAAGAAGTAGAACTCTACTGACATTCTACTTCTTCCATGATTGGATGAGGAATATAAAGTCATGTGTTAAAAACACTTGTTAGACTGGAGGAGACTGTAACATCCGTATGGAGCTTTATAAAAGGGGAGTATACAGTCATGTATTAAACCTTTAGAAATTATGAGTGAAAATTTAACATTTCTAATTCGATATACCTTTAGACATAATGTCAAGCCAAAAAAAAAAAAAAAATCAACACAACGCAATGTCATACTTATTGTTATACAGAATATTTAGTGCATCGCTGTATGTAATCAACAGTTGCAGGGCACTGAGTTCACAGGTCGCTCTGAAAGGTTTAATGATCGTCACTCTGAGAGGAAAGCAGGAGTGAACTCAAGATACTGCACGGAGAAGCTACGAGTGCGACCCACGAGCGCCGTCGAAAAGCCCACGGGATACGGCGGGATACGGCAAGGTGAATTAGGCAACTGCGGACCTCGAGGTGATCACAATGACGACAGTGATTGGGATCTTCAAGACAACAACAGATGGCGAAGTGTATTAGAGAGACAATTGGTAACAGTTCCGCGAGAGATTGTAATTAAACTTTCCATAATTCCCCTGAGAACGCTGAAAAACAAACATAACTTAATATGAAAGCACAATTTGATTCATATCATGCCCCACACAATCTTTGAGTATTGATTGATATTCTAAGCAATACATTTCTTTAAAACATTATTCGTTCATTAAACATATAATACTACCATTTTATTTTACTATCATTTACCCTGTTTTTATGAATACCTATTTGTAGTTCATTTTAATGAATATTCAATAAATTGTTTTATTTGATAGCACGGTGCCTCCATAGATCAGCATGTTAAATAGTTTAAGAATGTGTTACTGAGATAGAAAATAATCTGATGTTTGCTCGTCTTTCATTTGAGTAGGTCATAGCGTCTAACAAACTTGTATCATTAACCTATCAAACTTCCCCGAGAAAGAGGACAACTTCACAACTTATTTTCCTTAAAATAAGAGATAAAAATTGTTATCTGACTCCGTGTAAAATGTCAAAATCGTACTGCAAACATAGCACAGGTAGAAAAATGGCTGCTCATTGGCCCCGATGAGAAGTTTGTGCCCTCTTTAGTGATTTTTTTCATTAATGTGATACAACAATGGTGGGATGGGATAGTTCAACGACCACCTTAATTTACAGATCATGGTCCGGATAATTGACATTCAACCAATCTCACACTCCTTTACCAAAGTGAGCTGGGCATCCGTCCAATTGCAATCGGGGGTTTCTTCATATATCCCATGGCACGTCCTCCAAAAGGATGTTGATCTTGGAGAAAATCAAGAAAAACTGCGGTGTTCACTCTGCCAGGTAGAAAATGGGGACCAATGAGCTGATTATTAAGTATGCCCATCCACACATTGACACTGAACTGGTGTTGGAAACTGTCTTCAGCTATCGCATGAGGATTCTCGTGTGCCCAGATATGGACATTGTGAATATTAAATACACCTCTTCGAGTGAACATAGCTTCATCCATCCATAAAATCATTTGAGAGAAATATCTATTCACCCTTTGAGCATTCACAAATCGCTCACAGAATTCAACACGTTTCCCTGCATTTTCAGCCCCCAATTCTTGTACATGGCGTACATGAAAAGCATGCCTACCCTCGTGTCTGTGTCCTTCGAAATGTCTCTCTGGGGATGGCTATTTCGGCAGAAGCTCTTCGCACACTTGTGGAGGGATTGTTGTAAAAATGGTTGAGAAAGATATTTCCTCTATGCAGGACATTATGGGCCTGTTGATCCCTTAGAACTTGGTGTACCCTCGAAAATGCCTCCCGATGTGGATGGTGCCTATGAGGAAATGCATCCACGTACAATCTGCTGGCTTCTGCAGCGTTACCAGCAGCAAGCCCATAGTAAAAGTGAATGTCCGAATATTCTTCATTTGTGAAAACAAATGGCATAATGAACTTCGACGTTGTGTTGCACAACATGAGCAACTGCTCAAATCAACCCCCAAGTCAATAAAATAACTTTCACACAAGTTGCAAGTACGACGATTTCTCTTCCTGTTTTGCATATGCCAAACAGGAAGAGTACATTTAAGAATAAATAGGTAAACCTACGTTTTTTCTAGGAAAAGACTCTAAATAAAGGAAAATAGACAAACGTCGATATCTCACACACGATCAAAACTGGATGTAATGTTTATAGGACATTTTTTGTTCCATTTGAACCATACAATGTTCCTAAACAATTTTGCTGGATAAGTTTGGGTCACCCGGTATACGATTTGAAAGGGAGCTGCCATTAAAGTCCAGCAAATTGTGAAATCTGGCAGTACCTGGGTCTCGCTGATACCGGATTTGATGAGTTTTGCTGTATTAAAAAAATTTCTGGTATGAAATTTTACTTGATACACTAGACTCATGTTATAACGAAGTTCACCAGAATCCATAAAAAGTTCGTTATAACCAATATCTCGTTATACAGTCGAATCTCGATATCTCGAAAACAATTTATTTTCCTGCATTTTCACTGCTAATTGAATTGGCAAAGTTGACTTTTAGTAACTGCGAGCGCAGCGTGCATTGCAGTGCAGCATCTCTCGGAGACACCCAATTGAACAACTCATTTATAGCAACTGTTTCGTATCTGCCCTGCAGTGAAGCATCACTCAAAGACGCCATTCTTGACCCATTTCGTAGCATTTTAATCAGAAGTTACTAATTATTATTTGAAATTAATAAAGTTTATTTATAATTTGTAGATATTTAACAATAATCAATTAATGTTATTGAAACGCTTAGTATAAGAATTTACAAAATTATTACTAATTAATAAGTGATTTAAACATTTGATATATTATAAAATATTATTAAATTGCCAAAAAAAAAAGTTGAGTGGGTCTTGTATCACAAAGAAATCAATGATTTTATTTGCGTAAAGTGGCGGTCTTTTAAAATCACACAAAAGAATTCCGTGTTTCGTGTTTGTAAGATTACTGACAATTAAAAGGTTATTTATTTATTTGGTTAGCCTTAAATGAGCACTCATCATTTCGGCAACCAAAAAATAATTTTTGAATCAAATCTTATTTATATAAGTATAGCAATGCCAAATATGGATTTTATGCAGAATAACGAGCGTTTCGTAATGTATTTTAGAATATACTTTGCTCCTTCTGAGCTTAAATGAAAATGCAGGAAAGCTCGAATAATGCTTTTAAATGTTTATATTATCTCTATGATTATTTATCTTAGCTAAACAGTTTTAAAGGTTAAAAGCATATAAAAAGTAGGTTAATTTTACATGGTCACTTGAGGAGGCACCAACATCATCTGCCATTTTGAAGGATGGGTTGAAGACAAAAATTGTTTTTAACTTTATTTTACTATCGACTGAGGACTTTACTTGTTTAATAACTATGGTACATTAGATGCATCTTTAAGGGCTACAATTACATTAGAAAAATTAAAAAGTTACCTCCCCTCCCCAATAACAAGGAATGTAACTTAAAATTGAATTCACCATATGGAAAGTATTTGGATTATGAATTACAATAATTGTAAGAACATTTTATACTTTTTAAAGATCTTTGCAAGGTTTTAGCAGATTCTGCTAAAGCATTATTTTAAAATGTGTTAGCACGTTACATTCCTTGTTATTGGGGAGGGGAGGTAACTCTATAAATTTTCTATGTAATTTTAAATTGTTAAAGTTACTTTTGTCTTGTTGATTTTTTAATTTATTTTTGATATTGAGTTTATTCAAATATTAAATTTATAATATTAAATTTATATCAACTTGAAGTTATGGAGAAGATTTGTTATAATCATAGATTTTTCGCTCAATTTTTATGGTGAGTCCATTTTTAACATACTGATTATAATTTTAAAAAATTTAAATCAATAAAAATTGTAAATTATACAGTAATAAAAAGAATAAACGTAAAACTTTTAATCAGTAAATTAAGGTAAAGAATCTTTAATATCCTAATATTAATTTAACATCCCATAATATTTTGCTATGCATATTAAGAATACATTAAAAAAATCCCTCCCAAGATGCATCTCCCTCATATTAAATTCATCTATATACGATTGGAATAGTGCACGGCTTGTTCCATATTGCCTTTTAAGCTTACGCTTAGCCCGAGACCACAAATTTTCAATATTTTGTGTATGAATATTGTCGTCATCGGGATGGACGAAGTGTCGCCGGTGAATGATTTTCGAATGTGTGTATACTCCGTTGCTGAGTAGAGGGATGTCCCTGTAAGCTCCCCAACCGTCTGACATTATATGACTGCCCGGCAGTATGTATTGGGTAATAAGAGGAAGCAAGGTTTCTGCCTTACGATCCCGGACCATTAACAGAAAACATTTTCCGCTTCTTCTCTCCACTCCCCCGAAAACCCACTGCCCTCTTCTCCGCTCTCCACGGCGATATTTCTTATGGAAAAAAAATGTCTCGTCTATTTCGACGATCAATGGATTTCCATCTTCATCAAACCCACCAATTTCATCTGACTGTCTCTCCAAATAGGTCTTACATTCAGTACGTAAATAATTGCACCAATTGACAATTTTAGCTTTAGAAACTTCAGTTTCAATTGCAATTAGCTCCTGGGGCATATCCCGCGACCAACAATATAACAGTCTTATAGCCTATAAGGAATGGAATGTGAAAACTAAAATTAGTGATAGACGAGACACATTTGACGAAAATGACAACCTAGAAAAACTTCTGTATATTAACCTCACCTTCTCCAACGGCAGATGACTGTTTTCAAATAATGAGCCTTTCCGTAAAGATGTAGAAAAATTGCATCCTCCACATCTCCATCTTTTTCCATCACACCATCTTGGATTGCTCTTCAATTGGCACGGCCTGCCACATCTCTCGCAGTCGACTTTATTCTGTATTAGTCGCTTCCTCGCCAACCATCTTATACACTGCTCAGTTTCCATAATTTCTAGTATTAATTTTTTTGTAGTTCCATCTTTCATCGTTAATTTCATCTTCACTTAGCAATTCTCCTTCGTCTACTATCACTTCCATGACAAAGTCCGTCTGATCAGTGTACTGCGATAAAAGTTTCTGAAAATGAGCAATGCAAAAGATGGAAATTTCCTGTTCACGGGAAATGACCAGTCCACAGGAAATTGCCAAAACAGACTGGAATGTCCTGCCCACGAAAAATGCCCTGCCATTGGGAAATAGCCTGTCCACGGGAAATTGAAAGAGGTCAAGAAAACGGAGTAGCTTTCAGCTCACCTCGTTCAGAGCAAATATCCCTACACTTTTATTGACAGAAAAACCACAGACGAGATTTTTTTAATGAATAATAATTGGATCTATGAGGATTTTTTATACACGCCATACATCAGATGTTTAAATTATTGATGAGATTTTTTTCGATCAAAAAATATGATATCAAAAAAACATAATTCAAAATATTTTCCCCCGAAGCCCTTATTCCTAATTACAAATTTTAAATAAAAGCTACTAAGTTGAGTTTATTTTAAATAGTATTTTGAGAAATTCCTTTACTTTGAAAATAAACATTTAAATAATTTTTAAAATAAACACTCGCGCATGTTACACAAAGAAATCACTTTGTGTAATGATTATATATTGGGAAGTAAACTTATTATTTCAAATCTTGACGGATATAGGGGAGAACCCTGAAATACAATAAATAATAGATATTCAATAAAAATATTTCATTTTTAATTGAATATCTATTATTTATTTCAAATCTTGGAAGACTGTGAACCTAGATTCTCCCTTTCCCAACTGATACATTTCCCTTTTTTATACGTTACAGTTAAAAGCTACATTTTATACAAAAAAGTTTGTTTAATTTCATTTTTATGCAAAATAATTGGTTTTTTAATTAGTAATAATTTCATAATAATTTAATTAATATTAAATGAGCAAATAACTTTTTAATTGTTGGTAATGTTACAAATGTGAAAACACAGAATTCCTTACCGAAGAGACAATAATATTAAATTGAAGATACAGTTCAAACGAGGGTAGGACATTTTCTCCGCCGGTCAAAACCCCCAAGTATAAAGTGAGGAAAAAACGCCCAGAGTAAAAACACAGGTACAAAACCCCCTGTGCTAAAAGCATAAAAGAGGACTTAACCTCCAAATGAAGCCTTAATTTTTATATAATTTAAGGTCAGGTACGTTTCGGCGCAGCCGTTTTGGCGCGGCCGTTTCGGCGTGAGATCGATTCGGCTCCGGTTCAAAAACCACAGTTTTGAAATGGTTTCCATGGGAAGGAATGCTCTTTTGTCAAAATCCAATTTGCGCTTATTTCATTTTTACTATAGAAATAAGTAATATAATAAAAATTAAAAAAAATTCTATTATTAAAAAATATATCTTAGCAATTTAATAAAGAAAGAATAAATATTATAAATCTAATTCATTTTATAAACTTTGCATATTAACAAGTAAAATTAAATTAAAAAAAAATTAACTGACTTCAACAATGAAGTTAATATGGGACCATCTTGGTGCTAGACCGACTCCAATGTAAAAAGAATTTTTAAAATCGGTTTATAAATGACGGAAATATCGATGAACATACATAAAAAAAAAAATACATACATACGAACATAGAACCTCTTCCTTTTTGAAGTCGGTTAAAAATGAGCAATTAAAATGCATCAATTTCGTTTGATAGAATATCAAGGGGAAAAGATACCCCTTTGTTTCACCCAAAACAAGAGACCCCCCCCCCTTTCCCGTGTATAACTATTTTCGTTTTTCTCAGCGATTGCATCATCCCTTTTTTTGATTGACCCATGATCTTCATTGCTATTAATATTAGTAGATTGCTATTGCTATCAAATTGCGGATTTGTGGTTTCATTGCTATTGTCTAGCAACGTAAACATTTTTAATTAAATAGTGAAGTTTAGGAACTTTTTATAAAATTTTCTTGAATTCAAAAATAAATAAAAATTTATTATGTTCTTCATTTGGTGATCTATTATCATTTGGTTATTCATTTGATTTTTAAAAAGAATACAAAAATTAAAAGAAAAAATTCTTCATTTGGTTATTTAAAAAGAAAACTAAAAGAAAATAAAAATTTATTTAGCTCATTTGGAAATTGTGAGAAATGCTTCTCAAGTAATCAGTAGCATCCATAGTTTCAAATCTCATAACAGTTTCTTGTATTCTTCTCTTTGCCGAAACGCCCGCGCCGAAACGTCCCATTCCGTATTTTTTAATAACTATTAGATTATTTTTATCGAGTTATCCGTAAATTTATTGTTTACTGTGGGGTGGGGGTTGAAATGTTTCCGAAAATAATTTTACTCTATAAATGTTTTTAAAATCTGGTTATTGTTCTTATTAGGGGAGGTATTCGTACATTTGGAATAATTTTACGTTCTGCCACATGTCTTACGCCGGAAATATAAAAATAAATTCTGATAATGGATAGGTCGTAGCGTAGCCACCGCATATGTATACAGTATCAAAGACCTCCATGTATCCAATTTATTAAAGAAAAGCTGATGGATGAGTGGTCTGAGAGGTTTTATTTCAACACGATTCCTCAGGTGTTAAAATGTTAAAAAATACAGATGTTAAATGTTTAAATAAATAATAAATGAAAATAGGAAAGAAAAAGAAAATTCCAGTCTGGAATCGTGACGCTCTGTCAGACTGAGCAATTAAGTGGTTGTTGACTGTAATGTAGGCTCGTGGCTTAATTTTTCATTTATCATTTAAATTTAATATCATATTCACCCGGATGCACGACAATAATGAAACTATGTAGTTTAAATTTTATGGCCAACGCCATCAATAAATGTATTTAAATAATGTATAAATTATAAAAAAATCAGATAAAAATTAAGGTTTATTTGTGGGATATGCCCTCGTTTGTGCTTTTACTCTAGGAGTTTTGAACGATGGGGTTTTGCTTCACTGCAGGGCAGATACGAAACAGTTGCTATGAATGAGTTGTTCAATTGGGTGTCTCCGAGAGATGCTGCACTGCAATGCACGCTGTGCTCGCTGTTACTAAAAGTCAACTTTGCCATTGAATTTATTTTTTGTTTGTTTTCTGAAAACAATTTCTAGGAAAACTTGACTGTCGAATTTTGATTTCATGTGCCAGCAAAATGCAAAGAGAATTAAGATTTATTTTTTTTTAAATGTATCTTAAATACATTAGAGAGTTAAATTTTTCATTATGAGAAATATTCGTATGAAAACAAAGAACTTTGACGTCACTTCCATTATTCTCTTGCACTGCAAAAAACAATTTATGAAAATTTTTTTGATCTTCTTGGCAAATATCTCTGTTGCATACGAGGGTTTGAGCATGCGCAGTTTGTGAGTTTTTTACGTTAGTAGCATCACTCAGGGTTCTCCCCAGGCCCTTTTGAACAGGCGCGGTGCCCGGCTGATTTTGGTGACCCGCCCGGCTGACTACATGAAAAACTGCACACCACTGCACAATATTTTATTTGTTTTTAATTTTTGTCCGCCTGGCTATTTTATCTTTCCACCCAGCTGATAAAATTTTCTGGGGAGAACACTGCCACTTATACGTGATATAACTCTACACACATACCATTTTATCTCATTGTTCTCTGTACTCTCACATACCTTTATTTGCCTAAAAATCTTGATTTAAAAGAAACTTTCCATATCTCAAAACCTCTTTGTCTTGAATTTTCTTTCTCTTCCCATAAAATTCAAGATAATAAGATTCAACTGTATGTGAAAGTCAATTTTTTTATTACATTACATTTTCCATCTTTGAATTTGTAGATCTTAGTTGAAATTTGAATTATTGCGACTAAACAGTGATGGAATATCAGTAATTGAACATAATTGAACAAATTCTAATTAGATGATCTGTCTTTTTAACTATTCGAGATGCTCGGTCACTATATAAATAAACAGTTTAAAGATTTTTAACTGTTTGATATATATCGAAAAACAAATTAACAAACTTATTCAATTGTTCACGTTCTCCCCCCCTCCTCCCTTTCCCTTCTTTATTGCAGAAGCTTTCATCTTTTAATGATCAAACAGTCCTATACAACCATTTTCTAAGAATTCACTGCTAAATCTAACATTATAAAATATTGCTGCATGATTTACAAAATGTCAAAATATGTTTAAAATTCTTCAAAACTTATTTTGGTGGATAAAATTTTTATTGTACTTATAATAAGATGTTCAATCTTATTTACACCATTTGCATTATAATGCTGATAGTTAATGAAACCAAAAGCGAAAGCAAATTCTTCAGAGAACTCAAAATGCTCTCAGCTATTAGTTTGGCGATTCAAAATGCTCTCAGCTATTAGTTTGGCGATTCAAAATGCTCTCAGCCTTTGGCACTGGTTTGCTTTGTGTATCATACTGAGTTATGCAAGCATCTGATTGCTTCATTTAGATACAGCAAGTAAATCGCTTCATGTATGCCTTAAAATGACAATCATCGGAGACATTCTAGGACTGACCATACTTCACATAAATTTTCTGACTTTTCCAGAAATATAATACTTGTTACTGAAGAGAAATGCAATTACTCCAGTCAGAAAAAGGACATTCAGCTTTTCATAGTTAATAAAGAATGATCAATGACTTATTCATTAATTGTTCAACCCTTTGTGCAGGAATTTTGTGTTTGGATTTCCTCTGGGCCATGTGAATTTGGGATCAAAATTCCTTCCCTCTGGTGGCAGGTTAAATTAGCTGATCAGCCCAGCATAAAAAAAAAAAAAAAAATCTACCCTACTACATTCTGAACTTGTGAACACTTCTTGTGGGAGATGGCATTTAAGTATTTTAAAGTTAACAGTAATTCCATGAATGAATTAAAGAATTCTTATCTTTTGTAACATTTGATATATAGCCTACAGGTATTTCTATGAACTCCTGCTTTGATCTCTTCACCCTTAAAAACAAACTATTGAGAAATTTTTTTATTTCTATCTGTCAGCCATATTTGATCTGATTAGGGCTTAATATTTAGTAGGATATCGTGTAATATAGCAGCGATTTCACTTATTTTTTATACTCTTATTCTTAAGGGTCACAAGGGGCAAAAGCCCCATGGAAGATCTCCAGCACTCACGATCTTCTGCCATCAGAGCACTTGCACATTGGATGTTTTCTTTCGAATCTTCCACAATGCCAGACCAATGATGTCAACAACAATAAATACTGGATCGACCCATCCATGAGCGCTTCACTATTCAAACGTGTCTAAGAAAATGATAAGCATCAGGCATAGTTCTCAATGAATACTGTGGAAGCACGATCAAACTAATGATGTCAGCAATAATAAAGACTTCATTATTTATTCTTTATTGTTGTTGACATCATTGCATTAAATATATATTTAAGATATTTATATTTTAATAACTCTCTGTTGAAACTCTACTGCCAAAGAAAGTCTCTATAATTCCATGATAGCTAAAAATTATTTTCAGCTTTTTTTAATGTTCAAAATTATTTTCTTATACTTTACTGAATGGCTGCCAGATTTAGGTGCATGATGATAAGTGTGGACTTTTTCAGACAATTCTTTAGACATGTGCCTTTGCTATCACACTCATAGAAGGCTCGATCCAGTCTTTATTGTTGTTGACATCATTGTGCCAGACCAACTTGGTGGGGGGGGGGGGGTCAAATACAAATGTGGGAAAGTATGAAAGTATATGGGAAAATGCATCAAATATTAGCTCCATCTTTATTAAATAAAGCTAATATCAATTCTCCAAAGTTTCGCTGTGTACATCTTATTTTCAGCAAAAAACAAGTATTTTATATAGGATTCTTTGATTTAGGGAGGGGGGGGGGAGACAAATGTCAGATTTTGTGTAAATTATAGTTTACATACAACACGCTCCCTACCTCATCTTCAAAGAAGAAACAGACTTATTGTCAGTTTTCAGATGTTACTCTAAATTAATTGTGCTTATTTCGATATAAAATATTTTTTATTCTCATTTTTGTTTAAAAAGGAATGAACTTTGGGCAGAAGATTGCACTTTAATTTTTTATTCTGCTAAGTCCTCCAGGGCTGCAGGTCTAATGCTTAAAAGATAACTGATAGAACACTAGTGCCACTGACAAAAACATGATGTTCCCCATTGGCTTAGATGAAGCCACCTAGCCAGTCAAAGGAAATCGTTGGCAAATACTGTAATTTTCAGTATATAATATGCATATTATGCAGAATAAAAGTCTAAAAAATCTTTACTGCGTATTATAAAAAAAATTGCGTATAATATTCTGTTTTGTTTTTTTTTTAAACAACCCCCCCAAAATACCCTTGGGGGGGGGGGGGCATTTCAAACAAAATTGTAGCTAATATTGAATATACATTACAGCATGCTTATTTACTTTTTTCTCAATTTCCTAAAATTGCATATAATAATCAGATAACAAAACCAAAACATATTTAAAATTTTAATAGGCAAAGCCAAACATTTTGAATCGCTTTTAAGAAAACTTGGGATATTGGTTTCCCTTAGCACTAAGAACCCAGCATTTCACATGTCAGCACCATGGTTTAGCACCTGTTATTCTGCATGAAATCTGTAATAAAAAATTTCAAAAAGTAAGGTAAATTATTTAGCCATTAACTAGAGCTAATACAGTCTTAAATGCAATACATGAACGTGACTACTCTTAATGAAATCAGTCAAGGAAGTTAGGGGACACTATTCCGCACTTTTACTGAGGTTAGCTACCAACCGATCTTTATAAAGATGTTGAGACAAAACATTTGAATTATCTTTCAAATGGAAATATTTTGCATGGCAGAGAGTACAAGATAATATGATTTGAAATGCTTTTGTGAAAGTAGGAATTACCTCTTCTGTGGATGATTCAATCATGAGAATCGAAGACAAGGAAGAGGAAGGAAACGGTAATTAGGCCTAACAAAAAACTGTTTACTAAATTGATGGATTTTTTTTACTCAGACACAGATTCTGATTTTGAAGGATTTTAAATAAACTTATTATGGATATAATGTAATTTTAAATGTAATAAATAAATTTTGTTATATGATCATTTATTTTGAATACTTCTCATTTTTTCATTTTATGGAAATGGAAAAAAGTTTAAAGCCTTTAAAAAATCAGATGACCCTAATGCACTGTGCGTTTGATTAAATATCGTGGAGCACTCCCTGTTGCTGAATCGCTATTTATGGTGGAGCACTCCTTTCATAAATTGCATATTATACATGGGAAATTTTTCCAAAATCACACAAAAAAAATAAGATGCATATTACACACGGGTGTGTATTTTATATCGAAATTATGGTACTTATGTTAACCTCCAATAATTAAATCCTTTTACTTTCCTGCTTTTAAATGTAAATTTTCTCTCATTTTTTCAACTTGTCTTTTTTTATGCATAACATATAATCATGTTAACAAAAAAAATTTTTTTGGAATATTAATTGCTTATATTATCAACTTGTTCGTGGAAATTTAGTCCTATTTATTATGCTAAAATTTCTATTAAAATTTAGCCCCTAAAAGTAAAAAGGAGAAAACACTTTTCCTGTTTATCTCCTGCTTTATGAGTGCCTGTTTTTACAAATGATGCTGGGAGGCAAGTAACTTGTAAAGGCGGAACTATTTGTGTTTCAAAGATTAAATAAAACAGTCATTAAAAAATTCTTGATAACTACCAGATCATTCCATTAATATCTACTAATAATCACAATGTTATTTAATGAGATTATTCGAAAAAATGGAAGGAAAAATTCTGCAACCTGCATTCGAACTGGGAACCATAAGTATCACACTTGACACCTCTCACAATGTGATTTGATTTTCTTCTTATTCATATGTTAAAAATAGTTATCTGCTGCACTTGAAATTCTTTGGGTATTCTTTGTTAGTTCCTACTCATCTGTTTCTTAATCCAATTTTAATGCAATCTTTAAGAATTCATAATGTGCTTACTAAGTGCTGCTTTTCATTTAGAATAAATTGAGATGACATCAGTCAAGTTCCAGCACTCGCATTTGTTGTTATTGGTATAAATAATTTTATTTCACTATAACTGTTAAAATATACAATTACAACTGGTGATGCCATAAGAAAGACGAAAGTTGACTCTTGTACAGTTAGTGAAATAAAATTATTTATACCAATAACAACAAATGCGAGTGCTGGAACTTGACTGATGTCATCTCAATTTATTCTAAATCTTTAAGAACATGAGAGAAGAAATGCTTTTTTTACTTTTGAAATTCTTTAAGTGCACTCACTAGCCCTTCCTCCATCTGTTATCCATGCCATTGACTCCTACCACGAAAGTCCAACCTTTTTTAACAATTCATTTAGCAATAGTACTTGTATTAAAAAACAATGCTTCAGTTTATACAAAATAGATGTACATGAACATTTCATATGTTCTGTCTCTTTAGTGCTAGATGTATGTAGTCTAAAGCCAGTTTTACATTCAACAATTTGCAGCAAGTTCTCGGATCTGGCACATTTGACACGGTTTTGTTGCCAGAGCTGTTTCACCATTCAGTGAATTTGCAGGGCAGAAAGCAACTTGACATAGGTTCTGGATTTCCAACCAAGTTGGAATTTTTCAGAAGTCGCCCCAAATGCATAGCCAATTAACTAAGAATGAGCATCTCCCCATTCCCAGAATCCTTAGCAACTGTTTCTAACTCACTTTCATCAGTCAAATTAGCCGTATTGAATTTCTCTGATAACATGTTCTCCGTGAGGGTGTGCCTTGTTTTCAATTGTTATTCTTAATAAAACATTGTACTATATTTACCCGAATACGTGCCGAGGTTTTTTTGTCCCTCCCCCCAGAAAAATATTGGAAAAAAGTGATATCGTGTGAGGAAAAAAATTGATTTTTTTTTTTTATAGGCGTCATTTTGTTCGTTAGCAAATTGTCTCACTTTTGTTTGAGAATCACTTTAGTATTGCGGAAAAGCATTATTTTTGCAGTTTCGTATCAAATGCTATGAAAAATGCATTTCACAATAGCTTAGGAGGTGAAACTATAGAAGTGGATAACTATTTTTTTGTGTTGTCTCCTCGATTCCTGGGTAGGAAATATCAATGTGTAAGCCTATGCCTGGTGACAAAAGTACTGTGTGTTAACACGAAATATAACTTTCTAATTGTTCAGATCTAAATAAATAACGACTAGAAAGTGATTCACCTTAATCTGATGGCAAATGCATGAATAGTCAGAAGTTATAAGTTTTAACTCTTTAACCATATGATGATGGAGTGCCAAGTAGACAAAAAAAGAACAGTTTCAGAACTTGCTTCCCTGTACTTTCAATCAAGGCTCCAAAACTGCTTGAGACATCTGCACTGTGTATGAAGAAGATGCTATTACTGAAAACAAGCAACACTTCGAGCGAAGTAAGTTAGAGCTGTGTCCACATAAAACACTGATTTGCACTAGATGTAATGGGAAATGTAATCCACTAAATACTTTGAAATCACAACAGCAGTGTCAATTTACATTTAGCAAATGCCCCAGCTCATTTGTGAAAAAAAGAAGGAACTGTTGTATGGAATTGCCTGTACTCGTGTATAGATTCGTCCGCATATAAGTCTGTTCCGTTTTTAGGCCCAAAAATCGGACAAAAATGAATGCCCCACGTATAAATTGGTGTCCAAAAATTTATACATACTTTCAACTTAAAAGAATGGAAGTAGCGAATTGTTTTTTCCATAAATATCTACTGGTACTTTTATTTGCAAACTTATTTACAAAATTATTCCGTGTCCTCATTTGAGTCTAAACACATCATGGAATTCATCAGTTGTCAAATCTCCATCATAAACATCATTAAATTCTTCATTATTATTATTATTATTATTATTATTATTATTATTATTATTATTATTACTGTTTCTTTCTTCTCAGACACATCAACATCATCTTGACAAAGGGCTTCATCTAGTGTGCCATCAAGAGAATTGCATAGTATCTAAGATTGAACCATAGTGAATGGAATGCCATCTTATGTATCCTATATAATGTTTTGATTTCAAATTTTGATAGGAATTTTGCTAACAACCACTTGGATTACAGGCAGATACATTTTATATGTTCCTGATTGGTCAATTACCAGTAAACATTCATTTTTACACTTCTATGAAACAGATGGCATTCCGCCAGTCAGGAATGATCTACTGTCCTGCAGAATCTGAGATCTATTCTCTTGCAGATTAGTCTGTTCTATTCTTAAGGGCTATTTTTGAGGATAAATTTTCAACCATCAATCATATGCAATCATACTTGCCCCTATATGCTAATTTGAACAAATTGACTGCTCAGTAGCTTGTTGGGGAAGTTCTGTCCATATAAACAGTATGCTCCTGATCTAAGGCTTTCAGATTATTACTTTTTCAGTGCAAATCTCTCATTTAACAACAACAACAACAACACACATGAAGCTGAAAACATAGCTCGATGAAATCTTAAAGAGTTTAGACCCAGTGATTTCTGCCATCATGACATTGATAAGCTTGTAGAATATTGATACAGGTGATAAACAAGTGAAGGAGAGATGATGTTGTAGATAGAATTGTTAAAATATTTTGATCAAAACTAAAGATTAAAATAATGGGGTGGGGACTTTATCTGATAACCCAATACAGTAAAAGTCCTCAAATCCGGATTTCCAGAAATCCATAGCTGTTTGGCTTGGTCCCAAACTCTATTTTCGGTTTTCAAAAAATTTTCAAAAGGCTTCTCTTAGCAATTTTTGACCATTTATTTTCCATCTCATGAGATTTATGATTTATATATACATGTTGCACATTCGAAACTTTGCAGAGAATTCACTTTTTTCCAATTTTTTGTCCACTTTTTCGCTGCCAAAGCCAGTGCGATAGTCAGGGTTCCCACATTCTGGAAAGTCAGGGAAATGAAACGTGATCAGGGAAAAAGGGCTGTTTTCATGCTTTTGTCAGGGAAATGAGACTCTTCCTGGGAAAAGTCATAGAAATAGATTTTACTGGAGACATTAAGTTATTTATCGAATAACTGATTAATCCTATTGATGTTTCCAGTTACGGACCAGGAGGCAAACATTCTTGAACAAGCCTCGTAATACTGACGCTAATACTAATTTTTATATAATGTGACAACTAATAATTATAATAATAATATTAAAATTGTGTCTGAAAAGCTGTTGTAGAGACATTTTTTTTTTTTTTTTTAAATTACGATTTGGTTAGGGAAATGAGACCGTCAATGTCAGGGAAAGTCAGGGATAATCAGGGAAATGAGATATAGATTTTCTGTGGGAACCCTGGATAGTAAAGTTTCGAAAACAAAATGGCGACAACCAATCGGAATGGGAGAGATGCTGTTAAGTAAAATTTTTTATGGTAGAGAGTTCACTTTTTTCATTACATTTTTTATTTCATTTTTCAACTTTAATTTTATGACCACATGACAAAGAAAATACTAAAGCAATCTTTCACGTTGTCTGCAACAAATTGAAAGTGAATATGAACACTAAAATTAAAAACGAGTTTGTTGTTTGTTAGCTTTCAATAAATGGTGGCTAGATGGGAGAATTTTTAAAAGTAGTAAATGACTTATTATCTTCAATTGACGCATTGTTCATGTTGCAAATGAACGGTTGTAAGCGAGATTTTAGAAGCCGTGCTCTTCCGATGGATTATCATCATTATGCTTTTGATACTTCGCGGTCATGATGGCTTCCTTTGCAACCGACAGCTGGATGGATATTCGAGAAAAAAGTGAATTCTCTATAAACTTTCGAAAGAACAACATATATATTTAAATCATCATTGTTGGAAAATAGTCAGTAAATGATCAATAATCACAAAGAGATTCCTTTCGCAAAACCAGAAGTAGAATTAGGGAACCAAGGAAAATCACATTGGAGCTGATTTCACATTCGACCAGGTACTTAAAGTATGTAAACTAAAAGAAAAAAAATTAATAAAACAATGTTTTCCATATACTAATACATTCTTTATTTAATTCACTAAATTAATGATTTAGCTGCATTTGTTAAGTGATAAACAGTGGGAAAGGGAGCTGCCATTTTTGATAAGAAATCCTGAAAATGGTGAAATCCACACCTATCCTATTCCCACTGATTCCGATTTGAGGAGTTTTACTGTGTTTTGTATTTGGGTTAAGCACATTTTAAAAAAAAAAATGATTTCAGTGTTTAATATTTGCTTTAATATAACAAAAAATAAGAATGTATAGATACAAAGGATAAATTGAAAGCAGTTTCATCCTAAAGATAAGAAACTTGCAAGTGAACTGAGTTAAAAGGTATTTTTGGCTCTGTTCACTTGCAATCGTGCATAAAATGATAATATTCAGGAGACTATGAAGGTGTTAATGGTTTCATGAAAATGTTGGTGCATTTCTTAAAAATGTAGATTAAAAAATGATCAATCCTTAATCCTTTGTTATGTAAAATGGATATATCCACACAAAATTGCATTACCTTAAACAAAGCAGATATGTACTACAGATTTTGACAGCAGCTTATTCGAGATAAGAATGCACCCTGTCAAAACAAATACACATGGATTTTGCCAGATGCCATTGGCTAGCGACTGCTGAACACAAGAGCAAACTTTATATGTGCCGCTCTTCATTTTTCTAACGCCTGCTGGATTTCAACATCAACAACGACAGATTGAGAACATTGTCACTGACAATTTGGAAGCAACTTTAAGTATCCAAACAGAGGGGTTCAGATGACAGGCGATATAACAAAACCTTTTTAATGACTATCAAGAATACAGAAAGTGCTTATTAACCATCGCAAAGAAACACAAGGCGATGACAAGTTGTAACAAAGAGATACAGGCCTGTGCTTCATGCTCTTCATTTCATTCTGATTTTCTTCTCCCTATTCCTAAACGTTAACTCTCCATTGGATTCAGCTATGGACTATACAGGGTAAGGCATTTATCTTGAGACAACTGAATATCTCAAAAACTAAGCATTATACGAAAAAATGTCCAAAATCAAAAGTGAATTATTTCGTGGTGGAAATTCATTAGTTAAAAAATCTCCCCCCCCCCCCTTCCGAGGGGGGCTGGGGGGGAGGGGTAACTTTGAAATCTTAAATAGGAACCCCTATTTTTAATGGTATATTCAGATTGTACACAGTATTCAAGAAACATCCAACCGTTTAGGAGATAGAGGCCCTGAAAGTGTGCAACTCTTAAAGTTTTGAACCCAATTTTATCGATGAAGACAAACGGATAGAGTGTCGGTCTGCAGACATTCCTATTCTATTTTTTGATGGTCTTTAAGAATCCAAAGTCAGAATTTCAAAAATTCAAAATTTTTTAGTGTACAAGTAAACTTTTGGGGGCAGTCCTATGGAGACTGTGAGTGTGTATTGAAAAATATTGGATTTTTGAAATTCTGACTTCGGATTCTTAAAGACCATTAAAAAGTAGAATAGGAATGTCTGCAAGAGCCACTCTCTTTCTCTTTGTCTTCATCGATAAAATTGGGTTCAAACTTTAAAAGTTCCACATTTAAGGGCCTCTA
Organism: Rhysida immarginata; assembly: GCA_023313115.1. NCBI lineage: Eukaryota > Metazoa > Arthropoda > Chilopoda > Scolopendromorpha > Scolopendridae > Rhysida > Rhysida immarginata. The sequence continues at coordinate 90,709 of JAHWFO010017185.1, forward strand.
TCTCCTAAACAATTGGATCAATTGAAAAAACACCAAGAATAAAACATTTCTTGAATATTGTGTACAATCTAATATACCATTTAAAATAGGGGTTCCTATTTAAGATTTCAAAGTTACCCCCTCCCCCCAGCCCCCCTCACAAGGGGGCGGGTAATTTTTTAACTAACGAATTTCCCCCGCGAAATAATTCACTTTTCAATTAAAGAAATAAAAGACTCTTTAACCACAACAACTTAAAAAAAAAAAAATACAACCTTATCCTGTAAGCGCTTTTCGAGGGCGAAGCTCTCGTCATTCAGCAGGTAGAATAGGGAGTAACACACCAGATGATACTGAGTGTGATACAAAAATAAATGGTATTTATAATGAGAATCGACCAATTATAGAAATAGCACTCAAAAGACAGACAATAAAGAAATTCAGTGATTGGTTATGGTTGTCCACCACTGAATCAGTTGGGGGTTGCTGATTGGCCCTTTGTCTGAGTTAAGTAAATCACTGCTGTTGGTGGAATGGATCTCCATACTCTCAAAGGCGTCCAGGAATCGTTTATTGTTTATTGCTTTCAAAAGTTTAAGGTTTTGGATGGAGACGTCATGCCCTGTCTCCAGGGAGTGTTTAGCAACGGCAGAGAGGTCACTTCTTCCGGAATTCCGGTGGTTCAGGTGTTCCTTAAAGCGGGTCAAGATGTTGCGGGAAGTTTGCCCTTTGTAGGTCTTCGTACACTGTGGACACTTGATTTCGTAAATTCCCGCCTTGTCGAGTGGGGAGACCTTATCCTTTGGATTGCCAAGTAAGAGTTTTGCCTGGTTCGGGTTGCTATAAGAGAGAGAAAGGTTGTATGCTTTAAAGACGGAGTTAAGATCTTTGATAAGTTGACCATTGTAGGGTAATGAGATAGTGATGAAATTCCATTTGGCTTTCTGAAGGGTAGTAATATCCTTGATGAATTTAATAAATTTTCTCTTCTTCAGGATTTTAGTTACGATTCCGTGGGCGTAACCATTTTTGGTGGTGATTCTTTTAATTAAGGAAATCTCCTTCTTAAACTCACAAAAATATTGTGTCCAAAAAATGAGACCTATTGTGTCCAATATTAACTCTCCCCTTTAGCCTATTTCGAAATTTGTAGCCAATTTGCTCAATACTCTTAAAGTATCAGAGTTCGATAGCTCAATTAAGAACAGCATAGAGTTAACCAAAAAACTTTGCAATAGGATAATCAAACCAAATGAATTATTAGTTTCGTTTGACGTGGTGTCATTATTCCCCAGCTTCCCCATACCGGAGACACTCGCTTTCCTTAAAGAGATTTTAAAGAATAACAAATTTTCTGAAGTCCAAATAGAAGAAGTAGTGCGTTTAACCAATATCTGCATTAATAACAACATATTTTCGTACAAAGGAACTATTTATAAAATGAAAAAGTGAACTCCCATGGGGTCCTGCCTAAGCCCCATTCTCACAGACATTTTTCTCAAATCTTTCGAAAATATACTTAAGAATTCAGGGTACTATTTTCCCGAAGTATGGTTCCGCTACGTGGACGACGTCTTTGCCATTTTTGATACTAGTGTTTGCGATATTGATAGGTTTTTGGAACATATTAATAACTTCTTCCCCACTATTCAGTTCACATATGAGAAGGAAGTCGACGGTAAACTACCTTTTCTGGATGTTTTGGTAATAAGAAATAATAACTCTTTGTCTTTTGAAGTATACCGAAAACCCTCCAATCATTTAAATTTTATTCCTTCTGATTCCAGTCGCCCTTGGAATCAGAAGCTATCCAGTTTTACGTCCATGATTGATCGCGCGTTAAATCTTCCTTTAGATAGCACTGCGTTTAAGAAGGAGATTTCCTTAATTAAAAGAATCGCCACCAAAAATGGTTACGCCCACGGAATCGTAACTAAAATCCGGAAGAAGAGAAAATTTATTAAATTCATCAAGGATATTACTACCCTTCAGAAAGCCAAAAGGAATTTCATCACTATCTCATTACCCTACAATGGTCAACTTATCAAAGGTCTTAACTCCGTCTTTAAAGCATACAACCTTTCAATCTGTTGCTAAAATTTGGACCTACTTATTTTTCTTATGCCATAAGCTTTCCCCCTTCTTCAATAACATTCCGTTCCAATTGGACGTCATTCTACTAAGTGGTTCTTTTTTTTATAGAGTTTTGAAACTTAAACTTTAATTATAATCACCCTGTATACAAATAGTCAGCATTGGAAAGAAATAAAAATGAAAAATGTACAAAATCAGGAAATTTCCTCAACACAATTTTTTTTTTTTTTGTATTTTAACGATGTCATTGTAGTGGTTATGTTTATGTGAACCATTATTATTTCTTTTGCTATGGGGAGCCAGTTTGTCCCCCTTTAGAGGGCTCATTCCCCATTCCAAAACAAGTAAATTTTAGTAGCACCCTGTATAATCTTACGGCTACACCGTATATCGAAGCAATTGATGTCAACCATGTTCATTTCACTAGGTCAATGGAGAAAAGTCATGTGCAATTCACGTGAGCTGAAGACTGCTGATATGCAACACCCAAGTAGCACAGCCTTCCATGCAGTGGTTCAGTCGATGGATGACACTGTTTGTTTTGACTGGATGCATTCTCAAATATCCTGTATAAAAAATGGGGCACAATAAAAATTTATTTATCTAAAGCTGAAGAAAGTATGGAAACCCTAATTTCTGACTACAATACTTACAAGAGAACCCCACATAGAATACCGATGTACTTTTTTTTTGTGCGCAAGCACACCGTGGAAGCGACAGCGTTGCATGGCAGTGAAGCGCCCCGGAAGTGCGCAGAGTTCAAAAAACATGGCGGAAAGAGGATAAGCGAACTTGTTAGCGGTGATTGATAAAGAATTGCAGTTAGAGCACTGTTATTAAGCATAAAACCTTAATTTTGCTGTACAATTATTCGTCTCGAAATAATTTATAAAATGAGGTAGGCATCCATGAATACTATTTTTATTTAAAATTATAAAGTACCGCGATGCATACCCCCTCACCAACGCAACGTATTAGTCGACGTTGCACATGAAGCCAGCCCCGTGTTTGATTACCGAAATATTTAATAAAATGAAATAATAAATTAAGGAAATGGTTATTAATTACTGTAGACATTTTTTACTGGAAGGCAATTAGCTAATTGTAATAATCTATTTTAAAAACTAAGTTTGTTTAGAAATTTGAGAAGCCATTCAATTGCCATCTGCTGCTGTCTATTTCATCTGAATTGGATTCGTGCTTATTGCTGTGAGTAGTGGAAGAAAGAAGTTCCGTTAAACGCATTAATACACCGCTTTAACAATGGAGTCCTTGTATGAATATGTGTGCTCAAATTTTTTTGTTTTCATGGTTTATTTTGAAAGAAACAAAAATCTGCATGCTCTTATTTTGCAAGCATCTATTGTAGCTTCAATTGAGTAACATATTTCAATTTGGTGGAAATCTGTGACATACATGTTCGAGGGATTCCCTTGTTAGTGTAATTGAAATCATCTCTTTGTTAGTATATCATAAGAACATAAGAAAAGAACTTTGTGAAATTGCTAAGAATATTGTGCTGGTCCACTATGTTAAGTTTTGGTTGGTACAATGTAATTATGGAGATTCATTGAATATTGAGTTATTCAGATAGGATGGTGCAAAAGTGATTTACTTTTTTATGGAACTGATACACAAAACATATTGATAAGAAGTGATAGAAGTGCGTATATGTGTATGTGTTGTTTGTTGAAATGTGTTCCAAAAAATCTACAGTGCTCCCTCTATATAATGGGACTCTACATAATGCCAAATTTTTAACGGCAAGTCCATATAACGAAGTTTTTTTTCCAGAAAATAAAAACTGCAGATTCATTCATGTCTGTAGTTTTTATTTTCCGGAAAAAAACTTTATTTTATGGACTTGACATTATAAATTTGGCGTTATGTAGAGTGCTGTTATATAGAGCATTGTACATCAAAAATCAAATACACTCACAGTCAGCATAATTCACAGAAATAGTATACTTATCTAATATCGAGAAATGATTAAAGGAACTCCGACATCTGGTGAAAACTCTTGTTTATTTAAGATTTTCTTTCTTACGTTAAACCAAACTTCAAACGGTCTTTTAGTGCAATCTTGTCATAGCAACCTACAAAAGTACAAACTTCTTTATATTGTAAGTATAGATATCAAGAGCCTCAACAGAAAAATAAGGAAAAGCACCTCAAAGTCAGCAACCAGTGATCTATTTTTCGGTTCAGAAGATTAAGCGTGGGGAGATGGCAGAAATCTAAGGAATTAGGAACGAAAATTCGGCTTATTCTTCTATCAATTTCTTTGAGGAATTAGTGTTCATTTATGGACCGCAGGCACAAAAGATAACACAGGACATAGAAACGAATGACACGTTCAGGTGGAAGCTTTTGTTTCATAAAGTAATCTTAGATGGGAAAGGGAGGGAGGATAGGTTGGGAAAGGACGAGAATGTTAGTCGGGATAATTAAGATACCACACAAGCTTTAACGCTTCTGGAAAACCTGGCCTGTGAAACGGTCGAGGTTGGCCTTTGTTTTTCTGGATAGACATCATGACAACGTCTTAGTCTCTTCTACATTGTTTTTTGTTTTGTTACCCACCCAGTGACCCACCTTGTCAGCCTTCGGCCATACTGGCCCTGGGTGGATGCTGTGTACTTTACTTACTAAAATAAATAAATAAAAATTTAAAAAAAAAAAGGTCTGGATCGATTCGGAAAATAAAAAAAATAACATTCCAAAACTGGGATTATCAAACAGCAAATTGAATTAGCCAAAAAATACTGCAATTCAAGATAAACAAATCAAGACTTGGTCATGGAATGGAATTACGGTTCTTCAGAATTCCTGGAGGATATTTCAATCAAAAAGGCATAAATCTCTAGGTCTATCGCCTCCACTTCCATGCAGCAAAACCTGACTGTGTTGCCTTCTCGAAAAACCTTCTTTGCTTAAAAAATTATATATCTCTTTTTATCTGGCTTCTGTTGCCAAAGCAACCACCAACAAAAGTCAATTAACATGAGGCATTGTTTTGTCCTTTCAACCAACACCATCAAATTTTCTAAGAGTGAACAATACCCTTTAAAAACCTATTGTGTAAGCAACAATCGAGAATTGTTAGTTTACTTTTCTCTGACTCTAATTTTCCACAACAAGGTTGTTCTTTTTGTTTTCTTTTGTTTTTTTTTCATTAATTTCACAGGGAGAAACTCTTTGTTGTCAAAAGAATCTTAAATTACCGTAGTTAAATCCTGTTTATAGATCGGCACAAAAATAATAATTAAACAGTCATGTAAAATCCAAGTGTGCGCTTGTGTCTGTGTGTTGTATTGTCCTAAACAAATTAACTATGACATTTTTACTAAAGGTTGAGCTTGTAGATAAATTGTGAACCTATGAGTTCAAGATTATGTAGCTTACTGATTTACCAGCCAAATAATCGCTATCTTTTAATTAAATATATCCAAAATAGTCTAAGGAAAGTTATTTCTATTCTACTTACTTAGTCGCCTCCTGGGTTTTATCTTGTCTTCTTTAAGTTTTTCCAGATTATTAATTCCCAAAGAAATAAATTGGCTGAACACAGCGGTTCTGAGAAAAAAAATATTCATTGGGGTTTTATTTTAAAAATTGACTCATCTAAGGAAGTTTCTTATCTCAACAAAGAGCTCTTATAAAGAAATTAGTTTCTTGGACGATAACAATCATTTCACAGCCCATACTGTGAATACTTAATACAGTCTGTCTTCCTTAGTTCAATAAATTTATCAAGTTTCTCGCCAAGATACATCAATTCAGTGGATAAATTTAATCTTATTTGTCATATTTTTCAACAAATCAGTATTCACAAATACTGTTAGGTGCTAGACATTTTCATACTGGTTCCTCGAAAAACTAAAAAAAAAAATAATTTTTGTCTATTTGAAGAAAGTTTAATCAGTCATTTTCAGTAATATAGCTTAATTTTTCATGAGTCATTAGTATTCTTTAATCTTCTTGAACTTTAAACTTCTTAATATCTTACTTTTATTGTCTTTGTTTCATATTTTTAAAATTGCTCATTTTTATTTTAAACTTGTTAATATCCATATCCAAACAATCTCGATTTTTCCTGTCTAACAAAGGAGACTCCAAGTACTCGTATTTATCAATTTTGATGAAAAAAAAAATTCTACGTGTTGCGTTCACCAAATTAAACACCCATGTAAAGCCATTCGATACACTTCTCAAAATTTTCTGAGAAAAAAAATTCATAAAGTTTGTTATAAATGCGAGCAGCAAAACTCTAGAATTCTGTTTTGCAGGTACAGGTTCAAATCCCGTTTTCGATAATTTTTTTTTCGTAAATTTTTTTTAACATATATGAGAATGTGTAATTCATTTACTAAATATATTTACAATTTTCCAATTTGCTACCATAATTTTTTTTATAAAATGCATATACGAATTATTAATGCTCCACAATGATACATGAGCATTTAAAAAAAAAAAAAAAAAAAAAAAAAAAGAGAGAGCTTAATTATCCACGTTTAATTATTTTTACAGATTTTGTAACTTTTCGGAAGACATTTAACTCGCACAAAGAGTAAATAATTATTGCACCATGTTGAGATCTATAGTTTATCCATCACCTTTCGTTAACATTTATAATTAACATATTAGCCAACAAATTACAATTTCCTATTTCTAGGAACAGAATTTTTTATGAACAAAATTAACTATTTTTACCTAGATGTCAATTATAACTTTTTTTGTGTTTTTTTTAAAAAGGGAAATAAATATAAATTATAATGACCTTTCAATTTATGTAAAAATAATCTTACCAAATTGGAAGTTTTAGATCATTTTTAATTATAATAACTCTTATATGCATTTATATAAATTAAAAAAAAAAAAAATCATGGTAGCAAATTGAAAAATATTTAATAAATGAATTACACATTCCCATACATGTTAAAAGAAATTTACAAAGAGGAAAAAAAAATTATTGAAGACAGGATTTGAACCCGTACCTGTGAAATGGAATTCTAGCATTTTACCACTAGACCACCTGAACGCAATAAAAACCGATGCTAAAAATCTATTTGGGCATTTATAAAGTGAAGTCAATTGCAACAAACTTTATGAATTTTTTTCTTCGGGAAATTTTGAGAAGTGCGTCGACATCTGTAAGTCCACCAATCAGCATTGTCTTAGGTATCCCTGATTGGTGGAGAAAATGCCATATATTCATTGGTGGTTGCCTACACAGTTGTAGTCGTTACCTGCCCTAAAGAAGAAGTGTATTCGAAACTCGTAGGCTTCCAATAAACACTACCAGTTTGCTAATCCAAGACCAATTTTTCTTTTTGTCAAAAAACATTGTTCATTTTTAATCACAAAATTCACATCAAAATTAAGAAAATAAATGTTCTTTAACACAAATTTCAAAAAAAAAAAAACCCAAAAAAACCCAGTTACGTCTGACAGAGACATTACAGTGTGTGTGGTTTAAGTAAGTGAAGAAGGTCCTTCTGTTTTGCTGAGTCTATTATCACTGGACATGTTAAAAGAACTACTTATGCCTTGACTAGAGGAAGATATTTCAACAGGATGTTCGCAACCACCTGAATGCCATCTACCACGCTGGATCGTCCTTGGTGGGAATCATGAATTGCTGATTCTGCGATCACCTGATTTAATATCCTGTGATTTTTTTTTAATATCTCAAGGATGTTGTGTATTCTCATTAAGATTGCAACTGGACGATTTAAAGGAATAGACCTCTGATAACAAGGATATATTAGCACTACCGTTTAGACATCTACCATGTCACCTGGAATCCCCATACATAACACGTGTAATGTGCAGATTGAGCTTTTGAAGTTCTATCTTTTCAGATCTATATGGTTTTTGTATGTCGGTTCAGTTAAAATAAATCGGCTTCTCTTTTGCACCCTCCTTTTTCAATGACCCTGTATAAATTCAAGAAAGCTGTGAATTTTCATAATTTATTAGAAATCTATAAAAAATAAAAAAAACCTTAAAAAAAATTTAAACTTTGGTTTTTCAATGTTTTCAAAAATTTTTATTTTCACAGGTAAAGTTTGATTAATATGATGTTTTATTGTATTAACATGATAAAAAGCATTTTTGCCATGATTGATTACTCCATGATTGTTAATTTTGCTGAATTCTTCACTTTATTCTAGCAATGCGACCAATGGCAAGTCCACCAAGGATATTTGCTCCTGTTACTATGGCAACAGGTACCATGGCAACAGGTCAGCCTGTAATGCCAGCGCCATACATTAGTCCAAATAATAATTTAATGAATTATGGACCACCACCTGCTAATTATACCCCATATACATTTCAACAATACACATCACCTCCCCAAACAGTGGTAAAATTTTGTGTTTCTATTCCTATCTTTTTTTTTTTTATTGTTGTTTAGAAATTAATGCTAATTGACTTTTCTCCTTATGAAATGCTCTGATTGAATGCTTTCATTCCATAGAGCACACCTCAGGAGATATATAGAGGTGGAATGGCATATTACAATACACACAGTCAGCCGGCTCCTGTGAGAACCCATGTCAAACGCCCCAAAGCAGCCATACCCATAGTACCACCTCCAGAAATGGAGGTAATAAGTGTAATTTGTTATTATCACTTTATTATCATTACTGTTTAAAAAATAGCTTCTTCTTTTTTTCCTAATTTTTTACAATACTTGTTAATTATCTGCATGCTTTTGTATAAGTTTCATTAACTTATTTGTCAATAATTACTTAACATTGAGAATCAATTTGATTTTAGCATTTTTTAGGTAAATTATTTACCTTTTCCTTTAATAATTAACTTCATCTGCTCACCTAACTGCAACTTCTGCTATTAAAGAGAACTATTCTGTACATGTAGTTTAAAATTTTTGTTGTTTGTTTGCACATGCATGCTTATGTGTTCTCGTGAGTGTGCATGGCTTTGAGTGATATTTTAATTTTTTTGGATACATGATTATAGAGGGTGGGCATAAATTATTGGTACATCTATCCTCGTTTATTGCTGATCCAGGTTATCATGGTATCCTCGTTTATTGCTGATCCAGGTTGTCATGCTTTTCACGGATTGATCCATGTTATCACGAGTCAGTGAACAGAGACTTGTAAGAGACTTAATGAACGTGACAGAAGGAAGCAGCACGAAGCTCCTGAACCGAGAAAGAATGAATGTACCCTCGTTATGCCCTGCATACTTTCATAGTAGCTACATTTGAAAACTTCGTGCTACACATGTGTTAAGCTAAAGCATGAACCATGCTAGAGGTAATTTTTGAATGAGCGAGTGTCGCTTTAGAGTTGAATCCTCAGCAGAGAGCGCGGATCGTCACAGCGAGCAGGCAGCTCAGCAATCCAGCAAAAACATGGCTGAATAATGATTCTATGCCTATTTGAATAAAAGATGCTAATTGACGAAGCTTTTCGCACGTCTATGAATACCACTATAATTCTTGATCGTGATCATTTTACATGCGTTCAAGGTGAATCACGCTCGGTCTTTATCAACAAGGGTTACAATTTTTATCGCCAGATGGGGATAGTTGAGCTTTTAGCGATAGGCACTTTAGTGCCGACCCAATCTTCTCTGATTATTAAAAAATATTTAGTTTCTTTCTTGTTTCGATTCATAACCGATGTTCTGGAACAAAGAGCTCCGTCTACGCTAATTATCCATGGCATGATGGCGCAATTAATTTGTATAACTATAAAATGTTTAGTGAAGCGAAGTTTCCCCTCCATTATGGCTTTTCATGAGAGAGATGAGCAGTACCATAATGACCAGTACGCACCTATGTTGTGCTAGAAAACTAACACAAACACTGGAGAAAAAAAAGCCTGCGCTTCGTGCTGAGCGTTTTTCAACATAAGAGACGCTTTGTGCAGGAAGTGACGTTTTCTTTTACCAATACGACTAGCACGGAGTTCTTGAAGGTAGCTAGTGATTTTTATTATTTGCTGATCATTTCATATACGTATTTCGTATAAAATTTTACTGAAGTATTAAATATCTTCACGTGTCTTTATATTTATTTAGAGGTAATATTTGGGTAAGTTGGAAGGCCGCTTGGGGGCCTTTGGACAAAACCCTAATTTACCCTTAGGTTCTATTATTCATTTATCACAGTGTTTTTTTGAAACCAAACCTTTGTGATAAACAAGGATAGGTATACCAGAAGAAACTAATGTTATAACTAGAAAATCTATCTTTATGCGGTTTGCAACATTGAAAACAGAAACTCTCCAATATTTACGAGGGGCAGTCAAAAAGTTCCCAAAATGACAGTATATCACTCTAATGGTAGGACATATGGCATGGTCTCATTCTTGGAAGCATCGGTGGAAGCCCTCTTTTGGAATCTTCTGGAGCTTGGCTGTCGCATTCCATTTAATGTCTTCCATGATTATGAAATGTGTCCCCTTGAGGCCCATTTTCAGAATCAGGAATAGTCAAAAATCACTAGGAGCAAGATCCGGAGAGTACGGTGGCTGAGGGATAACGGGAATATTTTTGTTAGCAAAGAATTGCTGCATTGATGTGTGACTCGGTGCGTTATCATGATGCAGAAACCAATGTCCCTGCCACTTGTCATGCTGCTTTCTTTGAAGGCCCAATAACTTCTCTGAAGCAGTTTTTTTTCCCAATTTGCATATGACTTTGTTTACATTCTGTTTGAATTGTGAAATTGCAACACTCAGGTCTACTTCAAACGAAATAGTAATGAACAGCACGCTGAAAAACCTGTTAAACGTTATTGCACCTGCAAGCAGAAATGCTGTTCTCCCTTCCACAAAAGTGGGATCGCTTTTTTTTATCGCTCATCTGCCATCTTATGAGGAATTCCGAGGACTTTTTGGCTGTTCCTCATAAACCAGTTATGGTCTTGTCACCATGAATCAGTCCACCTCATTACAAGCTTCTTTTGTGGCCTGTAACATACCCTCACAAGAAAAAATCAAGGCGGGTTACTTTGGGTGAATGTGGCGGCCAAGAGTGATCTCAAAAATGAAAATTGAGAATCTCTCAAACGACAAGTCCCCAGTGGTGTGCCATCCTGTTGGAAAAACAAGCTTGGCTGATGTTCCTCTATGATTGATAATTTGTAATTATCCAGCAAATCCAGGTAATTTGTGCTGCTCACTGTTTTTTTCAGCAAAGAAGGACAGTCCTATCCAATGGGACATCGTACCACTGGGACTTCTCTTGTTTGTGACATGTTCACTTTCTCGCTGTCCCGTTTATGTTTGCGTGTAATAGGTGGATTTTCCAACCCCAGATTTTAGCTTCTTTTCCAGATATACAGAATGTTGCCTTATTACTCAAAATAATCTCGGAAAGAAAAGCATTGTCATTGCCAATTCTGTCAAGCATTCCTATCTCAAATGCAAAACGTTATGGCTTGGCATCCTTTTCACATTCATGAATAATATGAATTTTATAGGATACAGCTTCAGACGAGTATGCAAAACCTTATGGATAATGCTCTTTGGAACGTTCAGTCTCCAAACTTACACGACGCATTCACTTCGCTTGGCTGCGTGACAATGCTTCTGTAATTTTTCAGCGGGTGATGTTCTTTGAGCCGGCGATTTCATGATCTCTTATCAGGCGGGTGTCCGATTTCTAACGGTAGCGTCATTGAAGTTTAATTGGAGATTTCGATTCCCATAACCATAGCACACACATTGCTTTCTGCTTAGGAGTTGGCATTTTTATTATGGCACAAGACTGCATTGCTGGGATCAGTCATGTTAATGGAAGTGGCCAAAACTTTGAGAGTTTCTGATTTCATTGTTGCAAACCTCATAGAGGTAGCCCTTTTAGTTATAACGTTATGATTGCTTTTTATGGTGCTAATAACTTATGTCCACCCTGTATATTTGCAGTTTAGTAATGTAAGAAAAAACAGTTTTTTAGACATGTAAAGCACAAATTCTGTATAATGATTTTTTCCAAACTGATGTTAACTATTATATGCAGGGATTCATAGAGGGCAGAATATTGCATTCTACTCCCTTCAAAAGTTATGTTCATATTTTGATGTTGTACAAGGTGATTCAGAAAAAGACTTTATAACTTTAAAAGCAAATAGAAATTTAGTCACATAGCATACAGAATCGGTTGAGGTGTCGTTTTAAGGCAAAACTAATCTAGTTTTTCATCATACAGTCATTTTCATTCGATGGGACTTAAATTCATGGTATGGCCGAATTTCATTCCAAATAAATCCAGTAGGTTGGGCATCATCTCTGTAACTGTGCCGTAAATTCAATTTCTCATCTCAGCAAGATCAGCAGGTAAAGGTTAAACAGGGTGTCCAGCAATCTGGGAAAACTGGGATATATGGGAATTTTACGGGAATTCATTAGTGCCAGGAAAAATGTGGGAATTGTACTGAAATTTTGGTAGGTGGTGGAAAAAAAAAACTGGTTTCATTCAGTATCCTGATGGTTGTTTCATCTGGCTTAGAAAATGTGTAAAAGCTTTTGTCTTGTAGATGAGTTAGTGAAGTTAAAACTGTGAGATTGTAATTCTCAAATTATTATTATTGCGTCCCATGTATGCCGCGATTTGCCAATAAGACTATCTAGCCTCTTGAAGTCCTACAATCCGATCTCTGTCAAACTCCATCAGTTGCTGCACAGGAGTACGGCTGGTTGCACGGGGCATAACAGGCGTTGAGACTGCTCCAGTCTGTTACAGTACAGATGCCAGATTGATGATTTTACATACGAGGGGTGTACAAAAAGTATCGGATATTTATTCTTCTTGGCTAAACGAATGATCCGCGGGTTTTCTCCTCTGGCGACGAGGTGTAGGTGACCTTCATCCACATGCGTGCAGTTGGTCACTTACGCAGAGCTCGTGAGTTGCTGTCTAGCATCGTGAGAGTGAGGGAGTTTAGTACACGCCTGTCGGTTTTTCGATTTTTCTCACACACCTTTTGCTTCGTGCTTCTATTAAGAACTCTCAGCAATGTTAAATAACAATATAGAATGTGTTATAAAAAGAAACTGCCAACAGCACAAATCTTTGTAAAATTGATATAGCCAAAAAAGAAAACCAAGTGAATGTTTGGGAAGAGAGTTTTGGCTTTGTAACCAGAAAGGCTGTTGGTCAGGTTTTGAAACAAAGGTATTAATTTTTCAAGAAAATTTTAAAAAATCTTTCTTGAAATTTATTAACAAAATTATTGAAAGTTCGCCTCTCAACTATCCAATGACAAAGGGCCATCAATGCTTGAATCCTAGTAGGACTGTTCAAGTGAAAGTTATAGCCATCTGTATCAACCTTTGAAATTCTAGTTGGCAGTAACCAAATGCCTGGATCTCGTATTACAATATTTAATTATTTTAAATGTACGGGAAGTTTGTTCATGCAAATCGCTGGACACCTTGTTTAACGAACAATGAAATCCCAAAAAAAAAAAACAGATGGGTCAAATCAAGGGAGCCACTGACCTTGCATAGTCAACCCACCGACCTATGAATTCTTTACTTTCATGTTGAACTGAGACGATATTCATCTTGATGTCTTCGTATAAATGTGAAATGAATAAATTTTCTCAATACAAAAAGAACGGGTCATACACTTTAAATTTGCTAAAAGCACAAAAACATTCACCTTTGGAATGTCACAAATATTTTTCGATAACCCAGAATCTGCAGTGGTGGGTGTTCACCTTTCCATTGACGTAGAATGTTGGTTCATCGCTAAAGATTGCATTCAACAGGAATATTTCATTGTATCTTATTCAATCTAATTTTAATGCACAGAATTTTGGTGAGCCACTTTATCTGTCTCAGTATGGCTTCATGTGTAAATTTTGATATAATACATGCCAAACTGTCAGTTGAAATGTGCCAATTTCGTGACACATGTTGCATTGATTTTTTAGGGCTACGGGCAAAGCTCTCTCGAATGTTCCACAGCATTATCAGAACTTTTGGGCTTGAATGCCATACAGATCAACAGTTTGGTGCCAGGAATAAATTGTAGGCCTGTTTGGAGAGTCCTTAACAAACTTATGGCTGTAATCGCTGTATTTTTGTGAAACATAAACATTTAAGGAGCATATTCTGTGCCAGTGAAAGTATGTTGTGGAAATAGTGGTTTCTTTATTTATTTGATCATTTAGAATCGCAATGGTGCTAGCTCTTCTGGTGACTGCATTTGTTAGTACGGTACCTTGCGAATCAAACATGATTTACTCTAAAATGATACCTCAACCAATTCTGTATATTATCTGAGTAAATTTTCATTTATTGTGAAGTCCTTTTTCAAATTGCCCTGTACTTTCTAAATGAATGTTGTTGCTTTTTCTTGAAATACATAAATGTATACAGGGTGGATAAAAAATGAGCCCCCTCTTTTATTTTCGTAACCGAAGCAGATATGTTAATTCTGATGAATCTAATGAATAGGAAGTGGTGCGTGGCCTATCCCATGGTACACTTTTCATCATCCCAAATAAGCAAATTAGGACACATTCAAATTCTATCTTAAAAACCGTAACAGATAAACAAAAAATTCCAAATGAAGACTTGTTCAGCATGGAATTCCGAACAAAACAAAAAACTTTTCTCCAAAATCCAATGAACGGATCATCAACAATCCTGTATTGAATTTATTTCTTACCTCTCTATGCAGTTTACAAAGACATTTGAATGTTCAACATGCAATCAAGAAATTACCATAAATTACCACAATAACATTCACTTTCATGAGGAAAAGGAAATAAAAGACAAAGGAAAAGCAATTATTATTAACTTTGTGGCTGTTTGTAAATTGCAAATGATTGTGATTGTTGGTGATCCGTTCATCGGATTTTGAAAAAAAAATTTTGTTTTGTTTGAAATTCCATGCTGAACAAGTCTTCAATTAGAATTTTTTGTGTATCTGATATGGTTTTTAAGATAGGATTTGAATGTGTCCTAATTTGCATATTTGAGATGTTGAAAAGTGCACCATTGGATAGGTCACCCATCATTTCCTATTCATTGGATTCATTAAAATTGACATATCTGCTTCAGTTAGGAAAATAAAAGGGGGCTTGTTTTTGTATCCACCCTGTATAACCTAGTTTCCTATCTGGGCTTAAAAATCTTTTTTTTTTTTTGTCTGAATTAAAATTTTAAGTAGTAATGTGCAAATTTGCTTTAAAGGACAACTCCAGCCTAATATGCAACTTTATTTAAAATGAAAGCTCGAGATATAAATAATAATGTGGCATTAATGAAAAATTTCAAATCGAACGCGAAATATATAAAACGAACGAAAATTACAAAGGTCAAGGTCACTTCCTGCGCTCCATTACACAAAGATGAAGCGATGTCCTCACACAATTGACTGAAGTAACCACCACGTATTTAATGCTATGCATGTGCTATTTTATTGTGGCTTACGCTTATGATTGAGAGGATTATACCAGAAGCAGCTCTGAATCGGATGTAGATTTTAATTTCTTTTTAAAGGATATGGAAGAAGTTTCATTCGGAAACGACAGATGAGCCTTACTATTATGAACCACTGAGAGGTGATCATCCTCCGCTTATCTCGCCTGTGAACACAAACGAAGCAGACACTGACGCGGCTGAATCCAAATCTATACAAATACTGGCAATGCTTATTAATAAACTACACAAATTAATTATTATACTATTATAGGCATTTTTCAGCATAAAATTTATCAGTACCTAGTTGCTACACCCATACACAGGACAATTGGAAGGCATGATTTAATTTAATTAGGAATTGCTATGGAAGAGCTTCTCTCTAATGTTTATGATGCTGGAGCCTAGTCACACCGTGACGTCGATCGGAGGCAGTCAGCTGATACAAAATGGAGCACGAGGGTGAAGACCGGAAGTAGCATTTTTCACACATTAAACGCGATTTTCATAATGAAATAATGGTTTTAAAAATTTTCTATTGCTACAGTTGTATTTTATTTGTATCAAATAATGATATTCTGCAAAAAAAATGATATGGATTTTTTGAGTGGAGTTGTCCTTTAAGATCTAGCCTGCCAGTATTATCAAATCTGTATTTCTTACAAAAAAAAAGTAAACATTTTTTAATAGAAATTGTACATCAGTAGCATTGAGTTAGAAATAAACTCAAATTTATTGAACCTGACTAAATTGGAAGTGCCAAAAGAAACTTAGCGTACATTTGCTTTTTTCACACATTTCTCGAAGGTACCAAAACGGCTTGCAGGCTTGAAAGTAAATAATGCCAACAGACACATACTATAGACAGTTCTCTAGTTATACAGTATGTGATCAAAACTTTACAGGACGCCCCCTATTGTAGAATCTTGAGGCACATACTAATACAGTAAAATTTCTCAAATCCATAATGATCAAAATGGCCCGCTTGGCTCCCAAATTCTACCTGCGGTTTTCAAAAACACTTCAAAATACCTTACATTGCGATTTTTGGCCATTTGTTTTTCATCGTGATCATGTTTTATTTATTGAACATTGCAAATTCTCCCATCTTGCCGTTAATTGAACGTTTGCAAATAAATTTCAGTTAAATCTCACATTACAGGATCATGCTAACTATGAACCAGGCAAGTTTGGATAATAAAAGAAAGTAAATTTTATTCTAAGACTTAACATAAAAAATTTTTAAAATATTAATACACGGAGTTGCCAGTTTATTAGAAACACCCATGACAATGCAAATCCGTTGGCATAGTAATTACTACGTATCAGTTGGTCACGTGACAGTCGGTACAATATAAAGCGAGAATACAACTGTCAACTACGAGTGGTTTGACTGTCACCATGGAGAGAACAAAGGATCTGAGCGACTTCAAGCATGGGATGATAGTTGGTGCCTGGCGAGGTGGACTGTGTGTTTCCGAAACCGCACGTCTTGTAGGCTTTTCCCAAACAAACCATTTAAACAAGCTAAAAACAACCAGCCAGAGAGAAGCCTGTGGTCGCAAACGACTTGTCGATCCAAGGGGTGAGCATAGGATGGGAATGCTTGTTCGTGCGAATAGAAAAGTTACAACTCTTCAACTAACCATGGAGTACAACACTGGACTGCAGAATAACATCTCTGATGCACTACATGCCGTACATTGGTAAGGATGGGCTACAACAGCTGAAGGCCAGTCCGGGTACCTTTGAACTCCACCCAAAACTGCAAAAAACATCTCCAATTTGCCCATGATCACCACCAACACTGGACCGTCGACGACTGGAAGAAGGCCTGCTGTTCGGATGAATCCCGTTTCCTATTGCACCATGCAGATGGCCAGCGCAGAATTTGGAGATAACAGCAGGAAGCAATGGACTCTTCCAGTCTGGTTTCCACTGTTCAGGCTGGTGGAGGCTCTGTAATGGTCGGGGGAATGTTTTCCTGGCATACTCTTGGTCTGCTGATACCTGTAGAGCAATGCCTTATTCGTCAGGGCTACTTGAACATTGTTGCTGACCACGTTTATCCCTTCATGGCTACTATATTACCCCCATTGGAAGGGAATACTTCAAGCAGGACAATGCTCCGTGTCACAAGGCTCATATCGTCATGGAATGGTTCCAGGAGCGTGATAATGTAATCAACTTACTCCTCTGGCCACCACAGTCCCCGGATTTGAACCCAGTCGAACATCTTTGGGATGAGCTGGAACGGGTTTTTTGAGGCATGGATCCACCACCATCCAATAAGCATCAACTGGGAGCAGCTGTTGCATCCGCATGGACAAACATCACAGAACAATGCTTCCAGCAGCCAAACGAATCCATGCCGTGGCAAATTTGTGCTGTTATAGGGTTGGTACAACACAGTATTAAGGGGGTGTTCCAAATAAACTGGCCACTCAGTCTACGTTCTTTATTTATTAATTAACTAAATTAATTTCTTGACCATATTTATTAAGCAATTAATTGGGAAACGGAAGCACCATTTCATTTTTGCCATCTTTTTTTGATGAGAAATCTTGCAGTCCCTGGTCCTGCTGATGCCAAATTTGAGGAATTTTACTGTAGTATGTCAGTCCTCCTTTTGTATCAGTCACAGCTTGCACAGTTCTGAGAAGATTTTCCACCAGATTTTGATAGATGATCGTAGGAATTGCCTTCTAGACATCCTGAGAGCTACAGTGAGTCTGGCTATGGAATATGGATGATTTGACTAGTATGTAATTTGCGTTCTAATTCGTCACAGAGATGTTCACTAGAATTTTAAATCAAGGCTCTATGAAGGCCAGCCCAGGTTTCTGAACACCCATGTCGGCAAACCATGGCCACTCAAGCCATAATATGTGGACTGAACAGTTATCCTGTTGGAATAGAAATGGCTTCCCCCGAATTGCTGCGATAGATTGGAAGTGCAGCATTGCCCATAATGTCAAGATACATTGCAGAGTTCATTTTTTCCACCACAGGAACTAAAGGAACCAGACCAAATCACCAAAAACCTCCCCTTACCATTATTTTTCCACCATCATAAGTGACACTTGGCATATTACACTCGGAAATGAAGAGTTTGCCTGTCTTCTGCCAAACCCAGACGTGTTCATCGGATTGCCGGATCATGAAGCAAGATTCATCACCCCAAAGCACGTATTTCCACTGTTCCACAGTCCAATGGCGGTGAGCTTTGCACCACTGCAACCGTCTCTTGGTGTTGACATCATTGATGTTCAGGTTATGAATGTTCGCATGTCTGAAGTATTTTGAAACTCCCAAGTGATCGCTGACACTAGAGACATGCAATATTCCTTCACTACCTTCTTTACTGCTTGACCGCTGTGATCAGTGGTTTCTTCAGCCTACCATTTCGCCCACTGAACTTTTACTTTTTTGACATTTCCATTTTAAAATAACATCGCTTACAGTTGATTTCGGTACCTGTAACAAGGCAGATGTTTCACAAACTAATTTTTACAATGGTGGGATCTGATAATTACGATACATTTGAAGTCACAGAGTTAGACAATGTATGCATTGTCATATAGATACATATGTTTATTTTGCATTATGATCTTCATCTCTAAAGGTTTTTCTTCACATCGTTGGTACACTTCAACATGTGCACCTTTTGTAGCTCTGATAACATCTAGACGATATTCAGTTTCTCACATCTGTTGTACTTGCTTTTAACATGTTCACATCAGGGACCTATATAGCAAAGACTTTGTCTCCAGACCCCCCCCCCCCCCTCCATTTCAGCTAACCTTCAAAATTCCAGTTCCTTTAGAGTACCTTAAAACAAGGTTTTACTGCATGGCTGTTATTATCCCACCTACATCGCTTCTGCTCCTATCACAAACACAACTGATTTACATTAGCAGACATCTTCATCGGGTTTTTTTCCTATTCCTGTCAGTATGTGCATAACCATCAAATTGTGCTGTGAAAGACTGGAGAAAGATTTTCTGGTCTGACGAGTCAGAAGTTAGCTTGTCAAATGATCAGGCCAGTAATGGCGATCTGATGGTTTGGAGAAGCTTTTCTTGGCACATTCTGGGTTCTTAATCAGAGCTGATCAATGCTTAACTGGTATCAAATACTTAAATATCATTGTTAACCAGATGCATCTTTACAGAGGATTGTTAGGGATCTATGGTGACTAGTTACAGAGGGCCAGAAAAGGCGGAAAAACCCCTTTTGTCACCATTAGGTGTGTTCAATCTGGTTGGTAGCCATGCATTGCCGTTTTTGCTCCTCATCACAGTTTCCAAAGACCCTCCACTGTCCGTGGTCGTCTAAGTAGGGAACGCCACAAAAATCTATAGGCGATGCGTCCGGTGACTTGACTTGATGGGTCTGTCACTGAATGGAATAGAGCGGATTTTGTTATCTTCTTGCATGCGTTCCAGGAACAGGCGAGTTGATGTGGTGGTGTGACTCGACGCCTTGTCTTGATGCAGCCATACCTTGTTTACTTCTATACTGTACAAATCGGGGATGTCACGAGTAAATACCATACAAACTCAACTCTGTGTAAAGTTAACTTGCCATTGTAGCTGCATCCTGCCATGATCATGAAACCTTTTGAAAATGTTTCCTTGCATTCATGGTATCTTTTTCTGAAGTCCTTAGATCCCCTTGAAGGGTAAAAAATGGCTCTGCTCATGTTGCAGTCACTTAATAAACATATGTTTCTTCTAGTGTGACCATCTATTTCCACTTTTCATCTGCCAGGTATCGTTCATACAGTTTACAGCAGTTGGATGTGTGTGCTGCATTTGAACATGCTAATTGTTACCATAGATCCCTAACAACCCTTTGTTTATGGCCCTTTCAACAGGATAATGTTCCATTAGCTTCATGATATCCCTCTGTCTAGTATTACAGGACAGTATAAATAAAGGAAGATGATAATCAGGTAGAGTGATACGGTGAACTGTTTTTTAAGCCTTACGCATTTCAGTGTTGCACCATCATCAAAGGCAAACACAGCTACAAAGATGAAGTGAACATGAGAGAGGATTTAGAGTAACAGGAACAACGGGTCCACCAATCACACAGGTCCAAATTGGAGGTGTGTTGATTGGTAGATTCATAAGTAGAAAATGAAAATAAAATAAACTGAGAGACCAGAGCTCTTTGCTCTCAATGTTGCTTTATGATTGCTTGATTTAATTTCAGGCATCTCACTGCACGCCATCCATCCATGAGATGAGCATGAAACATTCATTCAAGTTTTATCAAGTACACACAGGGTGATTTCATCAAAAAAGCATGAAAGCATTTTTATTGGGCTCACTATTGCCGAGTCCACTACTTGCACATTATACAACTGGATGTGATGATGTTCTTTAACAGCAGTTATCTAATCTTGTGATGTTCAGAATTATAATGGGGTGTTGTTTGTTTGTTTGTTGTTATTGTGTTTTTTTGTTTTTGTTATTGTTGTTTTAAAGAATGCATAAATTGTCCTCGTTGTTGTAAGAAACATTCACCAATATCCTGCCTATTCTTGTGGGCACATCTCACTAATGCTTGAATATTCTTCTTTTGAAGCATATACTTTCACCCATTCTTGAATTTTACTGATCATGTTTTTTTCACAGTTGACTGCCATGCTCATACAAAGCCTTTGTGACTGTAGTGAATTTGTGATTTGAGATGTTATTATTACCACTTCATTTATTAGGCATACCCTAAGAATCACGTGTCTTTCTAAATTATGAAGTCTGTTTTGACATCCTTTTATTTGCATTTAGTCATGCATTGCTGAAAGGCAAATGAAGTGAAGATAGATTGCTTTCCCTGAATGTCGAGGTTACAAATGAAACTTATCAAATTTTGCTTATACAGTAAATAAAAATAAAAGTACAGTTTCTATAAATCGATTATTTTTAATGAGAACTGTATAAAATTATAGTACAGACCCGATAAAATGTGGTTCGTTCCAATGTAGCTTTGGCACGGCTTTTGACTTCGACTGGTTTGTAAGAATTTTCAAAAGGCATCTCTTTGCAATTTTTGACCATTTATTTTCTCATCTGATGACGTTTATGATTCTATGTATTTACGTTTGAAACTTTACAGAGAATTCACTTTTTTCCTCAAATTTCGGTCGCTTTTATCTTGCCGAAGGCTTTTAAAAACTCACTCGCAATCGTTCATACACTGGTGGCCAAAAGTTTGGACCAACCAGCAATATCAAGAAAAACTGAATTTATACGAAAACTGTTTTACACCTACAACTCTAAGAAAATATAAAACAATATTCAGGGAAGAAACAAATTTATTTCTGCATTGTTGGTTTCTTATTACCTAAAATCAAAATAAGACTGGCCAAAAGTTTGGGCTACATTTGTATAACATAAAGGGAAAAAAGTATTATATCATTAACTAATGAATTATTTTGATATTTGAGATCATTTTGACTCTACAGTATTTGACAAACGATCTGAAATAGAAATAAATAAGCTTTTAATAACATTTGGCTTAACAGCTTTCTGAATGGCTACTATTAGTTGTTCTCGAGATTTGTACTAAGTGTTTTGGTAAATTTTTTGTTCCGTGAGATGCCGCACATTCCCAATAATATTGAGATCTCGATTTTGAGCAGTCCAAGCAAAAGTGGAAATGTTGTTGCTCTCAAACCAGGCTTCCACAACTCGTGCAGTATAGATTGCAGGACTGTCCTGCTGCTAAATCCATAGTTTTTGCTTAAACTAGACTTTGCACAAAGGGATGAACACAATGTGAAGATCATCTTTATATTGAGCTGTTGTGCAATGTCCATCTATAATGTGAATCTTCAACTTTCCATTGCTTCCAATGGCATCCAGAATCATCACTCCACTATTACCCATTTGCTGCAGTGGAACAAGTGTTTCTTTATCACGATGCTCTTCATAAGAAGCTATATTAGCAGGACCATCCAAACTGATTCGTTTTTCATCAGAAAACACAACCAATTGGAAGTCTGTTTTCACGCAGATGTGTGTGTCATAGCAAACATTAGTCTCTCCTGCATGTGTTTCTGTGTTAGTGGCAACTTTTTGGGTAAAATTTCATAGGCAAAGTTCTGAGTACGTAGTTCGCTGCGAATTGTTCTTCTTGAGGCAGCAAGTTGCAGATTAAGACTTGTGTGGTGTTGACTACATGCCCAGATGTAATATCATAGCTAACATGTTCCTTAATTCTTGATTTGTCTCTTCGCATCAGTGCACAAAGTCGTCCGATTTCCGTCCTATTTTCCAATTAACATTTTTAACAATTCTGATAAAGATTTGTAGCTCACACGGTAGATTTCAGCAACTTTTTTGAAGTTGTAAATTGCTTGTTAAAATTTCTAATTCACTCTCGTTGGCCTTCACTTAACATTGTACAATACATAATATGGTTTTAGTGCTCACCACACAATATGATGACTTGTAATATGCAAATTATTTGCATGTTTGTGATGTTGGTCCAGTCTTATTTTGATTTAAGGTAATAAAAAAGCAACGACGTAGAAATAAATTTGTTTCTTCCCTGAATATTGTTTCATATTTACTTAGAGTTGTAGGTGTAAAATATTTTTAGTATAAATTCATTTTTTCTTGATTTTGCTGGTTGGTCCAAACTTTTGGCCACCAGTGTATAAATGAACTTCATGGTCAACATGAACATTGCCTCTGAAAATGAAAGCACTCGTTATCATTTACTATATCTAATAATTCTCCCACTGAACGATTGCAATCAACAAGTTCGATTCTCAAGTTTGTGTTAGCGTTAAGTTTTGATTTCCACAATGGCTGCCAGCGACCAAGAAAAGATTCCTGCATGTTTTTCTTTATCATGTGGATGAAAAATGAAGTAAAGATTCAACAGGCAAAGCTTTTTGAATAGACTACTTGAATTTAAAGGCACATTTCGATATAGCTCGAAAAAAAGGAGAGACACTGTCAAGCAACAGATCGATCACTTCTTTAGTCAAATTGCATAACTTTTATTTTCATGTTAATTCTTCAATATTTTTAATATCTTTTAATTTATAAAAATAATGACTTCTTGATCTTCTAATGTACTTGAGGAGGGAGGGAAGGGGGAGGGGGCGTTCGCTCGAGTGCTCCTGGATTTAACGTGAAAGTTGATGAAGAATTGAATTTGGTCCGTATTATATTATTTTTTGAAATATTCTAATATAGATTTTGCTTTAAATTTACAAAAAAGTCTTTGAGTTATCCAGGATTTATTAAAAAATTTGTTTGAGTTACGAGTGAAATTTCTGTTAATTAAATTCTTTTGGAGGATGGAACTTATAGTATCGTTTGAGTTAACCAGAATTTGAGTTATTCGGGTTTGACTGTACAATATGGTTTGTAAACTTATAGTCTTTGGAGATCTCCATTATAAAAATACAAATGAATTAAAATATTTTTATACACTCTAATCCGTTTTATAAGAAATCCTACGGAATCAAAAATCTTTTCGTAATATCGGAGTTTCGTAATATCAGAGAAAGACAAAAAATAGACAATTTAAGAAAGACAATTTATCTTTTATTGTTATTCTGTGTTATCATGGTTATTGTTAACAAAATAATCTGTTATCATAGTTTGCTTACTCTTAACAATTAAGTTTTTGCTTACGTAATTGTTCTATTTATAAAAATAAAATAGTAATTCATGCAGAGCATCATCTTGAGATAAGAAAATCGATCTTAATTCATTCGATGCGGTATGCGTATGCATCCTTTAAGAAAATACACTAAAAAAAAAAAAAAAAGTCGCACGTTTGCATGCTCAATTTCTTAGGAAATATTTTATTATTGGGACATTTATTATTTCCAAATAATATAAGGACTTAGAAATTACAAAAAGTTGATGTTTTGCAGTTTAACAATTACGACGTTTGGTTGCTGAATAAACATCGATGTTAGTTTATCTGACATCGCCTATCAAAATTTCTAACGTAATTAAAAAATTATCACCGTAAATTGATAATTATAAAAGCAAATTATCCGTATTCGTCGATTTTGTGTAGAGTTTCACAGTATGATCTCTTCGCGTTTTCATCCGATCATATGGTTATGCAGGGGCCGATGCCATAGTTGGCAATGGCTTCTGGGATAGCAATGACAGTGGAAGTTCTTAAATAAAAAAGTTAATTTCTGCATAATTTCTTACGTTAATAAAAAATTCTGAACTGTAATATTAAAAATATTCATTTAAAAATAAAGGATGTGATCATTTTTACTTGTTTATTATGGAAAATTGCTGATTTTGTAGATAGGCTTAAACCGGAGAGGTTTTTAATGGCCGCTCTTCTATCGGGAGGAGGGGGTGGGAAAACCAAATTTTTTTTCCAAATCTGAGATTACGATTTTGACACCTTATTTTCGCAAAAAAAAAAAAACTCGTATTTTATTTTAAAAACCTTGTTTTAAACAAAAAAATTGCCAAAATTTTTTCGTAATATCCGTATTTTCATAAAAAAAATGTTCGTATTATTGGGGCAATTTTACATGTAAATTACATCGATGGGGTCGGGCCAGAGAATAATTTCGTATTAAACGGGATTTTGTATTAAGAGAGTTCGTAATAAGTGGGCTAAAGTGTAATTGAGTTTAAAAAAGAAACCTTCGACGAACTTCCTCAGGGAGAAGTTAAAACGGAACCAAAAACTTTTGACACCCAAGTTCTGCAGAAAATGCACGGTATTCTAAATGAATAGTACAAAAAGAAAACACATCAGTGGTATGTTTAGCCATAACCAACTGTCCATAAGCAGACTCGATTTTTTTCCCCTCCCCCCCCCTCGTTCAAAGTTCGAAAGTTTAACCAAGTAGTATTGGCCAGTTTTTCAGTTTGTTTTTCTGTAATTCTGCTCTCTCCAGGTATATTGATGAATCGCACGGTTTTGTTTTCAACGATTTCGATATCTGATGTATTATGTGGAAGGTGCCAGTCTGTTTGTATTCTAAAGTCCCACAGGATATTTACATGCTCATTTTCTAAAACTCGTTCATGATGCCAATATTTCTCAGCGTGGTCGAATCCAAATTTTTGGCAAAGCTTCCAGTGAATTATATTGGTCACTCTATCAAGTCGTTGTTTGTAATCTGTTTGGGCAATGTTGCTGTAGCCACTAATTAGATGGGCGACTGTTTCATCTTTTGTCTTACATTTAGATTGGGTGGCATTTGCTGTTATTCGTGGAGTGCTGGATTTTGGCTTTCATGAAGTTTGTTTGTAAGGCTTGTTCTTGTGCAGCCATAATAAAACCTTCTGTCTCTTTTTTTTCAATGCACTTCTACCCACTCCCATGTCAGGCTTTCATCTACTTTACCTTTGATATCTTTTGGGTATTGTCCATGCAGAGGCTTATTTATCCAGCTTGCTCTATGGTGTTGTACTGTTTCATTCCTATGTTCTTCTTTTGATGCTGTTGTGACTTCTTTAAGCAATAGTTCTTCATTTTTCTTGATATAGTCATTCAGGCCATGCTTTTCCTCCTCTATGCTCTGTTTTATTTGAAATAATCCTCTGCTTTTATTATTATTATGAAGTGTAAATCGTATTTTATTTTATACATGTGCAAAAAAATATTTCAGAAAATACCAGTCCATGCTCAGAAAATGTTTGGGAAAATGTTGAGGACAATTGGCCAGCTAGATAGGAGAACTACAAAGAATCAGTCAATCCATAGCGACTTTGAAATATTCAACATTGGTAAATATGCTGGGAAAAATGACACGTCTTAGTGACTGGTATTGGAAAGAGAGGCACATTCTGGATGTTAATTTTGAAGACGTTAGCAAGGTTTCCTTCCCTGTTTACTGGATAATGTGATATTCCTCTTTTGTCTTATTTTGATCCTTTTGTTGCCTTTGTGTTTAGGCTGACAATCGTCAATCTATTCTTCAACGTGCATTTTGTGGATAACCCATTGAGTCTGCAAAGCTTCTTTGCCTATCTCAGTGTATTTCTCTTTATATCTGTTGAGGTATGGCGAGTTTTTTATTGAGGGATCACTGCTTCCAGTCAAATCCGATTAACTGTGCACACAACTGTTTTCTTGTTGTCAATTTAGGGCATTGGCTATGTTGATGAAAAATTTCAAAATTGCCTTCAGAACCATTAATACAACCAAAGCAGAACAGGCAGAAACACCCTTAAAAAGATCCGTTAACATTTTAAAACCCAAAAATAGATTTTACACTGGCAGAACAGGCAGAAATTTTAACATTAGATTTAAAAGAACACATTAATTCCAAAATTCCAGACCACATCATTAAACTGGCCCTAAATTTAGGCTGTGTCTGAAAAGTCCGACCGGCCGTCAGCAGGTCACATCGTATGGTCGGCAGCAGTTTGCTTCTGTCTGTTCATACGTTGTGGACAGCATGGTTGTGAGCATTCTGTTTCAAAATGGTGTCGCAACAAGGTACCTCATCATTGAAGTAAATACAATTGATACTTAAGTTTTCTTCATACGTCTTTTTTTTTTCGTGTTCATTCCTTGTTTCTTGATGCTGCCCAATATGTATTTCGGCATCTCATTTCTCCAAAAAATTATCTGTTACATATCGGGCACTCGAACACTTGAATTTGTCTACATTCATTCGCCATTTTGATTCTACTTACCGAGGCATCCGACTGGCGTTGGACTCCGATCACGGTTAGTGGGACTGGTCGTTACTTTATGGACAGGCTGTTCGCAACGGACTTCAACTGGTTGGAATTATTAGACACACCCTTAGTTTTTCGATAAGAGAAACCAGTCACGAAATGATCAAATGGGTTTCTCTTGTAGAAATTTCTCGCTAACGACAAAACTGCAATCGTGTGTTTTTTTTTATTTTTCTTTCCTCCGTATTGAATGCTTATCCAAAATAATGTACAAGTGGCATCATCTAGTGCCAGAAACAGAAGTTTTGTGTTATGAAATACAACAAATATACTAATCTCTGCCGAATACTCTAGCGATAAAGCAAAAAGTATTCATGGGTTCATTTTCCCATAAGTAGATCATTGAGGGTGATCATGTTGGCGGATAACAAGGCACAAGCAGGCACTCAACTAAGCGAGAGAACTAAGATGATGGATATTTGGCCGGATCTTGTCGTTATGCACAAGTATCTCATACGCAACCAACGTTTGTTAATGAGATGGAAATGTTTTTTCATGAATTTCTTTTGTAACACGCGAGAATTGTCTTATTTTAACAGAAGTGATGTCAATTTTTTTTTTTTTTTTTGTTGAAAAATTTCTCGTAACAGAAAAATCTAACTTCCTGTTGTAGTTTCTTAACATTAAGCATTTATTGTACCATCCATTTGTTATATAGTAAACATTTTTTGAAATTTAAGAGAGACATTATAAAAGAGTATTTTTATTCAAGACCCTTGGTTATGGCGTAAAGCCAAAACGTTCGAGTCATTTATCCTTCATGGTTTGTACGAGTTCTTGAAGTCCTTGAAAAGTCCTTGAAAAACTTTTATTATTGAAAAGTACTTGAATTGTTTAAGAAAGAAAAGTGGTAATTCTTCCACGTGGTTTTTTATGGACCACCTTTTATCTCGACAGACAGAAATACCAAGAAATGAGTCATCACGTCTTTCCCATACTAGTTTGTGGGAGAACCCCTTTCCCCTCTCCTTTCTGTACAAATGCCACTGTCCGATTTCCGGTTGAAAGCTATAAATAGCTTCCATCCCCTATGTTTTTCTTCAGTTTTTTTTTTTTTTTTTTTTTTGAAAAGAGGCTTGAAAGGGACCTAGTAAACATGTGCAGATAGTTAAAACGAAGTCTTCTCGTTTTCAACAATCATTCTACAAGTACTTTTTAGTGTTTTAGTCTTTTTTTTTAAAAAAGTTATCCTTTTAGCGTTTTATGGTAATCCAGTGTATTTTTGTTTTCTTGCCACTGCAATTTAGGTTTAACGAACCTACTTGGTGAAATCGTTATTGTAACAGGTAACATTGTATAAGGTTAAATATCATTTTTATAAGTATTTGCTCTTCATAAATTAATGAATCCTTGAAAAACGTTATTTAGTCCTTGAATACTCCTTGAATTTTTTCTTCATAAATGCATACGGACCATGTTGTTCTTTTTATCTTTATTAAAATAGTGTATTATTGAAGACCGAATTCTCTATTCAGTAAAATCCTGAAATCCAGAATCAATGGGACCAGGATAGATTTGGATTTCTCGTCGAAAATGGCGGAAAACAAAATGGCAGTGTACTAATGTTTATCGCTTAATAAATGCGGACAAATTTTTAATTTAGTGAATTAGATAAAGAATGTATTAGTATATTGAAAACATCGTTTTATTAATTATTTTTTTAAGTTTACATACAGGACGGACCTGATCGAATTTTACTTCCAGTTTCGTGAAATGAATCTCTTCGCAATTATTGACCATTTATTTTTAATTTCACGACATTTATAAGTATATGTGTTGTTTATTCGAAACTTTACAGAGAATTCACATTTTTCTTGAATTTCCATTCACTTGTCTATCACTACTATCACCCATGGGGATGGTTGTGGCCCGGTGGTCTCGCCGATGGCTTGTCTCGACGGAGTTAAGCAGCTTCAGCCATGGCTGGTTGGGTGACAGCTAACGACTTGATGGACCCACTGCTGGGAGAGACAGCTATTAGACCCATTTGTTGAGTAACCAGTGCAGGATGCCCAGCAGCTGAGGGGTGATAGCTACTGGTTGTGCGTCCACCAGCGGTTCTTCCATCTTGAACCCTCCATGCTTTGGAGGGCACGTTAAGCTGTCGGTCATCTCGTAACAGTCATTACGTTACTGGAATGGCGCAAAATTAAATTCCATTGTAGGAATACACACCCAGATTATCGTTGGAAGCCAATACAGCAATAATCTATCTATCCCCTGTACCAGAAGACTTATCATTCATAAAAAGTGTGCGGCTTGTAAAAACTTACTCGCGATTGTTCATTTTCAACACTAACACTGCCTCAACTATAGATACTGTCGGCCTGCCATGAGAAGACCGCTGAGTTGCTTAATGTGCTCGTATGGTGTCGCTGCAGTTGTAGACGAATCTATTCAGGGTTGGGGACAAACCATAGCCAAATTTGAGTCGATCCATGTTTCATCAATGTAAACAATAGGACGATTTTCTTCTCTTATTTTTTCATATTTCTCAGGTCTCTACCTCTCCATGCAAACGTTTTCATTTCTTTGGAAACACTGCCAGAACTCATTTCTGGCTATTTGATTTTAGCGCTTTTCCTCCTTTCATAACTATAGACTGATCTGTAACTATAGCGACACAATATGAGCACATTAAGGAACTCAGCAGTCTTCTCGTGCAATAGTGAAAAGGTGGACGGAAATGCGGATAAAAGTGAATTTTCTGTAAAGTTTTGAACATACATACGTATATCATAAATGTCGTCAGATTAAAAATAAATGGTGAAAAATCACTAAGAGGAGCGTTTTGAAAATTTTTCTTTGAAAACCAGAACTAGAATTCGAGAATCAAATGGTCTGGATTTCTGGAAATTCTGGATTTGAGGAGTTTTACTGTAATATAAAGCCATTTGAAGTACATACAATATAAGGCTTATTTTTATAGTGAGACCAAATTTATTTATTAGTTTCATCTGGGTATTTTTATCTTAAAATTTTTTTTTTTTTATCTCCTCTTAGGGGAGTAGTAAAAAGAAACCTGAAGCCGAGGATAATGATGATGATAATGAAGTTGTCGGAGCTGAAGAAGAAATAATTGTAGAAGAAAATCCAAATGTTGTAACAGCGCAGGTGATTGTTGAAGGTTGAAGGGAAACGGTGGGAAGGATAAATTTCTCTCAAAATGTCGTTTAATTTGTCCTTGTTATCTTTCCTGAATCGTATCCTTAAATAATTTGCCTGTATCTGCATTTGTATGGGGAAAAACACAGGCTGACATCTGATTTGTGTAATTTAAGAGATTACTACTATAACGTAGTCTTAACAGATGTGTTTTTGCTTTTGTTTTTGAGTGATTTTTTTTTTTACTTTTTCCATTTAAGTAAAAATGCATTAATATAGAATTGCTTTTGCTACTACGAGTTAATGATATGAGAGTAAATATTTGCCTCAAGACAAAAAGACTATTTTATTTTATTTATTCATTTTGTTTGTTTCATTTATAACAAAATCAGGAAATTTGTTTAAAATTTTTGGCGAGATGGAATCCTTGCTATTTTTTAAGAATTCAACAAAAAAGAAAGCTGCATACACTCATATGCAGATGGAGGAATATTTGATGATTTTAAGTTGCCAAACCGTTAATGATTTGTTTGAGAAATATTTGTTCATATATACTGAAACCAGTGGTGTGTTGGTTATAATTTTAATAAGAACCGGCTCCCTTCAAGTAGCCAGGCAGTGGCAGTCAAGAACTTGGAGGACCTCAAGCGTGATTTAGTTTTGAGGAGTCTTTGTAAATATTAAGTAGCATAATGAAAATGTAAAAGCGTACACATTTCTTGCACTTATTCGATGATCCGCCATTTCGCAGAAATACTGCGGAAAAAGGAGGGGAAAACTGGCATAGAACTGAATCGAGCCGGTCCCAACACACCATTTGCCTGAAACCAAGAATAAGGCATCCAGCGATTTCCTTTCGATTGACCCGTTGCTTATGTTTTACTCTCTTAGAATTAACGCAACTTATTTAATTTTATCCAAATAAATTAGAACAATTTATCCATAGTATTTTTAATGAAACGTATGACTTTGATTTTGTTTTTTAAAAATGTCCTTAAATACGTGGTAAAAATGGAATGAAACTTTTTATCTTTCCACTCCACAGACGTTTACATACGTGTACTACATTTACGCTTCTGAATTATTTAAACAGGTATCGTTAAGCCTGCAAGTTTATAAATTCTTATTTATTGATGATTCAGGCTTTTCCTTTTTTATAAATGACGTTTGGTTGGTTGTTTTTTTGTTTTTTTTTAACGTTTTCCCAAATATTGAAAGAAAGAAAGAAAAAATTCAAATCTAGTTTTGATATGCATTTCATTTGTGAACTTTTTAATGAAGTCGGAAAATAATGAATTCATTCGTTTTTTTATTTTCAGAGAGAGAGAAAAAAGAGAATGAATTCATTCAATTATTTATTTGAAACGTTTCGATTTTGGCAGTAGCTGGTTGATTTACTGCGTAATTTTAAATTTCGAAAGAGATGTATAAAGGTGTAATTTTAAAAAAATATACATATATATATAAAAAAATTCAATAAAAAAAAAAATCGGGCTATCGTGATTCTGTATGTAAAATAAATGTTACAACAAACCATATTTACACTTTTTGCCATATCATTTGAATTATTTACATTTAATAATAATGTAAAGTAATTAACAAAATGTCTAAAATGAAAGGTGGAAGGGATGGGGGGAGGGGGGCAGTACAGTTAGTGTATCTTTCAAAGCCATGTATATTTCATGATTAATGTATTTGTATCGATATGATTATTAATATATAATAATATGGTGCCTTTTAAATAAGTATAAAAAGAAAACCAAAATGAAAGTAAAAGAGATAAAATGATTATTTTTAGTGATTTATAAATTGAGTTTTATACAGAAGCCAACTTGTGATGTTTTTAAATTTCATTACAACCAAATTTGAAAAATAGCTCTTTCAGCTTTATGGTTCATGACAAATTTTAATGAAAGATTTAAATGGACTCTAGATGTTTTGCTTTATGGTAAAGCTAAATATAAAAAAATACATATGTAACTGATGATGTAATATATACGCTATAAACACCTGTAAAATTTCATACATAGTTCTTTGATGTGCATCGGTTTTATACATTTGAAATATACCATTTAACCGGTTTAAAATATAAAAAAAAAAATAATCTATATATTACAAAACATTTTAATGTTTGAATTGTGTTTTTAAAACCCAGTGGAAGACTTGCACATTTTTCTGTAATGACTTCTGTTTCACTTTTCTACAAAAAATTGATACTGTTCCTATAAAATGTCTTTTTATAGTTTATGTAAAGAAATAAGAAAAAAAAATCATTTTCAGTGAATGGCAAATAAATTATGAATTTTCAGAGACTTTGTGTAGCATTGTTTATTTCAAATTTGACAGTTTATTTATACAAGGTGCATCTAAAAAATTTGGTGAATGGAAGCATAAAGCAAATAAAACAAAACACCAAACTAAAATACCTTTATTCACCCTCAAAATAAGGAATACATTTTTGACATCGACATGTGATAAAGCTGCTGGAATGAGTCAGCAAAGGCCTCTTTTGGGATAGATTGAAACACAGATGTCACACGTCGTCAGATGTCTGGTAAGACTGCAAAGCGTGTGCCCTTCAGGACCCCCTTGAGGCAAGGGAACAAAAAGAAGTCTGCAGGTGCCAGATCAGGCAAATATGGTGGATGTGTGATAACAGATACACGGCATTGGGACAAAAGTATGAGTACCGTTCGACTGCCTGTAGCAAACTAATCTGCGTTGGTTTTTTGCGCTCCTTATGTGCTGTCTCTCCATTGGTCTCTCCCTGCGCATGCGTGTGGCCACATTTTTACCTCTCATTGCTTTTGAGATATCCATCCGTTCATCAAACTTTTTCGATGCACCTTGTATAATTTTAATTTTGAAATCTATATATATAAAGCACAATATTTGTATGTTTGCCCAGTTTTAAAATGCAACTTCGAAGTTATAAAATTGAATTTAACACGGCCGTGTATTACTACCATAAGGGTGGAAAAAATCCCAAACTAGAGATAAGTCTATCAAAAACGTAAAAAATTAATAATCTATAATTAATAATGCAACAGCTGGATAAGAAGCCAAACGAAGGTGATTGACGTCATCAAACGGATCAAACATTCTAAATGGCAACGGGCTGGTCACTTCGCTAAAAGACCAGACATGAGATGGACCACAGTCGTTCTGGACTGGTACCCTCAAGACCTTAAACACCCAAGAGGACGACCCCATGCAAGGTGGCTGGCGTCAACTGGAAATCCAAAGCTTCAAACAGAGAAGAATGGAAGCGTTTAGAGAAGACCTTCATCCAGCAGTGGATTGCAAATGGTTGACTGTGATGATGATGATGAATTAATAATACACAGGGCGATTCAAAATGATGTCCGGCATTTCAAAATTTTACTATGCATTTATTTTATAACAAACTAACCAGACCGGGTTTAAAATGCAAGAAAACTCGAATATTTTTTGATTCTAGCATTACAAATGTTCTATGTGACCCCCTCGAGTCACCTGGATAATGTCAATCTCATCCTAAACTCCTTTCAGCGTGTCTGCTGTTACTAGTCCCGTGTTTTTGAGTTTACAAAGACATCCAATTTCCAGAATTAATCAAACCCCTTTGGATGCTTTTGTCAGCAGGGATATCTTCCTGAAATTGCCTACAAAATGCCTGCTGGACTAAAAATTATAGAGTTTATTTTTGCATACTCCAATACACGATATGCCTTTTCATTCACAGCCACCATCTTTACTTTTATCGTTACTCTAGCGCCACCACAGCCTCCAGTTGTGGGAAGGTTACAAATTTTTGAGTTTTCCTGCATTTTAAACCTGGTCTAGTTAGTTTGTTATAAATTAAATGCATAGTAAAATTTTGAAATGCCAGACATCATTTTGAATCACTCTGTATCCAAAAGTAATCTGACACTTTCGATTTTAGACGTTTTGTCGAATTTCTAGAAAAATACTTGATGAATTATTCCTGAAACTTCAGAGGTGTAAAGTGCAAGTTAAAGCTGATATATTTCAGCGAAGATTTTGTCCCGAAGGCAAATAAGGGAGCAGCAACGAAGTGAACCAAAAAATAATGTTTGGGATCACCATGTGAAAAATAATGCTTGAAATGCATTGTAGCTGTAGCATATGATTAAGAAGCTTTTTTTTTACTTATCTGTGTTTATTTATATCAGAATAGCACGTATATTCATGGAGTTATAAAGGTTTCTTTAAAAAATCGAAATGTTTTCATAAGTTTTTTTTGTTTATAACATGCAGGGTTTTCAACTCAATGCAATGCCATTTTCAGGAAACTTGACAATCTACAGTAGAGACAATAACCTGCAATCAGAATATAAAAGTATTAAATATTTGATCAAATATGAGCATTATTACTAAATAATGTTTAAATGCGCATGCGCAAGATTTATCAAAATGTGTTTTGCATGATTTCTTAGCCAAATGTCTAGAGCTACTAGTATCAAAAGCCTAAGCAAATATCGTGAAAATTCAAGATATTGCGAATAGAATGATTTGAATTTCAGTTGCTCCTCAAAAACAAACTAAACGATATGGAGTTTCCTCCAAATTTTTATTTTTGGAACGGACACCAGTATCAACTTCTTCTCCTTAAGCTGATAAGAAGCCAATATGAAGTCACTATGCCTTCATATCATCATAAGGAGAAGTTGATAACAGTGTCCAGTCCAAAAATAAAAATTTGGAGAGAACCCCTTATCGTTTTGTTTATCTTTGAGAGCAACAGAAATTAAACTCATTCTATCGGCGATATCTTGCTGAATTTCATGCTCTTTGCTTGGGCTTTTTATGAAAGTAACTCTATACATTTGACTAATAAATTATGCAAAAAAGATATTTTGGTAACCCTTGTGCATGTGCAGTTAAGCATTATTTAGTAAAAATGCTCATATTTCATCAAATATTTAATATTTTTCTATTCTGATTGCAGGGTGTTGTCTCTTTCATAGTTCAAGTTTCCTGAAAATGGCATTGCATTGGGTTGAAAACTCTGTACGTTATAAAACATTTCGATTTTCTTAAACAAACCTGTATATCTCCATGAATATACATGCTTTTCTCATATAAATAAACACAGATAAGTACAAGAAGCTTCTCATTCATATGCTACAGCTACAACACATTTCAATCATTATTTTTTACAGGGTAATCCAAAACATTATTTATTTGGTTCACTTCGTTGCTGGTCCCTTATTTGTCTTCGGGACAAAATCTTCGCTGAAATACGAGATTTTAAATGCTCTTTACACCTCTGAAGTTCCGGGATAATTCGTCAAGTATTTTTCTAGATATTCAACAAAACGTCTAAAATCGAAAGTGTCCAATTACTTTTGGATAGATAGTGTGTGTATGAAATAGACTTGGTTTACGTTTGTTTGCTTGCTTATTGTTCGTCATGTTTGCGTCAATAATCGATTGTTCTTGTTGGAATGTTGTGTCAACTGTAGTTGATGAAATTAATGCTTGCTGTTGCCAACGAAAAAGATAAGCCTTGGCACTGAAAAGTCATCTGACTATCTTTTTCATCAGTTGTGATGCTTGCCTTAATGATTCATGGTTTAAAGGGAAAATTATAAAAAGTGTTAAATAAATAAATAAAAATCACTATTATTTCATTTTTATTTATATCTTTGCAGAGATATAAGAAATTATTCTTCAACAAATAATTATTATGCAACGGTGTAGCGACATTCGCATAAAAACCAGATGAGTATCGTGAGGATATTCAATGTCTAGAGTAATACCATTTGTATATTAGCTAATTTGCTGTAGGGTTAGACTACGTTCGCACTACGAAACTAGTTACAAATAGAACTAGTTTCTTTTCTGATTCCAGGTGAACCAGTTCTAATTGAACACTAGTTTTATCATCCTCCTGTTCGCACTGGAAATCCTGTTTAGAGGTGGAAATCCAGTTCCAGACACAACAAATAGAGCGTGCCTTGTGTTGTTATTTAAAGATGGCGCTTTTTTTTTTCCAAATTTAGTTTCGCCATCTTTCCACTTTTCTTGATTTGTTTGAGATTGAGAACACTGTTGTTTGGTAGCCATTGTGTATTTTTAATCCGTGATCGTATCGCTATTCGTGAAGACTGATGGGAAAACTACCCAGAAGTCTTTGCATGAACAAGCACTCTCCAGCCCCAGATCCAGTTTGAGAAACTGGGGTTGGAAACCCCAGTTCCAGAGCTGAAAGAACTAGTTCTTTTTACACCCAGTTTTGTTCGCACATCACTGATAAAACTAGTACCTCTGATAGAACTAGTTTCTTTTGGCTAGTGCGAACGAGCCTTTAGTGTCTCTAGGAACTTCTGCAATTATGATGTCCGACGTTGAAGCCAGAGAAAATTCGAATTGGATACCAAAGACTATAGATTGAAAGGAGTTTTAGTATCTGAACAAGATGCGGTCGTTTTTTTTTCAAAGGAGTGTATGGTAATCTTAAATTAACCCACTAACTGACCTACCTTGGTGACCCTTCCATTTACAGTACCACCTCTTCCACCTACCACTTTTAGGATAGGAAGCCCAAAGTCAAACTGATTTGCCTTTTGACCCATTATTGACTAACTCGTTGATAAAAAACGATTCACTAGTAACAGTATGACCACTGATGAACTTCGCACTCTATTAGAAGTTGTTGTATGCTGAGTGCTGAAGTCGAAGCAAATAGAAAGTATTATCATTTATTTGTTTCGACCAATCCGACTTTAACAAGGTATCCAAAGCTAGTTTATCCTGAATCCATAAGGGTTAAACTTAATAATTCTGCTTAATTGTATTCGTTCCATTGCTCGACATCACAAGTAACTCTTCTTCGCAGCTTTAGTAAAAAGTTACTTATAAGAATGCACACTTGGCCTGTACGTTTATCCGGCCATCTGCCGTTTGCACGAAAACTTAAAAATGGATTAACTTTTACAAATTCTGTTTTCAGAAAAATAACCATCAAGGTTTTAGCTCGGCTGTATCAACTTTTCAGGCTTTTTCGTGGACCCCCTTCAAGTCAAATTCATGTGCTAAAATAGTGACCGTAAAATACTGTTAGTTTGTTCATCTTTTGAGCATTGTTGACACTGGCATGCACATGTGATTATTGCTTTGTCGAGACTCAATAACTCAGTTACTCAATTTTTGTACTGCGTTGAGCAATAAAATAGGCGTAAATTTGGAAAGAATTAAATGAATTTCCGTTCTTTATTAGTAATTTTAGCTAAACTTTATACATGTACTCTCAAATTTAATATTACGGTACTTTCACTTCACAGCTAAAGCTCCTTTTTGGAATGTTGCAAGATTTTATTAAGACTGACAATCGACATGTTTCCCCATTTCGTAAATACCCATTTATTGAACTCATCCAACTGTTTGTTATTATAATTATTCTGATTTAGGTAACCTTTTATTTCCCAGAGACTGACCTTTGCTCATAATAAGCAAACCAGTAGAATATTTAAATGATTTACAACGATCGTGATCTTTCAAATGAGCTATTATGTAATATGTGAACCTGTTACGATATTATGATGAATAAAAGGGGCGTTTCATGGAACAATAGTTTTCCATTTATTTCCTTAATTGTAAAAAGGATTAACTTTTGATCGGACTAGCAACTACGAGTGAGTTCATCTATTGATTGCACTCTGATTGGACTCTTATTTGTAATGTTGCCTATTACAGTTAGCACATGACCTCAATAATGTAAATATGTAAACGCTAAACATAGCGTCATGAGTGAAAGGGGCCTAATCAGCAAACGGAACAATTGAATGGAAATCAGGCTTGACACTAACTGTAGGAATGGAAAGCCCATTAAAAGAATTCAGAAAGAGGAAATGAAGGGCTACGGCTGCTGCAGGAGGTTCGGAATTGTCTATCGAAACGAGGAAGCATTTCCAACCCCCAATTCATAGGCAGAAAATGGTTGGTTTGATCCATTCTATGTACTTTAGAATTTGATACACATATTTTTGAGAACCCTGTATACACAGGGAGTTTAAGAACTCAGTGTACAATCTTAATCTTATAGGGATAGTAGAGGACCTTATTTTTAAAATATTTTGCCAATAAATAGGGGGTCAGAAATGAATCCTTGATGCATAATAAAAATTGCCAAACGTCAGACATAGAACGGCTGTCTGAGATTTCCTCAAAATATTGTTTCTTTCATTAATGTATTTCCAGAAAACGGAGAAATTAGAAAACTTGATACTCATGGTCACAACGTTTTTATAACCAAATACTACACGTTTCAAGAAATATTAATTTCCCCAAACAATTGAAACAATTTAAATTAGTGATGTGCGATATTCTTCGAGTACTCGATACTTTGTAAAAGGCACTCTCTTTAGGAAAAGCATCGAGTACTCATGAGTACTCAACCTAACCTAATCTGCAAATCAGTAAAATATTTCGGAAACAAAACAGTACCTTAAAGTAAAAAAATCCATGTAACATATTTACAAAAATCTTATAAAATTTGGAATGAATTAGTGCCAAAATAAACAGCTCATTCCTTATTTTAATGCAAACTATGTTTGTAGTTATACTATCAAATTTTTAAATCAAAAATTGATTTTATCGAATGTAGTATTAAGAAAATAGAAATGAACTCTACCTTCTTTCTTTTCTCATCATTTTCATTCGAATGATATATCATTTGCCATATGTTGCCTTTTGACAATGTTAATACTGTAGTTGTAAGGACCACGTGACCAGTACATCCATATGACCCCACTGAAATAATTCAGTCCAATTTCTAGTAATGTAGATGAATATGCATACCAAATTCACTCCTTTACATACCTCTATAACATTTGGACCAGATCGTCCCCCATAACTCTCACTGTCATAACTCCAACCCCACTGGGCCAATCAAAACCAAACTAAATAGTGAAATAGGACATGCCCATAGTAAGCAATATTTCAAATTTTAACCTTCTACATCAAAAAATGCAGAAAATATTAAGGAGACAGACAGATGGACATGGTAAAAACCAATAAATAGCTCCAATCTATCACTACACAATAAAAGAATTTGAGTTATTAATTTAGCTTTCTTTTTGAAATTTATTATTGTATTTTACAGTATTTTAATAGTGCCGTTTTTTTATACAAGGTGGCACAAAATTAATCAT
Organism: Rhysida immarginata; assembly: GCA_023313115.1. Classification (NCBI taxonomy): domain Eukaryota; kingdom Metazoa; phylum Arthropoda; class Chilopoda; order Scolopendromorpha; family Scolopendridae; genus Rhysida; species Rhysida immarginata. The sequence continues at coordinate 130,168 of JAHWFO010017185.1, forward strand.
CCAATTTTGTTTTTGTATAACTTTTTTACTAAATAAAAAAAAAATGATTTTGAGTGATGGAAATCTTTATTAGGACCTTTACAATTTTTTCTGTTAAGTGGAAAAGATGACATCCGTCAAGTGGTTGCTGCCAGTGTTGATACACATTTGTACCCGTTTTATCGCATTTTCCATGACTTTCCGCAAGATTTCCGGTGATAACTGTTTGCATTCCTATCGAATATTCTCTTTAAGGGCTGCGATTGTCTGAGGCTTGTTGGCATAAACCCGCGACTTCAAGTAGCCCCAAAGAAAGAAGTCTGGGATGGTTAAATCGGGCGATCTTGCTGGCCATGCCAAATCGCCAAAACAGGAGATTATACGATCAGGAAGCGCATCCTTTACAATATCCATTGTGTCTCGTGCTGTGTGTGCGGTTGCACCGTCTTGTTGAAACCACATGTTCACCAAGCCCCGCTCCTCCAATTCCGGCAGTAAGAAGTCGTTTATCATGGCCTTGTAGCGTTCGCCAGTAACAAAAAAATCGGCACAATTATTCCACGCTCTTGCGGAGTATAACGTTCCATTGCTTGTCTGTTTGTATTCTGCAGCTGTCTAGTTCACAAATGTCAAATATGGTTGACGTACAACACCATTTGCAATAATTGCGCCATCTTCCGATAGAGTGATTAATTTTGCGCCACCCTGTAGTTGTCCATTTGTACCTTTGTTTTTTTTTGTTTTTTTTTCCCTATGCCAGTTCTACCGAAGTGGAAAATGAACCCGTTCATGCGAAAACCGCAACTGCCACCGTTTGTCGATTATAAACGATATCAAAACTTTCCTCATCTACTTACGCATTTCATGTTTCTCATTCACTGTACAAATTTCGGGAATGACCTCAAAGTTATAAATAAAATATTTAGTTCGCTAAAGACAAGTTTAAAAACCAGGTTCAAGAAATACTCGATACTGCCATCCGATATTCATAGAAATACTTGATATTTTCAATACTGTACATTACTCGACACTAGGGGTATCGATACCTTAAAATACTCGATACTATCGGCATCGATATTGGTATTGGCACATCACTAATTTAAATGAAAGTTCAAAATAAGGCCTAGGCTGAGATTCGTAGACAGCCAATGAATATAGGAAAATGTTCCGGGACCCAACTGGTTTCACTGAAACTCCATATAGTTGTACACGAAGACTCATTGTCAGTGTAAAATCAAAAAATGATCAGTCCATTTACTAAGCTTTTTGAGTGCCAACTCTCAATCTAAGCAGTAGGCACTTGAAAAGCTTATTTCAACTGTGTGGAAAATAATATTCCTTCAATTAACTAGAATACACAACGTTCCTGTGTGAACTATACGTTTGTAAAATTACAAAAGGATAATTCAGCAATCCATGCCCTCACAGCATCTTGTCATTGAAGTTCTGACACGACCAGAAATACCTGCACTGTCTCAAATCTTATAGTCACAATTCATGCTACCAGCTCCCCCTCTGAATCCACAGGAGTATCATACACTACATTATTCAGATGTGCCCCAAAAGAAGAAATCTAAAGGGTTTGGGTCCAGCAATCGAAGTGGTCAAGCAATTGGTTCTTCCTCGACGAATCCATCAATTGCAGAACGTATTGTCTAAGTGACATCGTACAGTCGTACTGAAATGGGCTGGTGCTCTATCGTGTTGAAACCACATGATTCTTCGGACCGCTAAAGGAACCTCCTCAAGCAATTCTGGCAAAACTTTGTTTTAAGATTTCATCCACGTTGCTGTTCAAACGTTCCAATGACAAGATCATGGAGAATCCTGCCCAATTATTATCATCAAAGCATTTGGGCAGGGATTTAAATTCATGAACATAAATTACTATTATCTGTCTCATGGCTTTGATATTTTTGTTCTGCATCAAGGATTCATTTTCGACCCCCAGTTTATTGGCAAAATACAACCCCTGGAAAAAAAAATATGGAACCGCTTTGCAACTAGCGCAAAGCAATGAAAACAATTCTTCTCCGATACATTAATGATGGAAGATGCAGTTAGTATTTTTGTACAGTAACATAATTCTGGTTTTTGAACACAATAAAAAAAACCATGGAATAGCAAAATGGTAGTGTTTAATAATGAGCCTATGCGTTTTGAGATAATCTCATCATCAGGGTAGGGAACGACTACGACCAAGTCAGCTCCCACCACCGAATATATATGGTGTATGTCCACCAATCAGAACAACTTTGGTTCTTGTTGATTGCTTGGTTACGAAGTAGCTTACAGTATTTTTGGATGAACAAAGGAGGTAACAAATAGAATACAAGACTGAAAAAATTACAATAATTAGATTACAAAAGGAAAACAAATTCAATAATTAGCTCTTATAAACAGAAACTCTTATATGCGGGTTCAAGGGTTTTGGGTATGGGAACGGCGTGTGGATCATTTACCCGTTAATAATGCTTTCACGGCGTTGAGGACCAGGTTATGTCCAAAGTTCGTTTGATTGTTCAGGATCCTCTCACTGTCAGTCTTCACATATTTTCTGATCTCCAGTGCCTCGAATGTCAAAATCTTCCTATGGTCTCTTTCGAATTTTAAAACAGTCATACCTCCTGCATAGGTCCGAACTGGTGCTTCTTGCTAATAAGGTGGTCCGCAAAGGTGGACTTGCCATCACCGTTGATCCACGCTCTGCGATGTTCGTTGAAGCGTTCCCTAAATGTCCTCTTCGTTGATCCGACATAATAACATCCACATGTGGGGCAACTTTGTTTGTAGACTCCACTGGCTGAAAAAGCATCGTCCGAGTCCAGTTGTTGTCTTGTTGGGTTCATTGCCAATTTACATTTGTTCTTTGTCCTGAATGCTATTTTTACAACTCTGTTTTAGAATACGTTGGAAATCCTGGTTATTTCCGGACTGGTATAAGTAAACGCTGCGAACTTCTGGTTGTTCATTGGGTTTTGCTGATTCTTCAGGTTACATTTCGTCCGATTGTATATAGAGTGGGTGACGGCATCAGGAAAAGAGTTCCTCCTTGCAACTTCATATGCAAGTTGAATTTCATCCTTTTTGTCACTGTCTGTCACTGGGTACGATAGCGCACAGTTGAAATAATATCTCAAAGCTGCTACTTTGTGCTGTGGTGGGTGATTGGAGCTAAAGTTTATAATGTTATCGGTAGCGGTGGACTTACAGTATATATTAAATTCCATTCTTTTTCTGGATCCATTTCTGCGTATTGCCAAGTCCAGGAAATCTATTTTACCTTGTTTTTCCTCCTCCATTGTGAAGGACATACAAGGGTGAAAAATTATTGTGATTATTCCTTTTGTAATCTAATTATTGTAATTTTTTCAATCTTGTTACTCATTTGTTCATCCAGAAATACTGTAAGCTACTTCGTAGCCCACCAATCAACAAGAACCAAAGTTCTTCTGATTGGTGGACATATACCATATATTCGGTGGTGGGAGCTGACTTGATCGTAGTCGTTTTTTCCCCTACCCTGATGACGAGATTATTTCTAAATGCGTAGGTTCATTATTAAACACTACCATTTAATAAATCACATTACATGAATGCCTTTACAGAATAAATATTAGTATTTTGTATGCCCTCCTTGGGCTCTTAATTACTACCTTTACTCTGTCAGGCATCGACTGTACTTCAGCACAGTAATGATCACTGCTAATTTCTCTCCATTTATCTGCAATTGCACTTTTCAAGTCACTTTTGGATTAAGAAGCTTTTTGTCTTATACTTTGGAATACTTGGCAAATTCATCTCTGAGATTTTCCATCAACAACTGAATAATATTCCACCTTATATAACAGATTATTATTAACATTTCATAATGTGATAAACAAATACTATCTTATATCGTTTGGTAATTCTTTCACAGTTGCCATTGCAAGAGATCCTTTTAATAAAAGCTCACTCAAAGCAGAATACAGAAGGTTGATTACAATCTTTGTAACAATTTACTGCGTGAATGCTGCAGGTCACATGCAAATGCGCATGACAGAAAGGACGTGAAATGATGCTATTACATCTGCATTCTTGTGTTTCATTAGAAGGCAGTAAATGTAATGAAAAAATGTCTCCGAATATCAAACCTTTAGCCCTTTCTGACACTATACAATTATTCTGCTATAAGTAGCGCATGTAAAACACGAAATTTCTCTGTTTCAAAGAAAAGCATATCAGCAATACTGAATGGAAAAGGAAAATCCCAGGATGGGTTAATTCAACTGACCAGAAAAGCAAAATATCATAAGAGTTCCCACAAGCCAAACATCACAGATCGTTTGAAAGGTCAAGCAGCTTGTCCCGTATGAAAATCCAGCATCCGAAAGAGGGATTGCAAACATTGTAAGAACTTACAGGCTACTATAAATAAAATAATAAATAAAGATTTGCAACTGGAAAAGCGTCACAAGAGTCGTATTCAAATGCACATGTTGGATTTGGAAGATGAAATTGAAATTCACGTTATAACCATTCATGATATCCCTATCAAGTTGCCAGATGCATCCCCAATGGAATTCTGTGGATTTGGATTATTGAAACGAGCCCTTGGTCGATGCCGTCCAACAATTATTGAGGGTCTCTGGAATGCCTGCAGAGAGGAACGGAACAAAATCAGCCTCGTTGTTTACAGTGGAAGATACGGTGTAGGGCAATAGTTCACAACCAGGGTCACCAAATAGAACACGGTCATTGGTGGAGTTTTCTTCGTAAACTTTCTCCTCCAAATCCTTACCATAGATGTTAATCAACCTTCTGTATACTGCAGTTTGTGTCGTGATTACATATTTATTTCAAACTACGGTAGAGCCCCGATAATTCGAGGTAATTGGAGCTGACTGTATCTCGAATTTAGAAAAACTCGGATTGCACAGAAAGATTTACATTACATGGCTTAGAGGGAAATAAAAAGTTGCTTTTATAAGTGGAATATACATATTATAGAGAATGTGTCTGCCAGTCACCAGAAACAGTAGAGAGAATGTCTGCCAATGATATCACAGTGCAGTTACAGTTATTATTATACATTTAACAGGAGCTTACACAAATTTTAATACTCAACAGTTTTTGGAAAACATCGATGTTTCCTGAGCATTGATGTTCGGTTAGAATCCCTATTTGAGAGTGATTCAGCTCGAAATACACGGAACCTCGAATTATCGGGGCTCTACTGTATTCAGGTGATTCCATACTTTGCAACTGTGGCGATATGTGGTAATGAAATGTGAGCTGGGAAACAAAGCCAAGCTCTCTGTTTTCAAATCTATATTTGTGCCCATTTTCACTAATGCTATGTTCGCATTATGCCTTAATCACGGTTAAGTAACCACGGTTAACTTTTGATCACAGTCAAGCAGAACTGTGTGGCCTGCTTCGGTTACCTAACCGCATTTACAGCTTGGTTAAGAGTCGTTTAACTAACCGTGTTTTGGAAACCCGGTTAATGACGTCATATCCCGGTCAGCACCAACAAACAGGAAAATAAAACATGGCGGTCAAGCGAAAGGGTAGCAGCGAATGGTCTGATGAGGAAACTAATGCTCTTATATACTTTTGGGGAGAACAATTTTCAGACTTGAGAAAGGCTAAATATAACTGCTAAGTGTACAAGCACATTCTGCTTCATCCATCGTAATTTTGCTAACGACAAGATTGAATGCCCGTGGAAGCCAGTTGTTACATACTCTCACCACCATCTATCGACGCAATTGCGAGGGGGAAAAAAATCATAGACGCCACCTTTTCGCTTGAATGCAGTGTGAACGGAAAATGCTTGATTAGCTAACCACGGTTTACTAACTGTGGTTACTTAACCGTGATTAAGATGCAAGGTCTGACACACAAAATTAGAAACACGACATTATTGTAGTGTTTCCGGTGTTATTTATTTTTAAAACAGCTCATAACATGAATAATAAGAAGAAATGAACTATAGTGAAATTCTGACACACTTTTAATAATAAAAAGATGTGGTCTGTTACTTTTGGAATCTGGAACATATTTTCTTGTCACAAAATATTAGAAACACTTATGAAATAATAGCTATGCAAATTAGATAACACTTTGGGCAAGATCATTCCACTTAAAGGGCTAGAGCAGGTTTATATTATTCAGAAAATAAGACAATTTGTTTCACAACTCTGTTGATATTTGCAGTGGGGTGCAATAAGGACCTAACTGCTCAGGAGAAGGCCATGGTTGATGCTTGGGCTATAGAAAATGTTCCATCTGTAGAGACTGCACGTCGACTGGACAGAGGAAGGTCCACGGTTTCAAAGTTCTTGAATGGTCAACGAAGTCCGGCTGGAAAAATCCAGTTCTGGATGAAAATCTGTAGCAACATCTCGAGATAGACGAAGAATTTTTCATTTAACCACGACAAAGAACTTGTCAAGTCGTCAAATTGCAGCGGAATTAGATAATCAGATGTCAAGGATGATTGTTCTTCGAATGATGAAACAAAGTGGTAATGCGAAATACAAGAAAATAAAGCCACATCCAAAGCTTCAGCAGAGACATATTGAAGCAAGATTGAGGTGGGCAGAAGCACACGTCATGGAGCAGAGAATGGAAATCTGTTATATTTACTGACGAAAAGAAATTTAATCTTGATGGTCCAGACGGACTAAAGTGTTATTGGCATGATCTAAGAAAAGAAGAGCATGTCTCTTCCAAACGAGTCCAAGGAGGAGGATCGGTGATGGTGTGGGGCGGATTTGCGTTTGAAAGAAAAAGACCATTGGCCATCATAAGTGGAAGGATGGACTCCAAAAAATACCAACTGATGCTGGATAGCAACATGATACCATATACAAGAATTTGGGAACAAAATGCAATATTCCAGCAAGATAACGCTCCCGTGCATGTCTCCCAATCCACCAAAGAATGGTTCAGAAACAAAAATATACCACTTCTGGAATGACCAGTGATCAGTCCTGACCTGAACCCTATCGAAAACCTGTGTACAAAAATGGACATCAGTTCACGTCAAATAGTGAATTGCAAAAAGCAATCCTCAAAGAATGGGATGTAATCACTTTAGAAACCCTCCAAAACCTAATTGTCACTATGAAAAGCAGAATATGCAAGTTGTTAAAGAAAAACGGACATTTTATTGGTCATTGAATTTAAATTTATGTAAAAGTTTCTGTTATTTTGTGACAGAAAACATGCTCTAGATTGTAAAAGTGATCAACCAAATATTTAGTTGAAATACACATTATAATTTCATTCTACTTCTTTTATCGTTATTATTCATGTTACGAGCCGTTTTAAAAATAAATAACACTCGAAACACTACAATAATGTCATGTTTCTAATTTTGTGTGTCGAAGCTTATGTGTGAACATAGCATTATGGTCATGAGTCTGGGGTAATGTCCAAAAGAGTGCGATCATGGGTAGAAGTGGCTGAAATGAGATTCCTGAGAGGTGTGGCAAGTGTTATGCTACTATAAAAATAAAAATGTAGAGTGCATAGCAGCACAATAAGGGAATCTTTGCGTGTTGTGCCGCTACTGTTCTGCATTGAGAGATCTCAGTTGCGCTGGCACAGCCATGTGATATGGATGCTGCACAGTGGGTAAGAGACCAAGGGTTTGGACTAGAACCAGTGGCTAGACTACATAAAGAATTTGGGTTCAAGTCGCTTGGGTATTACCATAGAGGACATGGGCTTGATGGCGGTAGATTCACCAAAGGGCTGCTGCCCCCGAAACCATAATGGATAAGTGGGTTTGAAAAGTTAGTAAATAATTGTGCATTTCCATAATTTTTTGTTTCAATCAATAAATAAAAACCAGGATTATTTTACTGTAAAAAAATATTAACTGGATCTTCTATCTTAATTGGTTAATGCTCACTATCTGCACATTGCACGAAGACCAAGATGACCATGCGACCAAGATAAGTGAAATTTTTATTCATTTAACCATCACTGCTTAGCCATTTACTGGGACTAAATAGAAAAGGGGGTATATGTCAGATCGTTAGGGGGCTGGGGGGGCGGGGCCCCCCCAGTCTTTAAAAATTAAATTCATTAACCCATTAATTATCAGAGTGGCAAAGCAATTCCATATTCTTTGTATATTCAAAATTAGGTCCTCTATCACCTCTAAAAGTTAGTACACAGAGTTCGTCAACACCCTGCATATGGTGATCTATCTGACGTCAATGCTTAGGGGGCGGGACTATTGGCTCTCTTTCCAGATCCATATAAATGCCCATCGATTAGTGTATGAACATAAGTTCAGATAATCGCTACGTCGTTTAATTAACTAATTTTTATAATTTTCAAAGATAATTGTTTGACGGCATATGGAATTTTTTTTTTGTCCGTAACATTACACGGCTTCTTTTCACTAATAAAGGTAATGATGTGACACTTCTGAGTTGCTGAGAAGCGTAATAAATTTATTCGGATAAGCGCGAAAAGATGCACTGCTATTTCTTATGAATCCTATAATCATCGCAAAGAGCGAATCATCGCGCATCTGGAACTTGTCTCGATTTAGAGCTGACGAAAAGTTTTGAGTAGCGATCGAGAAGCCAACATGCCCGAAAATGTCGCTGGATATCGCAGGAGGCGCCTCGTAGGGAGCGCGCACGTTAATAGCGTCATTTCCGTTATGGAATGATGGCTAGCTATGAATTGCCATACCTAGTTGTTTCGATATGAGTGGGAATGTTATTTAATTGTTATCTGTTTCCTTCTGAAAATACATAGCACTTTGATGCACGCCAAATCGCATTGAATTGCAGTCTCACTATCCACACAGACTCCTACCTCTTCGCAGAATTGGTGAGTGTGATTTTTCATTTTTCTTATTTGTCTTTTACTTTGTTCCCATTGCGTTGATTTGGCCTATTTTATTTTCATCGAAAGGCTTTTTAGTATTATTATTAAGTCATGGAAATAATTTAGAAAATTTTAACGCAATAAACAAGGAACTTAACCGCTCAACGATCAGCGATTATGTTTATGATATTTGTAAAAAGAAGGAAAAAAATAGTGTTGTCGTATTAAACCACGCAAATAAGTAGCGTATCTTGGTAGTTGTCGTTGTAAATGTAGAAAGGTATTTTGCCTGGAGTCATAGCCAGCGCTTGAAAGTGCTCCTCTTGCTTTGATGTTATTCAACTGAACTTTATCGTTTTACGCTTTTCAAACTTTCACTTCTTTTCTCATTAACTGCATTTAATTAAAAAAATAAATTAATAGAGGTTACGATTGTTGGTTAATAAATAATAATATAGTAAGGAGTAAAGCTACTAAAACGTAAACAAAAATTGACGATATTCGCAAATAAATTTCTATTTAGTTATCTCCTTTTTTTCCGATATTTATTACCTGATGAAAATAATTAACCCAATTTCACATTTAACCATAATTTCACATTTGCCACGGGGCTTTTAAACCCACCCCCCAGTTATGTAAACAAAATGCTGTTGATCATCGTGAATAATCATGGACATATTTTCGAAGGCCAAAATATTTAACCGATTTCATCAGTTTTCTTTTTTTTTTCCACATTTATCTCATAAGCTTCTCCATTTTAATGTTATTATTTTTTATACTTGATTTTACAAATTAGATACCTAAAATACACTGCTCTTTATTCTCAGTATGGCAGTTCAAATTTAAAGCATAATCTTTTATTGCCCTACAAAATATATGGTACCAGTTAATTTTTGGTTAATGTTAACTATCTGCACATCATGCAACCAAGGTTTATGAATTTATTTTTTAAAGACTGGGGGGCTGTGCCCACCAGACCCCCCCCCCCCTCTGACGAACTGAAATATACTCCCTTATACCCCGTTTCTACGGACTGAGAATTCTCGATTCGGGAAACTCGATTTGACAAACTAGATTTGCGGATCTAATTTTAGGTAGAAGAATAAAAGGGGTCAGAAAAGATACGGTAGTAAGTGGTTTATTATGCCTTATGCGTTTCGGCGTTACGCCATCATCGGAGGCTACTAGACTACAAAGCATCAAGCTGGCCAGGCCTGGTATTTATACAGAATGTGCGTATTATAATAGCCAATTAGATAGGTAAGCTACGAAGTAATATCGTGATTGGTATAAGCGCGAGCTGCTGAGGCGGGACCGTATGGGGGACTCCATTGTCACTTCCTTTTATTGTTCTTGGTTGTTTCGTCGATGTCGATGAGTATTTGCAGGGTTTCTTCACGTTCGAAGGTTTGGTTATTCAATAGGGTCTTGGGCGCAGTTTTCCTTCGTTTAGTGATTTATATTACATGCCATCGACCAAAGGAAGCATAGATTGCCAACATTTCTTCAAGTAGGCATATACATTTATTTTGTTTCTATTCATCTAAGTCACTGACGACATTTATAAGCAATCCTTCATGTTTAGATCATGTTCAAATGATAGTGACACTCAAATTTGATGAAAATCATTTGAATTAAATAATTTGTTCATTCTAAAAATTTGAAGAACATTTTAGAAAATCCAGAATAAAAGAAATTACAATCACATTCACTTAAAATCTATTGTAATAATTAAATTAAAACTGAATAAACATCGAAGCATTAGATCCAGTGAAATAGGCCTAACAATAAGTACACTGGTGGCTAAATAAATTCAACACCTGGAAGGAATGGGTCGATTGGTTTGAAATTTTGCACACGTGTAAGATTGGTGGCATACAAGGGATGATTAAAATTGGTGTCACACATTTAAGATTGGTGGCATACAATACATCCAGAAGAATGTTGTACAGGGTGGCTCCCATGCCCCTCCTGGAGAAGAATGGTTCCAACCAGTTTTGCTTGAAATCGTCAGTTTAGCATCTGCGTTGGACTGGAACAGTTGATTGTAGATGTGATGACAACAACTGCAAATCCTCGCACACGCAGCCGTACTCCTGTGCAACAATCACGGAGTTGACAGGTCGGATTGTTGGACTTCGAGAGTCTGGATGGTCTCATCCAGCGTATCGCAGCACAGATCGGTCATGTTTCTGTGGTGGCTTGATATTATCAGTACTGGTTTACAGAAGGAGCGCACTCACATAGACTTGGTTCTGGACACCCATACACAATTGACCCATGCCAAGACCGTCGAATCATACAAGAAACTTTGAGCAACCGTACGGCATCTGCAGCAGAGATAAAGGCCATTAGCACTAGCTTTGTCAAGATGGACCATTGGTAAATTTTGCTAGCTACAGGACTGCGGGCACAGATCCCTCTAACCAGACTCCCACTTCTGCAAGAACCACGAAAGAGCCGACTGGAGAGCAGAATGGAGGTCTGTGGTCTTTAGTGATGAGAGCAAATTCTGCCTTACACTAGTGATGGGCGTGTACATGTGCGGCGAAGAGTAACAGAGCTCCATCTTCCACACTGCACCCGTCTACAGCACACAGATCCAATCCTGATGTAATAGTGTGGAATGCGATCAGTTACAACTTGCGACCACCCTTAGTGTTTGTGAATGGAACATTGAACAGCATTCGGTGTGTCCAGCAGATTGTGGAACCTGTTCTTTTGCCCTTCTTGCAACAGGAGGGTAACATGTTTTTCCAGCAGGATAACGCCAGTCCACAGACTGCCCATGTTTGCTTGCAGGCATTACAGCATGTGTGGTACATGATAGGACGTAACATTCATCGACGCTGCACACCAGCTGCAACAATTCCACAATTGCGCCAACATGTTCAGGAGGCTTGGAACAACCTACCCCAAGACTACATCTAACATCTTTATGACTGCATGCATGCATGCAAGAGTTGAGGCCTGCATTGAAGCTCACGGCGGTTATATGACTTACTAATGTGGTTTATTGGGGCATGGGAGCCACCCTATAAAACGTTCTTCTGGGCGTATTTTTTGTCTTGTAATTTGAATTTTTTCTTGTATGCCACTAATGCTACATGTGCAAAAGTTCAAATAAATCGCCCCATTCCTTCTAGGTGTTGGATTTTTTTATTTTATTTTATTTTTATTTTTTTTGCCAGCAGTGTATTTTAGTGTTCATAATGTCCATACTGTCTAATATCACATTAATTAAAAGGAAGGAATTAGAATCATACAAGGCATATGGTCAATTTCTATTATCTGCACAATATCACGCAATTTTATTCTGCATTTTTTAGTGGCGTGTCCAAGTCTGAAAGTAGTCCCAGTGACGAGGCACTACCCGACATCTGTCGAGAGAGGTTACTAAACCAAAAAGGGATTTACGGATTTACCATTTGGTTACCTCTCATCCTTTTTCCTTGTGGATTAGAGGTTTCCCTTTCTAGTTGTTTCATTCCAAAGTTTTTGCTTAATTTTTGTTCAGTAAATTTACCTAAGTAAAATTTTACGTGTAAGCCAACCAGAAAGCAAGCATAGGGGCTGAGCTCCACACCCTCCCAGCGCTAGGCATTTGACAAGGCAGGGGAACCCCTCCTTTTCGGCAGAGAGCCAAATGGATATATATCCCCTGGGCTATTGGTTACAGGCACTGTTGTTACAAAGGCTTTCCTGAAAAATAACACTTTTTGAGAAAAACTAACGTTTTGCTCCAAAACCTAACACCGACTACAATCTAAAACCATGATCTAGTAATGCTGTTTTTAATCGACATGGTGCCATACTTAATGGTTTATGAAAAATTTCAAAAAAAAAAAATTGTAAAAATGTACTTGTATGATTCATACACAATGGAGCAGTACTATTTAACCAGCTCTCCAAAATGTTCCAGCCAGGTCCAAGCTAGCACGAGACATAAAGGAAAGTGAAGTATTGATTTTGGAAAAACCTAACAAAATTGTCAAAAGCTAACAAGAAATAAGGAAACTTAAAGTACAACTCCAGCCTAATATACAACTTTATTTAAAATTAAAGTTTGAGATGTAAACAATAACGTGGCGTAAATGAAAAATTTCAAATACAATATACAGTGCTCCGGTACTGTTATGAACTGCTGGGACACAATCATCCTTCGCGTATCTCACCTGTATCTCGTAAGCACGAATGATGCAGAGACCGACACGGCTGAATCCAGATAAGTACAAATACTGACAATGCTTATTAACTGATTATTATACTATTATAGGCATTTTTCAGCGTAGAATAGCAGGAGAATATATGATAGCAAATCATGCGATTTTAAGAAGTGAAAAGTTCTGAACAGCATTCCGCATTAGCTGGGCCACTCGTTGCTTTTCCCTGGCAAGGCGGCACTATCGGTTTGCCCGTTCTAGCTGGTTTTATCTCGCGTGAATTACACAAAAATTAGTGGAAATGAATAATTTATTACGTGGAGCAGATACAGTAATAATAATAATAATAATAATAATTCTAAAAATGAAGGTGGCTGGTTCTGAACTTTACCCTATATTTATTCTTTAATGCCTTGTTTCTCTGCGCTTCAGGGGAGCTAATCGTTCAGGTAGCTCCTAGATCACTCCAAAAATATTTGGCCGTCAAAGAGTAGGGAGAGCCTCCTGCTTCAAGTAATTTATTCGCTTCACGTTCAAAGATTTTAAAACTATCGTATTGATAGCGAAGCATGAGGTTTTGAAATGAGCAGAGCAAATTCTTGAGTATGCTGAAGGGTGCCAATTTTCTCTCCGACAAAAGTTTAGCCATTCGTTTCTTATTAATTCTGACTTAGGAAACTAATATAAAGATAAACTTTTATCAGTACCTAGGTTGTTACAACCATACACAGGATAATTGGAAGGAATGATTTTATTTAATTAAGGATTGCTATGGAAGAGCTTCTCTCTAATGTTTATGATGCTGGGGCCTAGTCGTGCCTAGAGGAAATTTTTAACCAACTAATCACACTGAACTAAAATTTGTAACCAACCAAACATAGAGATTAAGCACACGATTTTAGTTCAGAAAGGTACAGAGGGTCCATCTATCATGACACTCCTGATATGATTGGTGGAGAAGAATGAGACTGAGATGGACCTAATAGTGAACCACAGTGTTATCATCTGGTCATGCTGATGTCATTGAGGAGTTCTAGGAGTTCTCTCTTTCGAAAGTGGTCTGTTTGCTTAGTAGATTCGTGTGGTCCTTCTGATACTGTTTCCTTATTTCCATTTCTTCATGGATCAGGATTTTCTTGGTTTGTGCCCCTCCATAGTATGCTGATGCATTCTTCCATTGGCAGCATTTGATGTTTGTTTCTGATGAGGTGGTCAGCATAGGTGGATTTTTTTATCGTTATTTAACGTTCACCTGTGTTCCTTGAATCCCTCATGGAATGACAATAAAATATTCCACATGATTAGTGGACCCTCTGTTTCTTCCTGTGTAAATTTAAGCTGTTTCTGCCTCCGAAGAAAGTGTGACACCAAAACGCATAAGGCACAATAAACAATCTACCATAGCACTTGCATGATCCTCATTCCTTCTTTTTCTTTTTTTGGTTAGTTTTTGCTATGTGCCCATGGGGAATTTTCTACAATATTTTGCGAGTTTTTCAGTTTTTGCGATTATGCATAAGACTTAAACAGGGATTTAAACTGGGACTATCAAACACTTGAGTGTAAGTTGGTTTTTGCCACAAATCGCAAATTTCTTTCTCTGCGCTACGCACCTCAGTTCTAATGGACTGATAAGTACCCCACTTGGTTATTACAGAGTGAGGCTATTATTCTCACTTGATTTGTGGGTCCTCCCAGCACCACCTCAGAATTTAGCTCCTCCCCCTGTTGTTTCTATCTTGCAGGATCAGCATTTACTTACGCGTGCCAGAAGAACCCGCAAATCAATCGTGGTGTCCTCTCCCTGTAACCCGCATTCAAATGTTCCCCTTCTGAAATATTTCCTTACCATTTCCACACAAGAGCACCAGATATGGCAACTCGGAAATTTACCACAAGCCTATGAAATGAGTTTTTGCAGCAGTGAGCACCTAGTAAATATTAATTTTTTTTTTTTTATTATTGTGTTTATAATTTTAATCTTAGGAGGCCAGTACCACTGATGTGAACTTTTAAGATTTCACTGTCTTGAATGTGATATCAATGGCCGTATTTATTAGCTCACATATGAGCAAATAGATTAGAGCCGTGTCTAATAAGAGTGCTTGCGACTGCACACGTCATGTGGTACAGGCACTTTCGTGCACCTTCATGCACTTTCATGCAAACGGATAATGTGATCTTGCACGTGGTGTAAATTTACTTGTCGATTAGTTAAATAAAAAGAATTTTCTTACATTATTATAAGATAAAAGATACAGTTTCACAAATTGAAACTGATATGCTTCTTTAGAATTCAATCAAATTACGGTACAGAAATAAGGGGGTTTATAAATTTTAAAAATGCTCTTTGGGAGTGTCATTAGCAATATAATTTTAGTGGTTTTGAATTTCATTGCTGTCAGTGAAATTGTGTGAACTTCAGGTGCTAATGCTACACCTCTCACTTAATTTTGTTGTATAATTTTATATTTTAAATCTGGTATTAATAGAAATTTGTGTTCCTAACTTGTATTATTTAACATAAGCATAAATTTGATCAGTTTCGTTGGTTTTTAAATGTTGACTTGCTGTTTTCATACTGTAATTGTTGGCATGCTGCCTCTTAGCTACGATGATTGGGTACCCATTGTGATGAAAATTTGATATGAAAGTTATTAATTTTATTACCAATCGCCAGAATAAGGTCTATAGCATAATGAAAATATAAGTGAAATTAAAAAATCAACGAAAATTAAGTAAATTATAAATAAGTGCCAAGAACGACAAAAATAACATTTTACTTTTAGTTGAGTGAAGGGAGTCTCTTTGGAGAAATGAAAGAACCATAATTGCCATACGAGATTAGGTTAGTAACACTAAGAGCTGCAGAAAACATATTTTCAAGGATTTGACTCACAGAGATTGTAAGAAATGCCATACAGCAGAGGAAATCATCCAACACTTTTTGGCATAATTTTCACGACCACTTTCAACAGACTGGTCGCGATCGGACTTTTTAGACAGGCCCTAAAGGTGTTTCCATAAATTCCGATTTGCCAATAGGTCACGTGATAGGGTTAGAGCAGTTCCCAACAGGGCATTTCTGTGCTTTTAGATAGCCGATGGTGATTGTTAGAACCTGAAACTATGCCGTTAGAACTCAGCGACTACGACTACATTAAAAATATTGTTTACTATTCAATTTTCAGCATTTTATCTTATATTTTCACTGCACGCACTTCAACTACTAATAATCTAAATCAACTATGCCACACATGAACAAATTAGGGAAAACATGATAATGCCTAAAGTTATATAAAAATTTGAGACTCTGTGGACAAATATATTTTGCACATTATAGGCAAACATGCATTTTACATGACTAACACTTGCATGTTGATTTACGATTGAGTTTTGGTAGACAAAAATTAGACGTTTTCTCATGATTTTTTTTCCATCAGCAGTTCAAACAGAATCAGTCATGTCAGTTTCTAAAATACTTGTAAAACTCATGTGAAGTAACAGAATTTTGCACACTAATTCTTTTATAAACAACCACCGGTCATTATTATTTTATTCCCTGGAAATAAGCATACGAAACTATAAACCATGTTACAGTGGGAGGGGGGGGGGGATACCAATGTGCGGGCTGAATTGCTGCTCCAGAATTTCAAATCGATTGTCGTTACCGAATTTGCTCCTGTCGATATTAACACCACTAAACTACATGGGAAAGAGGTTGATTCCACGAATCCACACAGAGAACACTTCAACAATTATAGTTTAAAGAAATGCACATAAACGATGAAACTAATGATGGGAGAGGAAGATTTTCAGACATTTTAGAATCTCTTAACATGCTTGCTGCCATGTTGGATTGCCTTTGCCTGCGAAATTATAGAAAATCTTGTGGTTCCGTGCGAGAAATTCAGACTGCAGAGATGTAGTCAAAGCTTTTTGGACAGCTGGTGTATATTTTGTGAGATGTAGTCCTTAGTGGAGTCCAGTAGTGTTGATTTAATGCCATTTATCTCGACATATCTCAGAGACAGGATAGCATTCCCACATTCTTTTGTATATACCCAGGATTCTCTTCTCAAAAATTTACCTTAGAGCGAAGATTTGATCAGTTGTACTTAGACCAGGTCAAAAACAAATCTGCTCTCTCGACAGTTTGGAGTCGACTATTTCCCAGCTTCTCCTCTCCAGACACTTAGCATAGACTTTCCCAGGAATGCTGAGCAAAGAGATGCCTTGATAGTTATTATAATCCCTTCAACCTCACTTTTTAAAGGAAATGTTCAGAACTTTTTAAGGAAAACTCAAAATAATTTTGATTAAAGATAACGTTTTCGAGAGGTTTTCTCTCATCATCAGTTTAAATCTTATTTTGAAATAAAAAAAAGCTTAAAATGAAAACAATGATGTGTTTTATTTGATTGTTGTTGTGTTATGTATTATATTTATTTTTGTAATATTATTTTCATCCCCAAATTACGTTCCACAAAAATTAAAAGAGCTAAAAATAAACCTAATAAATAACAACTATTCATCAAAATTAATTGATAAAATATTAATAGAAACATTCACAAATACAAAATAGAAATATTCACAATAGATATTCAATACAATATAACAAAAAAACTTTTCACAAACAGAAAAAAATACTTGTACAAGTACTAAACATAAAAATCAAACCAAAAATAGCAAACCTTACTCAGTCATTACAACTATAGCATTGATATCGATTAATCATGTCAGGCAATTGACACGTTCTTCAATTAATCGCGTTCTTCTATTCCTTCAATGAACGCCTTTGGAATTAGAGGATGAACTATTCACAGCCAAGTTAGGGAGATTGCGTGGAATGTATTTTCTTATTTTAAAATCGAGGATCTTTATAAAAGCAATTCGGCGTTAATAGGGGAAACATCTTATAAAAGTAACACAATTTCAGCGTCCTGTGTTTGAAGAATCGTTCAGGACTTAAATAGGCCAACTTCGGAGATGAAGTAAGCATACCGACCAGTGACCATTTTCGATGCCCATGAAGAAGAGATTAGGGAATCGCGTATCACTCCTGAAAATTGAAAAACATGCAGTTATTTGGGTGGAACAAAAATATTGGGAAACCGATTGTTTAATTGAAGAGTAACTGGAGCCAGAAATAATCACGTTAACAGTGAGAAAACCGTGAGGACAGCAGCAGCAATGAAGAGTAGGATGATGTTAACATTCTCCTGTAATCTCCCTAGCTAGGAATTTTTTTAATAAATAGTCTTTTTCAAGACAAACAGATTAAAAGGCCATTTTAATGGCCAGCAAATAAACGGACCTCTGTTTTTATATTTTTATGTTTGTAGTAAGTAAATATTTATTTGCCATTTGCGATTAATTTTTTAAAATATTTTAATTCATTAAAAGATGTAATAAGAGGAGCGAAAGGTATTTACTAAAGAATAAAATTACAAGGATATATTGACTTCTATTTTAGTTACACATCTATCTCATTTGTATTAAAATGATGGGATAGGGCGGGTTTTTTTTTTAATTGTATTCTCAATTGTGTTTTTTTTTGTTGTTTTTTTTATTGAATTTAGTAATTTCATTACAAAATAAAAAGTAAAATTATTGATAAAATGCTTCACATTTGAGCAGTAAATCTGGAAGCATTAGAGAAGATCAATCGCATGACCAAACCTTCTCTAATTGGCCAATTCAAAACTTCCTAGGCTCCACAATCTTTGACTTTCTCTGAATCGACTATAATAACAACCGCAAACATAAAAACAACATGTAAACAAAAAAATGACATTGACAATATAAATACAAATTTCAAAGTCATCTGGCAAAATAATAAAGAAAAATAGAGTACCACTAACATAATTTACCAAATTCCATGCACCAATTGTAAACATGTTTACATTGGAGAAACAAAACGATAATTACAAACATGATTAAAAAAATAAAGAAAATACAACCAAATTGTAGTAACATTTCCTTAATCAGAATCGTATACCTAATTGGAACAAAACAAAAATTATTAGTAAAGATGAAAATTATAAAAAAGAATAATAAAAGGAGCTATATACATCATTTCTAATAATAGGCATTAGTAATAAATTGAAAATACTATTGCAAAAATAAGTATAAAGCTTAGTTTCCATACATGCGTTTTTAACTGCGTCTCTGCGTCTAGACGCATAAATTGGTGCGTCTTGACGCACGTCTCCGAATCTTGGTTGATGTGCGTCTGGAGTTCATGCGTCTGGACGCAGAAAAGTGAAGTAGATAGGCTTTCTACTTCTTGACGCACTTGTAAATGCGTCTCAAATCTTTCTAGATCACATGATTGTTTTGCGCAAGCGCACTTGCTTTGCTAACCTTCCAGCAGGCGCGCCCTCTAAACGAACGCGAAAGGTCGCGTGTATTTCCTAGATACGCTATATTTCCAAAATACCGTAATTTACGGTAATAACGCCGCAGCGGTAGTTAGGCCGCACCGGTATAAATTTTCAAGAGTGTACCTTTTAAAATAATGTTGTAATCAGTTATTTTATTTAAAATGAAATGAAAACAATGTAAACATAAAAGACAATAACGATATAAAATGACCAAAGAATTACCGAAATGACGTGAAAATAAAATAAATGAAATTGCCAATATTTCCACTGTACTATTTACATTTGTGTAAAGATGAATTAAAAGTGTAAAGATATATTGGAAAAAAACAAATGAATTGAAATTTAGATATAAAAATATTTTTATTAGAACCCAGTACCGATGTTTTCTTTTATTTAGGTTTGCATGTACAGATAATGCTGTACATGCTATGGTAAGAAAGCAGAGGAATCCTTCCATCAATTCCTTTTCTTCATTTGATGGAATCTGTGCTCGGACACCAGAAATTAATAATATTTTAAGAAATCCGAAAAACACCAAGGTGGTGGCATGATGGTTAGAGAGAAGCTTCTCCCTCTAACGAGAAAAATTGCAAAACATAAACTCATGACGCATGCACAGTTGAACTTTCTGCGTAGACTTCATGCATGCATGGAAACTGATACTTGCGTTCGAATTAAATGCGTCAAGAGCTGTTGCAATGTGCGTCTAGGTGCGTCCAGATGCACATTTGCTTTCTGCGTCGAGACGCAGTTGTAAATGCGTCAAAAATGCATGCATGGAAACTTAGCTTAAGTATGAGGTGCGATCAAAAAGTTCCGGGACTTGTTGTGAATTTAGCCAACAAATGGCAGCACAAGTCCACAAATACAGTAAATTCTAGTCACTAATATTCATAAATCGGTTTTTTAAAGGATTTTGTTTCATTTGCATTGGGGACTGAGAAGATACTGCTACTTTGATCACGTATGTGAGCTCGTCTGTGATTTTATCATGGACATTAAATGTGAAAACGAGCAGATTTGAGCATTGAGCAATCTGAGGGAGGATGTTTGGCAAAAACGAGCAGATCTGTGGCGTGAAAAAAACTGGATGTTCCACCATGAGCTCTCCTCAAACGTGAGTTTCTTGTGAAAAACAACATGATTTCGTTTCCACACCCAACCTTTTCGCCCGATTTGGCTCCTGCAGACTTTGGGTTCTTTCCGAAAGAAGATCCAGTTGAAAAGTTGCAGTTTTGATATGAATGAGCAGATCCAGTGCAAATCGCAGAAGGTGCTTGACTAGTTTCAACAAAAAGACTCCAGGACACATTCCTGAAGTGGCAGGAACGCTGGACTCGTTGTATGGCTTCACAAAGTGACTATTTTGAAGGGGACACTGTGTAAATGTATTTAAATAAAGTACTTGCTCTTAAATTAACCACATTTTACATAACATAACACAACAATACAACACAAGAGCAATTGAATGAAACACAAAACACCATTATTTTCATTTTAAATTTTTATTTCAAAATAAGATTCAAACTGATGATGAGAGAAAACTTCTTGAAAACGTTATTTTTAATCATAATTATTTTGGGCTTTCCTTCAAAAATTTCAAACATTTCTAGGCTCAGGATACAGAAGTATCATATGGGTGATTCCATGTCAAGTGGACCAATGGCTCCCACCTTACCTTCTCCAATTTTCTTGAAATTTTACACACTTATTCCTACAGGGTAGATATAAAAATATACCAAGCAAGAACATTCTCTTTAGCTTGGTTGGTGTGCTATAACCCTCCAAAAAATGGCTCAAAGAATAGCGGCCGACAAAATGTGATTGAGTGACTAGTTTTGAGTTGAGGCTATGTTTTAACTATTAATGCTGTAAATAAAATTCTTTGAAGCCATATACAGTTTTTTGGTGCAAATCCAAAAATTGAAGTTTTGAGGCTTGTACTAAAATATTGAGTACCCAAAGTTGACAAAAAAACCCATTGTTATTTGTCACGTCAAATTTATGCCCAACTTTCAATGCACACAGCTTCCATGGAAATGAACTAAATTAGATGCTATTTTGAGATATAACTGACACTTTTGATGCTATGTTTGAAGCTCTATAAGCTTACACTTTTTGAGATCTGGCTGCATAAAGTTGAATGAAAAAATAAGCTTCTAGAAAATAGGGATGTTTGGGAGAAAATATTTCAAATGTCATAACCTCAAATTTCAAAATTTTTTATACTGTGTGAAAGAGCAGATTTTTCTCTATCAGAATCATATTTGATCAGCCTGGGATGTTTAAATATGAAAGAGTAAAAATTATTTGAAAAGTGACAAACTTTAGTTATTTGCCATTTTATTTTAATGTAAACTATTTGTTATTGTATGGTTTTTTTTTTCTTATACTTTTACTGTCTTTAACATGCTGTTGGCCAAATTAAGGAAACAGTTAGTTCTCATATGTTGTACTTTTTGTTTGAAGCTACAGTAATTGCCTTAATGGCATTATAGCCCATTGCACTGCCAGAAAACTACATGAATGAGTATTGTAGTGTGTATCATCATTTTTATAAGTGCCCCCAAATGTTCTGCTATTCAAGTTTCTACACTCCAACCTGGCCAATATTTAGCTTGCATGTAAGACCAGAAATGGTGGGTTGGTAGAATAATTGAAGTCAGCACTGAAGAAAATGATGTTCTCATGGATTTCATGCATCCTGAAGCACCCGCACGTTCATTTCATTGGCCAATGAGGAAGGACAAGTGTTGGATTCCTGAGCAGCACATTATTTCCATTTTACTTCCACCTAGCCCAACCTCAATGCACAGCAGACTTTACTGCTATCCAGAGGCTGTCTTGAAGAAGGTTTCACAAATGTTTCAATCCTTTCTCAACTAATTAAATTAAATGGCACCTCAGAAAGTTTAGCCTCTATTTGAAGGAAATGAAGATTGTTTGAATGTTGATTTTTTTAAAAAATTTTGCTTTGTTTGTCAGCTTTTGTTTCAAGAATAAAATTGTTGGTTCAACTTTAAGAGAAGACACAACTAAACTTTAAGACCTTATCAAGATGCCTAAAAGAGTATTGAAAACATTGGATATGACATATTAAGAATTGGTAACCTTTGATAAAGAAATAAATTTCAAAAATTATCAGTTATATAGATAAAGGTACTAAAATAGTTCTTTAGTTATGAGTCAGCAAACATTTAAAAACTTAATCATCATAGAAAAAACACAACAATATGATCATCTACGTGGTATAAATGCATTTTCCCAACTTTTCAAGTAATTTTTACTCCTTTACTTTTAAACATCCCAGACTGATCAAATATGATTCTGATAGAGAAAAATCTGCTCTTTCACACAATATAAAAAATTTTGGAATTTGAGGTTATGACATTTGAAATATTTTCTCCCAAACATACCCTATTTTCTAGAAGCTTATTTTTTCATCTAACTTTATGGGGCCAGATCTCA
This sequence comes from Rhysida immarginata, assembly GCA_023313115.1. Lineage (NCBI taxonomy): Eukaryota > Metazoa > Arthropoda > Chilopoda > Scolopendromorpha > Scolopendridae > Rhysida > Rhysida immarginata. Next base: position 153,005 of record JAHWFO010017185.1, read on the forward strand.
AAAAGAGTAAGCTTATAGAGTTTCAAACATAGCATCAATAGTGTCAGTTATATCTCAAAATAGCATCTAATTTAGTTCATTTCCATGGAAGCTGTGTGCATTGAAAGTTGGGCATAAATTTGACGCGACAAATAACAGTGGGTTTTTTTGTCAACTTTGGGCTACAGTTGGGCACTCAATATTTTAGTACAAGCCTCAAAACTTCAATTTTTGGATTAGCACCAAAAAACTGTATATGGCTTCAAAGAATTTTATTTACAGCATTAATAGTTAAAACAGCCTCAACTCAAAACTAGTCACTCAATCACATTTTGTTGGCCGCTGTTCTTTTGTCAGTAGTTTTGTGTATGCATTTAATTTATAATAGCACGAATGTTAAAATACATAAATAATCTAAAAGTATATGTGCATATTTTTAAGATAACAAAATAAAAACATACATTTATACACATTGCCTGAATTGCATCATAGCAGCTTTCTTTCCACCATCTCTTCATTTGAACTTTTACTGTATTGGACACATTTAAAATGAAGATTTTAAATTTGCCTTTTTCGGAAAACCAGAGATAATGATATCTTCCATGTTAAAGGCATTATATAACATTTTCATTTTTTTACCTTGAAGTAAATACGGCATTTTTACAACCAAGCGATGAAATACCTGTCATGTTTTGATGCCGACAGAAGTAAAAAGCAATTTTTAATTTGTTTTCATCTAAATGAGTTGTGGAATTTAGCAGGCAAAGAATATTGAATTTTAAAAAAGCAAAAAAATATAGCTTGTTTTTTTAAGAATTACGCTATCCAGAAATGACATACTTTGTACACTATCTGGCCATTTGTCACTGGGCACCTCTCCAAAAGTGCATGAGATCATTCATACATGTCATACAAGCTATAAAAGACGTTGACTGGTTAGAATATCAACAGACAACACAAACATAAATGCAGGGGAAAAGGGATGATCATTACACTTAAATGATGAAATTTTTATGATTAATTTGTGTAGGGGAGGAGATTTCGAATTTATTTTGATTTAAGCGGAATTTGACTTCGCGGATTATACAGTAGTATCATTCGACGAACTTTGCCATTTTCTGTGCCTACCATTTTGCAGAATGACAGAAATTTTACAGACAGACTTGTTGCATGTTACAGATGGTATCATGTTGGGACATGTGACAACAACCTCTGAATTCGTCTCCGACGAGTTCACCCGACTAGTCATGCGTTAGCACGATGCGTGGAAAGGGATGGGGACTATGTCGAAAATTGAACAGTGCATTACATAGAGGACAAATGTAAGTATCAGATACAAAAAGAATTTTGAAAATCGGTTAAAAAAAATAAAAAAGTTACAGCCATGGAGGCATTACTTTTCAATATGCCCTCGTACATTCAAAGGGCAAAAGTCATGAGCTGATAGTGTGCAAATTGAACATGTCACTTAAATGACTAATCAAAATAATATATAGTGGATATGCCTTTGTATATTCGTTATCTACTTTGTATCCTAGTCATTGTGAGCATGGTAAGGTGATGAGAACTATCAGAGTTTAAACTTAATATGATAAGTGCCTGATGCATGGGGCTTGGCATGTCCAAAGTTGTTCAGGAATCTAACATTCTGGAAGGCATTACCATCTAGCATGGGCTAACCATGACTGCTTTTTAACAAAGTTCACTACCAATTTCAATGTAGATGCTTCCAGACCCTATCCAGCAGATCCCTTGTTGCAGAAGACCTAGCAGAGTACCATTGCTAACACAACACACAATGCATCATCTATGCTTGTGAATATGTTACGTGAACCTTGGAAGACTGGAAACAGGTTATGTTGTCCGACATATCAATTCCAGATACATTAGGCTAATGGAAGGGTTAGGGTGTGAAGTCATGGATCCAAATTCTCAACAAGGCACCATGCAGACTGGTGTGGTTCCATTAGGGAGTGCTTTTGCATGGCATGGTTCGGATCGGTTAGTCCCTCTCAAACATATCATTGAACAGTTCCTGCTATGTTGAGCTGCGTGGTGACCATTTATACCCCTTCATGGACTTTCTTTTATTGCCAAAACGGTTCTAGCAAGATAATGATCCATGTCATTGATCTCAAGTTGTGTAGAACTGGTTTGAGGAACATTCATGGTATAACCGCATGAATCCAATTGAACATTTATGGGGTGTAGTGAAGAGGCCCCTATGCACCTACTAAGCTCAACATCTCATCTCCAGAGGTCTTCCAGCTTCTTGTGGAGTCGATGCCACATTGAGTTATTGCTTTCCGTTGGGCCAGAGGGGGTCTAACCAATACCACCTAGAGATAAAGCCTGCGCACGGAAACGTCATACATTATTGCATCACCTACGGTAGGATATTGTTAATCGTATTTCTACCAATAATAAGCCCAAAGTTGTCCCTACCGTAGATGATGTAACAATGTATGATTTTTCCGTGTGCAGGCTTTCTCTGTAGGTGGTATTGGTCCAACACATTACTGAGCAGCTATCCCATGACTTTTGGCGTTTGAGTGTATATGGCGGTATAAAAGACTTTAAATTTCTACCTGGCATCAATTTGAATATCTAATTTTACGTGTTAGTTCTTGCTGCAAAAAGTTTGGTGCTGATCATCTGATTTTATGGTTGATTCTTTAAATGCTCGACATCTATGTAGTTAATTACTTTTGTTTTTTTTAATTTTTATATAAGAATTTCTCAAAGCTATTATTACAGTATTAATTAAATTACGCACTGTAAAGGACTAAATTTGTATTGTTAGCATTGCATTTGAATTATGTGTCCTGAAAATTCTGAGTTGCGATTTCCTTATATTTGCATAGAACTTTTAATATAGATGTAAAACTTTATTTGCTTTTTGTTGGTGATATTCTAGTTTACTTTGATAATTGATCATTTTGAACAATCGTGCTTTGCTCTCTGGTAGCGATTGATTCATATTTATTTCATTCTTATTGAGTTGTGAGTATTGTAAGAAGAAGCCGGTTGTCTGAAACAGACGCTCAGGCAGTGATGTAAAATGGCTGCCGAGAACTGGCTCATTGGGCATGGACGTAGTTTCTACCAAGCCGGGTTAAACAAGTTGGTTCTGCATTCAGATAAATGCCTAAATAGATTTGGTGATTATGTGGAAAAAAGAATGGCGATATGCCTCTTAATCCCCTTTTGTATTTTCTGTCTATTGTTAATAAATAATTTATTACACTTGTAACCTTTTTTGTTTTGGATCCATCCTCGTAATTGCTTTAGAAGAAGATTTAAGACAAAAATCGATGTTTATTTTGAAAAAAAAAACAAATGAGTAAATAACAACACATATTTTGATTTTTCCACATTTAAACATTGGCTTACAAGCAGCCAAAGTCTCCTTTGTCACATTTTTTTCGTTTCACCTTTTCCCAATACTGCAATCGGAAATCAAACATTGTAATTCTTCCTGGTTGAGTCGTCGCTACAGATCAACATAAAAATTATGCTGATCATAATGAACTCTTCATCAATAAATGTTATATAATTTATTAGTTAGAGATAAAATTAGTTAGTTTAAACCAAACGTGATGGGCCTTGGTTGTTTGTAAATATAAGTACCAAGTACCGTAAACCTTCTACTATAATGCGAATAATTTTGGCCTAAATTTGTGGGATCGTATTATACAAAAGCCCTGCAACGACTGATGGCAGCTGGGGGGGGGGGGGGGGGGGTCGGTTGCATTCCGGCTGTATGTAGTTCAGACGAAATTACCATGTAATATAGATTAATTATACAGCATATGCAGTGTCCAGTTCATTATACAATACATTAATTCACTTTTTTTTTTTTTTAATTTCTCAGTCGCCAAAAGTAAACACTTCTCCCAAAGATTCCAACTTCCAAACTGCCTCAAACTAACGAAGTTGCTTTCTGTCCTGGTGAAATTCACATGAAATTACTGTCTTATATACATTACTGTATTGCCCTGAACATAAGACGAGTTTTTCGTGAAAATAAGGTGTCAAAATACGGGAGTCGTCTTATAATCACAATATCAGATTTGGAAAAAAAAAATTTGGTCCCCCCCCCCTCCTCATGATTGAAGAGCGGTTGTTAAAAACCTGTCAGTTTTAAGCCTAAGCACAAGATCAGCAATTTTCCATAATACAGCTTTTTGCAAAGACTTTACGGCAGATTTCAATAACTTTAGCACAGTTTTCATTTAGATTAAGAATATTTAGATTAAGGCAAATATTTATGAAGAAATTGTAGTTTGCTTTTAAAAGGAAAAAAAAAATAATTATGCAAGTATTTCTTGAAATTCCCGTTTTAAAAAACCATGATGGAAGAAGGTGCTAGCAAGGCGCTTTAACAAAGCGCTGTAGAAATTATATTCTAGCACAATGCTGCAATAAATATATACGGTGATTCAAAATGATGTCCGGCATTTCAAAATTTTACTATGTATTTACATTTTATAAATTTTACTACGTATTTTATAACATTCACTAACCAGACAGGGTCGCGACCAGGTATTTTAACCAGATCGGTTTCTGGTTCGAATCGAAGGGATTCTGGAAATTTCCATGACCTCCTTTTCGTATTACATTTTACTGGTGATATGTAATTTCCGATAATACAGGAGGTCATAGAAAATTTTTAAAAACGTTGAAAAATGCTGTCATTTTTTCTCACGGCTGCAAAATACATAGCTTTACGTATTTTACGTAAATTTAACAGTTTACGTAATGCTTGCTTGTGCGAGGAATACCGGGAACGAATCTTCCCTTATTCTATAGCGTTGTTACATAACATTTCACAATTGTTTAATGTTAGTATTATCGTATTTTTGGTGATACATTAGAAATTATGCTTACTGTAAAAATTAAACGCGTCGATTACAGTAATTAGTATATTCTTTGCCTTAATATTTAAGAAAACTGCCGTTTTCTAAATGCAAACTGCCTTAATCTACGTGAAATCTGCCTTAATTTAAATGAAATCTGCCTTAATCTAAATGAAAATTGCGCTAAAGTTATTGAAAACTACCATTTTCTAAATTCAAAGTGCCTTAATCTAAGTGAAAATTGCCTTAATCTAAATGAAAACTGCCGTAAAGTCATTGCAAAAAGCTGTAAACATGTAAAAATGATCACATCCTTTATTTTTAAACGAATATTTTTAATATTACAGTTCAAAATGGTTTATTAACATCAGAAATTACGCAGAAATAAACTTTTTAAGAACTTCCACTGCCAGTGCTATCCCAGAAACCATTGTCAACTATGGCGTCGGGCCAATTACAGCCCTGCATAACCACGTGATCGGATGAAAACGTGAAGAGATCATGTGAATTTCGCACTGTGAAGCTCTTTACAAAAGCAACAGATATGGATAATTTGCTTTTAAAAGTCAAGCAATTTACAATAATAATTTTTTTGTCTTAATAAACGTTAGAATTTTGATAAGCGATGTCAGAAAACTAACATCGCCGTTACGGGTCATAGCTTTAATCATCAACCAAACGTAATTGCTAAGCAGTAAAACTTCAAATTTTTGTAATTTGTAAATCCATATATTATTTGGAAATAATAAATGTCCCAGTAAATTTACATGTTCCTTCATTACAATACATTAACATAAACAATTATTCAATGTCAATAGATAATGATTTCAAAAGGGTTAAGAAAATCAAAATGAAACATCGAAAATTTGATGGTCGATACTTTTGAACATCATACATTGGCTAACATCGATACTATCGCCTAGTACTACTTCATTTATTTTAATTAGTGTAAATTATAGCCGTGCATTAATAAATCTAATTGAGCAACGGTTTTCTTTATTAATCTTTGATGATGATAAGAATATTTTTTTTTTTTTATTGTGAGTTTGAATTTTAAAAAAGTAATAAGAGGTGAGATTGGAGGGATTGTAAAAAATAAAAAAAATTTAAAAAATGAGGGGCCAACAAAATGAGAAAAACATCCCTAAGCTCTCTGCCAGTAATAGCAGAAAGTACATTTTTAGAAATTACAAATTACAAAAACCAAAAGCTAAAAAATGTAAAAAATAAAGACTTTTTTTCTGTATGCTTTTGCATATTTTATTTCTCGTGACAAATCTAAAATGGGGATCGCATAATACAAGAGGATACCATTTTTGCTGATTTTTTGGGGGGGGCTGAAAAAGTGGAATCTCATTATACAAGGAGGCGCATTATAGTAGAGGATTTACGGTACATGTATGTAAATATGAAACTGGAATTTTTGTATAGAAAACGCACATTTATTGTGTGAAAATGATAAATAATATTTTATTAGTCATCGCTGGCTATACATTTTTTCCAATTGGCTGTCTGACAATTTGTGGATGCCAAGCCAAAGAAACTGTTTCCCTTTTGAGGCAAACCAGTCATCGAGCCATTTTCGTAAGAAGTGCTGCTCTGCAAGTGTGTGTCCTATCGATGCATATAAGTAGAAATTGGATGGAGCCAAGTCTTGTGAGTAAGCCGCATGCGAAAGTATTTCCCAACTAAACGCCTCAATCGTTTCCTTGACCAGTTCTGCTGCGTATGATGGTACATTATCATGAAGCAAAATCACTTTATGTTCTCTTTTTTGATATTCTGGTCGTTTTTCACACGCTTGATTCAAATCGATCATTTGTTGTTGGTAGCGTTCAGTATTACAGTTTTGCTGGGTTTCAGCAGCTCTTAATAGAACATACCCTTTTTCGGTGGTCTTCCACTCAAAATCGTCACTTTTGAATTTCTTAAACCACTCAAAGCATTGTGATTTACCAAGAGAATGCTCACCATAAGCTTCGACAAGCATTCGATGTGATTCTGCATCAGTTTTCTTCAAATGGTAATAGAAAATCAATGCTGTCCACAAATCGTAGTTTCTAGACACAAAATTCAGCATGTTCAACGTTATTACAAACTATGCTGTTGTATGAAACTTGTATCATTGCGAGTTGAAAATCCTTGTCAGATGTCAGAGTAAGAAAATGGTGCTAACGACGCACTTTTACGGTAACTACATTGATATCTAGGACCATCTGTGGGCAAATTCCGGTTTCATATTTACATCCCTTGTATGTGGATCTTTAAAAACTGCAAATAATTTTACGAAAATACGATCATCATACTCTCCCACCTAATTATTCAATATTTAACTCATTTTCCTGTATGATGACATCTACTTTAGACCTTTTTTTTTTTTAATTTGTTTATTTTTATATAAATTTTTCTTAATTTTTATATAAACTTTACAAAGCTTGGTGTTCATCCTATTCTTCATTCGAGCAGTGCAGTGTTGTTAATATGTTCATGTAAATGCTAGTATTCGTATTCTAGTACTTATTTATTTATTTAATTGCTTATAATATTTAGTTTGTTGATTATTCATCAGCATGGGTGGCAAAGACGATTTTATTTTGTTTCAACCACTGTAAGCTGCTTCCTATAATTTCATTCTGAAAGGAAATTTTACTGCTCTCTTTCCCCCATCCCCTATTCTTTATATTTTAAAGGATCTGTATGCAGATGTGAGCTATTATCTCCACTTATTTTTTGTGGCAAGTTGGCAAGTGTTACTTTTTTAATTACCCTTACCTCCAAGTTTCCCACTGATCCTTCTTCCATGATTTCATCAGGGCTCCATCAGATTTGAGTATCAAACTTCTTCCTGGACCCTCTTGTTCAGTTTCTTATCCCACTTTTATGTCTAATGATTTAATTGTAACGTGCCTACCATTTTGCTTAATTTGCTGTTAAGTTGTTTAGATAGTCTTGTGTTATTTCAGTTTATACAAGTTAATTAAATCAGGAGAATCTCATTCCCATATGTTATTTAATAACGAATGTAGGCCATCCCATTGGCTCTTCTTTTTGTATTACCAGCCCACCCCTTAACCCCTCCCTGCCCCAAGTGTTCTTCTAGACTTCTTTAAATCAGTATAACATGTAGTCCTGAAGAAGGCTACGGCTGAAACTCGTGGACTCTTATGTCGTAAAGTTACTTGTTGTTTTTAAAGATCCATATACTTATAGTTTAAATCAATTTATTATAACTTTATCTAATTATTCATAAATAAATTGAGTACAGCTAAGTTATCTCAGAAAATGTTAGGGTTGGAAAGCTTAGCAGACAGAAGACTATCAGTAGACTTTGAGATTTTCACTCACACTGATAGAAAATCAGAAATATACCATTGCAGGCAAGCAAAAAAATAGGCAGAGATTTGTACTGTATTTGCGATCTAAACAACTGTACAAAAGGGTTCACAATTAAATCACTGATTGTGCTTTTGTATACCTCCTTTTTGAATTGTGTTGTTCATTGTTCCAGGATTTAAGTCACGCGGAATGGCTTTTCCTGCTCTCGTTGCTTTGGGCTCTGCATAATTGTCTTTAACGATGGAATTCAGTCACTGTTGAATGTTATTAACAAACAATAAGACTTACACAATCAAAAATAAATTGTTTTTATTTATATAATGCAACATAGTACACTATAATTACAAAAGATGGTGAAATTGCATGCAGACATGATTCTCAACCATTGAACAAGTTATCCTTGCATTTTCTCGTCTATTTTTTTTTTCAACTTAATAATTATGATCGAAAATAAAGTGATGGTCAATTACTGTTATGATGCAATATTAATTTCACAGAATGATTGCTGTCAGCATTGGGCGAAAAAAGAGCACTTTCATCAGAAGCTCATACTTGTTGTTGGTCATGCATTCCCTTCAATACCTGAAGCTGTTTATGTTAGCAGACCCATGAAGTGAAGTCACTACCCTGATATAGAGCAGTATGCTAAAGTGAAATTATAGCTTTGCCGACACACCGCGGCATTATCCCTAATGAAGGCAATCAAATGTCGTTCATCACAACCTAATAAATTTTTTTGATGCTTATATCCTCTCAGATTTTCTTAGCTGCTTAATGTATATGTAATCATAGTAATCATAATGCTTTCTTTAATGACTTTTCTTAAACATCTATGTGATGAATCGTAGCAAAAGCAGCTACCATGTTTATTTTCTACTGTTGCCAATTCCTATTGTCGGGAGAAAGTGAAGCAGAAATTTCAATATTTTGAAGAAACGGATGATAAAGAATCAGATTTTGAAGTTTTTTAATTGTATAGAACCAGGTTATTCCTTTTTCAAATCATAAAAAAATAGATTTTTCTGTACATTCTTGCATATTTTATTTCTCATAAGTTAGCAACGAATCAAAAAATGGGGACTGCATTATAGAAGAGGATAAAATTTATACTGTTTTTTGGGTTCTGAAAATGGGATTGCATTATAGTAGATAGTATATGCATGAACTAAGCTATTTTTCGACAATCCAGCAATAATTGGAGATTGGCCGAGAGTGTTAGAACGCAGATCCTCTAACTCTGATGATCATCAGCACTCATCGGTTTGAATTCTGCATTTTATTTGTGTTTGTTCTTTCTAACTCTTGTTAACCTTTATTTCTAAGCCTCCAATCCACATTTAGTCAGAGTGGAGGCTTATTGGTCAATTTTCCTTCAAATTAGCCATATTTGGAGGAGACCACGTTCTACAGTGGATAGATGACGATGATAGTTTGCTTATATTCAGGCCATTCTTTTCATATCAGATTGGGGCTCTAAAGGTCATTGATTAACTTCATCCTTGCCAATGTGCATATAACCATTGGATATCAATGTATAGAAGTCTGGGTTGTTTTTTATCTGTGCCACAAGAACTATATGGCAAAAGCAATATTATACCTATTTATTTATAATATCGATGCTTCATTGATTTTTAAATGCTTCTGTATTATGGATTATTGGATTATATTTTTCTTTTTCTGTTTGTTAGGCTATAATTGGTATTTTTTAATGAAGAAATAAGAAAATCACAATCAGAAATACTTCTTTAAAAATGGAAGAAATCTTACTGATTTAAAAACGCTTGAACGACAACCATACAACCATATTTGTTTAACTGGCATTTCAATACTTTGACTTTTGCTAACGTAATCATTTTTCAATCACCTTGAAAGGGCTTGAAATTCAGTATGTATACACAGAAGTATAAGGCCCAAGATTCCTATAGACTCAAATGCACCCTTTCTATCTGTAGAAATGACCATTTTTTATGTATTAATGTCTAAAAATCTCCAGTCATGTTACCTTGTGCAACTAAAGATTGCCAAAAAAATTAAAATAAATAAATAAATAAATAAATAAATAAATAAATAAATAAATATCCAGGAGTGTTTTGTGCTTTCCACACATTTTAATTTTCCCATACATAAACAGTAAATAAAGTATTTAGTACATGTGCAAGCATATTTTCTTTAAAGGGATTTGTATCTTGCAGAAATGAACAAGTACAAGGGGCAGTCACAAAATCATTATAATCAACATGAAAGAATGATCGCTTTTGAAAATGGTGAGGTGCCACTAGAAAGTGAATCCCTTGAGTGCTGGAAGATACAAAGTGGCGATTTGTGCAACGACGATTATGATTAAAAACATTTTATTATCCAAATTTTCCTAATTCATTCTTATCTCCTGGCTCATTGTTTGCATTAGATTCATGCTTTTCTTGCTCATAGATATGTACTTAGGTATCCTTTTGTTGGAAGAAGTTTTATCGTGCATTTCACACAGAGTAAGATTTATGCAGGGTCTTTTGTGGGCTGCCTTTCAATCAAAGGGCCCCTTCTGCAGTCAGAAAAATAAATAAATAAATAAATAAATAAATAAATAAATAAATAAATAAATAAAAACAATTAAAAGCAGTGCTGATTATCACTTTTAGACTGGATTTTCGTAATAGCTTTTGGATGGTTGAGATAGGTCTGACTATTAGAAACGTCTAAAATTATGTGTTTACCACAAATCAAAGATTCTATTTTCTTTATCTAAAACTGGTTTGGCATCCAGCATTGTTTGCTAATATTGGGCTCTATTTTGTTTGGGTTTTTTTAAATTTTGCCCATTTTATTGATTAGGCTGCTGAATTTCAGTCAACTTAATCTGTATATGCAGCAAAGCGTAGAGGATCTGCTAGCATATTAGTAAACTGAAGAGAAGTTTTAACACTCGGTTTTTTTCAAAAATTATTGAAAACAAAATTTAAGGTTAATGCTTTTTCACAGTCTGGTATTTTTTTTAATGTTAAAATTTTAAAAAAGTGCTCATTTCTGTAATGTTTATTTTATGTTAATATACAAAAATATGAAAAGTTAAATCAGTAATGGCTTTGGTGATCATTAAAAGGAAGGAAAAAAAAAATTAATTTTGTTAGTTATGTTTTGTTGACTAAGTTTTTTAATAAACAGATGATTAGGAACTTGTTTGTTGTAACTTAATTTATTATAACGTAATTTTGCCCTTTGATTTAATTTATTTTTTTCTCAGCTAGTATTTTGATAAAGAAAAAAAATGTCTTATAACTATATTAAGAATCGATCTTTGTAGCTTAAATGGAAACATTTTTTTTTTTTTTTTTTTTTTTGTTTACAGAAACTAATTTTTTCAAGGACAGAAATAAGTGTTATATTAATAGGCCTCGATATATTAATTTATTAAAAAAATACTTAATAAAAATACTTGGCTTTTTAAAATAAGCCATTTATCAATTTTACATTTTTTTTTAAATCTCTTACGTTGTTTTATGTTTTGATTCATTATATTTTATTTTTTATTATGATATAGTAAAGAATTATAATTTATTATGTAGTAGAGAGAGGAATTTCTTAAATTTTTCTGTTTCCTTTGTCTTCTTTGGTCATCCCCTTTCTCCTGTATATATAATGCCATGGCTTAGAGCAGGTCTATGTTTTAATATTTTTATCGATATATTTTTCTCGTCAATTTACTTTTCGCTTTGAGTACTTTTGTTTTTGTTTTTTTAATAAATTTTTGACTTTTGTGCTTTTCTAAAATGAGACTTTGAGTATGGAGGGGAGGGAGCTTCTTCTAAACCTACCAGAAAAATTTAGTTAAATACAGACAGTAGAGGGCAGGAAGGATATGTGTAGGAAATGGGCACAATGCCAAAAGGGAGAGGAGGAGGAGGAAGAGGAGAGAGAGAAGAGAGAGAGATTCAGCTTACAGCACAGTTTGATACTGCTGGAAATACTTGGTTCTAGAATCTACCTTGTTTTAGCAGCAGAATTGACCGAACTTTCCCGGAGTTCTTCTGGCCCTACTTATTGATCCTGTTGCATGAAAGAAGTGAATGTTGTGAAGAATCTATTTGCCTACAAGGAGATGGGTGCGAGGAGCAAAAATAATAGTTTTAGAGAATCAATTTTAACTGCAACAAGCTGTTTAATTAACAACTATTTGGTGATAAGGTTGAATGTATGTAAACATTTTTGCTTATTAAAAGCAAGCTATTTTTTTTTAATGTTTTTATAACAAAAAATAAGAAGATGAAATATTTAATGATTTTTTTCTAGGGTTTTGTTTTTTTTTGTTTTTTTTATTTTAAAAAACTTCTTTATTTTTAAATTAAATTTCCATTTTTGCAAGAATTACATTTCATTAATATTCTGTTTTGAAAGGTTTAATTATAATTCTTTTTTTATTTTAATAAATTACCAAAAAATATTATTTAATTTTTTTTTTTTTTTTTTTTGGTTCCCTTCCCTCTTGTCTTTTCTTTTTTAATTTATATATTTTTATTTTTTATTTATTTATTTTTTTTACAACAAAGAATATGAAAGGCAAGACAATATTTATTTTTAAATGTTATATGGAATCTTCTTATCAACTTGTAAATGATGTTTATTCTAAAAATTCCCTCTTTAAGCAAAATTTTGTTTATGGATAAAATTTATCAGAATTTCATGTTCATGGCTTTCAGTTAGTATCACGATTAAGTGAAAAGATAATTATATCTGGGTTGCATGCTTCAGCCTCAAGCTTCTCTGGGTTTCTGTAATAATTTTAAGGTTTATCTTAAATTTCAAATAAATCTAATATAGAAATTGAGTTCATTGACTGTAGATGGGTTTGGTTCTGTTCAAGAAATCAATATGCTTGAAGTGTATGTTGTCATGGAGAAAACTCAACAGTTTTCCACTAGTTTAATTTCATCTCACAATTACAATAGGTGTATTCATTCTCGTTTTTATTTTCACTCTAAAGCATGAGGTTAATTAGTCTTTGTTAAATATAATTAAAATTAAAAAAAAAAAGTTAATTATTAAATTATTATTATTATTTTATAGCGAAGTGTAATTTTTGTATTGATGTTTTAAAATATTTTTTGTTTTATTTTTAGATGGTTAGGTATATTTTTAGTAAAATATTTGGGAAAAAATTCTTTGCAGATGCAGAGAGTGAATTACAACTGTAACCCCTTTTTGTTCTGAATCAACATGCCTAAACGAAAGCTCGGTGAATGCGAGAGCTCTGCAAATCAGATAGACGAAGAAAGTTGTCAGGAGTCTGAAACAACAGATTTTTTCCACGAATCTGAAGGAACCGGAGGAAGCACGACGCGATCGACGGAAAATGAAGATGCTAGTAACAGCAGTTTCAATACGGAGAGCAGCAATAGTGACATGTGCACGTTTCCGAGAGGAAACTTGAAAAAACAAAAAGGTAAGAATAGTTAGTGGGATGAAAGGCTTTGTTGTAATATATGTGTAAGGTTTATTTCTAAGTCATGATTTTGTTTTGTTTATTTTATTTTATTTTTCAAAGATGAGAGTAGACCATTTTTGTTTTTAAATCTTATGCAGTTCCCTTGAATATATTAAAACAAACTTCAACCCAGAACATATATGTATTTCTCACATTAGAGATCCTGGATTCCAAAAAAACAAAATGCAGGAAGGCTCTAATAAAATTCCTATCAGACAGCAGACTTAAACATATCTCCTATGAAGTATGACTGGAAACGTATAAAGCCTAGCCCTAAGTGTTTTCAAGGAAAACCTAAAAGGCAACTGACTGAAGTTACATAAAATAAAGTATGGGTAAAATTAGTCATTTAGTTCTCAAATTGTGAAGGATGGTAGAAGACGAAGAATCTTCAAACTCTGCAAATAAATCGATAAATATAATATTTTTTGTTAAAACATTGATCGCTTTGATAATTTATTTAGGTGTGATTCCCTTTTATGCCTGAGACTTAAGTGAAGCTAGGTTATATTCAATTGCTTCTTTTGTATTCGTACCACTATATCATAATATTCTGTTTTTGATATTGTGACCTGCACCCCTCCCATGCATCTAGCCGCTAATGACCAGATGCAACAAATTATTGTGTAAGGTAGAGAAAAAAATGAAAGAGGGAAATGTTGCTTAGATTTGGTCCCTCTATCACCCTCTCCCCACCCCAAGTTTGTACACTTTGAGAACACCCCGTATATAGAGCCCGTCAAAAAATGTATACACACTTCAGTAAAAGAAAAACCATATAAAAGTTGTAACACTAAATTCATACAGGCATCAAGCGGTGAATATAATAACACTAAATTCATCTCTTTGACTTCTATAATTACGACAGCTATTCAAAGTAAAGCTCTATATATACAAATATGGAAAACTGAAGCCATTTTTGCCGTTTTTGGCCTTTCCGTAGGCTCAACTGCTTATTAAAACTCTCGAAAATCACTCGTTTTTTATGCAATTTAACGCTCATCGTAAGTACACATAAATTACATTAAAAACGAGTGATTTTCGAATTTTAATAAGCAGTCTATAATGATTAAACCTACGAAAAGGCCAAAAATGGCGTCAGTTGTCCATACTTGTATATACAGGGTGAATACAAAAGTCTGAACCCCCCTTTTATTTTTTGAACCGAAGCAGATATGTCAATTTTGATGAATCCAATGAATAGGAAGTTGTGGGTGGCCTATCCCATGGTGCACTTTTCATCATCCCAAATATGCAAATTAGGACACATTTAAAATTTATCTCAAAAACCATAAGGGATAGAGAAAAAAACCCAATTGCAAACTTGTTCAGCATAAAAAAACAAACAAAAAAAAAAAAAAAAAATTCGGACCAACCAATCACCCACAATCACGTGGTGAACTGTTTGTAGCTTACAAACAGTCACACTGTACAAACAAGTCACTTCAAACAGTTTAAAAAAAAAGTTAATCAACAAAATGCTCGATGTGACGACCGTGGGCACCATAACACAATTGGGCACGGAACCTAACTGACGCCAAAACATCGGCAAGCATGGCTGGTGTCACTCCTCGGCACGCTTCCTGGATTCGTTGAACCAGATCCTCCAGTGAGGCGGGCTGCGTAGCATAAACCTTGTCCTTCAGGTATCCCCACAAGAAAAAGTCAAGTAGTGTAAAATCAGGGGAGCGGGGTGGCCAACGAACTGGTCCTCCTCGGCCAATCCATTGTTGTCCAACCATCTCACTTAGACGCTCGCGAACAACCAACCCGTAATGTGGAGGACCTCCATCATGCTGAAACCACGTGCGCTGATACGAGGCCAATGGCAAATTGTCAATGAAGTCTGTGACTACCACGTTGAGAATTTCAGCCCGGTAGCGTTTTCAGATATCGTGGGTTTTCGTCTGCCCAATGATGATGGTTGTGCCTGTTGATAACTCCATCCCTGGTGAACTGGGCTTCATCTGTCCACAACACCTCATGAATGAAGTTTGGATTGTCATCCAGGCAGGTAAGTAACCAGTTGCAGAAGGCGGTCCTAGTAACATAATCCAATGGCAGTAACTCCTGGTGACAATGAATGTGGTATTGGTGAAAATGATGTGTGTGTAGAATGTTGAGAACAGTTCTCTGATGGCACCCAACATATGCAGCAATTGCTATGCTGCTTGTGTGGGGATTTGCAGCAACTGCAGCCAGAACTAGTGTTGTTGTATCCTCGTCGCCTTGTGCCCTTGGTCGTCCTCTTTCTTCATTAACATTCCCTGTAGCCTCGAATCTTTGAATAATGTGAAGCATTGTTTGACGAGATGGATGGCGTTCGTTAGGGTATCTGCCTCGATACAATCTAACTGCAGCATGTAGGTTTCTCCTTGCCTCTCTGAAGCAGAAGATCATGTTGACCATTTCTGGTACAGTGTAGCCTGCCATCCTGGAATTGTTCTGTCTTCTGTGTGCTGAAACATGCCTTTTATTTGCTTTTCCGCATGAAAGTGAATGTGAGTATGGTAATTTATGTTAATTTTTTTGATTTGCATGCTTTACATGGTGGAAATATCAACATTCAGTTTTCCTTGTGCAGTGTGACTGTTTTTAAGCTACAAACAATTCACCACGTGATTGTGGGTGATTGGTTGGTCCGATTTGGATGATTTTTTTTGTTTTGTTTGTTTTTTTACGCTGAACAAGTTTGCAATTGGGTTTTTTCTCTATTCCTTTTGCAATGTCTTTTATCGGGATCGTCTTCGTTTAATACATGTAATAATACTGAGATGTAAGCTTTCGATTTGCTGTTACGGAAAAAATTATAGTCGATATCTAGTAAAGTGCGTATAGATTTTTTTGGCAGACTCTGTAGAAAATAAAAGATACATTGTTTTCCCGCACGAAAGACTTGCATCATTCTTGATGCTGCTGCTTCACGAAACAATTGCAAAAGTCTTCATTAAACAAAGCAAATAACGATGTCACAATTTTTAACGCTGACAAAAATCCAATTTAGATAAAAAATAAAAGATACACTGTATTTTCGTGCAAAAGACTTGCAGTCATTGTTGATGCCGCTTCACGGAACAATCGCAAAAATCTGCATTAACAAAGCAAACGTCACAATTTTTTAAGGCCGACAAAAATCCCATTCAGCTCCAGGTAAATTGAATTTTAAAAATAAACTACAATGGAAAGGAAGAAAGAAAAAATAAGGTCCTTTCTTAGCAAGCACCTAGAAGCCAAGAGAAATATACTTGCCAAATTTCAAGTATGAGTGAGTCAGTCAGTGAGTGGTATTTGGGTTTTGTATATATAGATACAGTAGTTTTGTTTTAATTACAAAATGGTACTTACTTAAAAAACACACCTTGTAAACTGGTACATTGTATTATTAATTCTTAAGATAACATGTGGCAATGGAACTTGCTTTTACCCATGTTGCTATTGTTCTGTTCTAGTCTTATTTTAACTTGCTCTTGAATTTTTATTTTATTTCACAATTTTTTTTAAATTTTATTTAATTGCAGTTGAATATTCCAATCCTCCAAGAAAGAAGCGATGTGTTAATTTTCATGGTGTTACCGTGTATTATTTTTCACGAATGCAAGGATTTACTTGTGTTCCTAGCCAGGGAGGTTCTACTTTAGGTAACTTCATGTTTGTTTGTGGTTTTGTTTCTTACTACTATTATTTGCTTGCATGTAAGAGCATCTTGAGTTTGAGATGATCTCAAAACTTTATTGTTAATTGCATGTAGGAGACTTCATGATATCTTGAAATTATTGATAATTTGGTGATTAATAATGATAGTACTAATAATTCATATGAAGTATTAATTAAAGTGATTTCACTTTATCATTTATTTTAAGTGATAAGCATTCGTGGATCCTAA
Source organism: Rhysida immarginata (assembly GCA_023313115.1). Taxonomy (NCBI): domain Eukaryota; kingdom Metazoa; phylum Arthropoda; class Chilopoda; order Scolopendromorpha; family Scolopendridae; genus Rhysida; species Rhysida immarginata. The sequence continues at coordinate 170,538 of JAHWFO010017185.1, forward strand.
TCACTCACTTTAAGATAGATGCATTTACAAGATCTCAACCTGAAATTTCCAACAATTTATTAATATTTTTCAATTTAGTAAAACGGAGGATCGAAAAGTAATGCAGAACAGTTTTTTTTGTGGCAACATTTTTAATAATAAGCAAAAATGAAACAATGCACAGGTTTTACCTATTTTTCAACATATGCGCCAAGTCTCTAAGTTCTCCCATAATGGTAGCAGATTCAATATACCTTGTTCATAAAACTGCATTTTCTGGTTGTATAGCCATCTGCACACAGCTGATTTTATATCTTCATCCGAACCAAGGCATTGCATCCTAGGAATTTCTTCATTGTTTTGAAGAGGTCTATATTGTAGGATGGATTGTAATGAAGATTGTAGGCTGGATTGTTCTGAAGAGGTCTAGATTGAGCACCTCCCAGCCAAATTTTTCAATTTTTTCTAGGCTCTCTTCGAAGAATCTGCACCAACTGGAAATGTTGCTACGATCCAGACAATCAGACCATAAACCTCCAACATTTCCCTATGGATTTCACTGGCGTTTTTTTGTTTGGCCCACAAAAACACCTTGCTGTTCTTAACAAGTTAATGATGGTCTAGCAAATGCGCCATCTTTACTCAGTAGTTATCGGTCCTTGTGATAGGGCGACACCTGATCAAGCCATTGCTGTCTGTAGCGAAAGATTCAAATTAACAGTTTGCCAGCTTTGAACATCCGGATCAAAACAGAATTCCATAAGAAAATTGTTGTGCGTTACTTTTCAATTCTCCTTTGTATATTAATTCAGGTTAAAGAAAATGTACAAGATATCCATAAAGTATCTTTATGTTTTTAGAAGATCAATTGAAAGAAACAAACAAGAATATGCAGTTATGTTTTTTATGTTCAATAAAGAGTATATCAAATTTTTTTTTTTGATAAAGTTTAGAAATTTCAATATGCACACTGTTAGTTGCATGCAACACATCATGTCGATTACAGATTTCTAACCAGATTCTGTAAAGCATTGGGGAATAGGCAGTTGGATGGCTGCTGTAATTCGACTTTACACTTTTAGTTCTCCATTCATTATTCTCTTCATTTCAAAATAACTTTTGATATTTTCTTTATTGAATAAAAAAAAGTTTGTATCCTTGTTTGTTTTATTTTTTATGATTTTTTAAAAGGTAAAGATACTTTTTGGACACCTTGTGTTATGGTAACAATTTTAAATCTTGTACAAGGGATGTTCATATTTGACCTGGTAAAATCAAGATGGTGTCTGACCATGTTTCCACTCTAGTACAGTGACACCCTATAAGTAATTAGACACCTTGCTCTTCAGTCATTTATTTATTGCACAAAAACTATCTGCTACACATATTTTTTACATATGTACGTCAGAATTTTGTTGCTACGCCTTTTACCTGGTTGGACATAGAATCAATGAGTTGGACGATTTTGACCTGTAGACGTTTGATGCACTCAGTACACAAGCATTTGAATGTTCTGCATGGGAAGCAGGTTTTTGTGAATGTTTTCTCATGGCATGATCAAGCATATTCCAGACGTGTTCGATGGGATCATATCGGGTGACTGGCTGCCCATGGTAGTTTCTGACTCCCATATTGTGCTTGCAAAGTCTGCGTTCTTCAAGCAGTGTGACAAGGAGCACTGTCCTCCATGAACAGAATGGATGTTTTGTCGAGAATCCCGCTGGAAAATATTGACTAAAGATCCTTCTCCAATATGGCGATGTATTTTTCTGCTTTAATGTTACCAATGTATTTCAGGAGCTCTAGATTGCCCGGTGCTCCAAATGGCACCCCACACCATAACGGAAAATCCACCATACTTGACAGTTGTGCATTCGATTCATGCTGAACTTTTGACTGGATTTTCTCCACTTGCATGCCACTAAAGAAAACTGTACAAAAGACGACTTGTCTGAGAAGATGACATGATGCCAAAAACTCAAAGGGCATTCCACCATCTCGGTCGTCGTGTGTTTCCTCTTTGAAATATTGAGTATGGTGAGAAGGGATTTTCGCCTTGCAGCTGTCCCACAATAGCTAGCTGGTTTAGATATCTGACAGCCGCGGTACAGTTCACTTACAGGTGTTCTGCCACATCCGAAGCCTTGCAACGAAGATTTCTCTCAGCCACTCTTTTTGCAGCCCTCAGTTGTCGTGCTGTTGGTCTAGGACGGCCTCTACAGTATGGTAAACACCACCTTCGTATTGTCAACAATACACCCTCATTGAAAATTACTCAATTCTGTGGCACCAGGCGTTCGAGGCATGTTTCTTCAAGATGAGAATCAGTTCCTGCAAACAATACCGTAAAATTTAAGTGCACATTTACAGTTATTTCTATGAAAAACATGAAGAAACCTATTTACTGATTGGGTGTCACTGTAGAACAACACATTATCATAAAATCTCTGGGTAAAGAAGGCGTGAAAGGGCTTGAAATTCATCCAAGCCTTCAAACAAAGTATGGTAAGTCTTACCTGTCATGGATCTCAGTGTTCGATTGGTGGAAATCGTTCAAGGAAGGCCGCAAACGTGCAGAGAATGAATCACACAAAACAAGAACAGCAACAGAAGAGATACTGTGCATGAATTAACATTGATACTTAACATTAGTGAAGGTAGTGTTAACAGCATATTCCATAAAAATTTGGGATTCCGTAAGTTGGCACCTGTTGGGTGCCCAAACATGTCCAGTGATGAAGTGAAAAATGCAGTTTCTTTGAAACTGGAATATGAAAGCTTACAGAGCACTAGAACCAAGTATATTCTGAAAGAAGGAGAATATGTTAAAAAAAAAAGCAACTGTATTATTACTTTACGGTGTTTCTTGTATGATTTGTGAAGTAAGAAAGTCCAGGTCAAAATTCAATGTCCCTTATAGCTTCTTTTTTGAAAATAATTACTTAAGAATATAGTAATGTTTCGTGAAAATGTCTTTCAAAATGTGTAAAACAGTAATCCCTCGTTATCCATGCAGGTTTGGTTCCCCAAAACCCCTGCATATACTGAATTCGCAGATAACGGGATCAAAGCTTTATGAGAAAGTGGTAGTTAGGGGATGTCAAGTTGCCAGCGAATGTTATTTATTTTTATCATAATGGCTTCTTTGTTTTTCCATTATGCGAACAGTGGATTAGTTTACTCCAAATGTTCGGCCGATATCAGTGTTGCTCTTTCTCTCAGTGAACTTACCCAGAACTTTCCACTATTTTCAACTGTCAAAACCTTTCTTGCTCGTTTGGCACGAAGTGGATTATCACTGTTTTGCTTTTTTGAAGTCATAATAAGTTTTGCCAATGATTTACAGGTAGCGTTTGCAAACAGTAAATTCGTAAAATGCCACTGATATTGTTTACTTGCACTGAAAAGTTTCCCCACGTGAACAGGGGAGGGCAGGGGGGGTAGGTCACTAAAAGACAGGAAACAAAAAAGGAAACTCCAATAAAAATAAATCGGGGACAAATCACAGATATGCGAATTTTCCATCGCATACAAAGGGGGAGATAGGCAAAAAATATGATTTGATACGCGAAACCGCAGATGGTGAGACTGCAGATATCGATGGATTACTTTACAAGCAAAATGTAAGGTGTAAGATGGTTTTCATAAAGTAAAATGCTTTCTGTTGGCATTGTTAGTCAGATTAATGAAGGTATTTTGTTAATTATTAATGACAGTTTAAATTGTTTTTTTTTTATAATTGTTTCTTAAGCTATTCACTTTTGGTTTCTAAAATTATGATTTTTGTTGAAATGAAAAAAAAAATTATATTCCAGGAATGGCAAATCAACACAATCATACGGAACGGTTATCGATTATAGAACATGCAAGCAAACAGAGACGTGTTCATAAAGACATGCTGATGCGCCAGAGGCGTCTTGCTAAACTGGAAACACAAAGTCATTCGTCTGACGACGATTGTGAAGATGAAGAATCAGACGTTTCCGACAGTGAACTCGAACTAGATAACTATTATTTCTTGCAGCCCGTTCCAACACGTCAGCGGCGTGCTATGTTAAGAGCGTCTGGGGTTCGGAAAATTGACAGCAACGAAAAGGACGAATGTCGCACAATACGTACTTCACGAGAATTCTGTGGTTGTGAATGTAAAGTATACTGTGATCCAGAAACATGTTCTTGTAGTCAAGCAGACATCAAATGTCAAGTAGATCGTTTATCGTTTCCATGTGGTTGTACACGAGATGGTTGCGGCAATCTATCTGGAAGGATTGAGTTTAATCCTATTAGAGTGCGAACACATTTTATTCACACTTTGATGCGTCTTGAATTGGAGAAGAAGCAACAGAGTCTGAACTGTCATAATCAGGAAACTAACCTTAGTAGTTCTCATTCTCAGTTAGATCAACCTGAGCCTTGGAACTTTGATAATGCCAATCATATTAATGTTCATCGATCAGAATTAGATACTGTTTCATCTTCTGGGATGAGCCTTCAAACCACTTCATTATACTATCAGGGATGTGATAATTCTAAAACAAAAACTACCACTACAGGCAATGGAAGTGACTTCATGGTTTCCATGAATGAAGCATACACAGGTATGTTAAGACTTTTGTTAATTTGGAAATCGTTTAATGGTTGAACATTTTTAAACTATAAAGTTAACTAGTGGATATTTGAAATGGGTTTTTAAAAAAATGGAGAGAAATTATATTAAACGCTCAGATATTTGTAAAGGGGGAATCATTGGGATCTGACACCTTTCTAGCTTACGAAATATGTCATAGTTAAGCACATTAAATATACGAGCCCTTTTGATATTGACTTTGTTTATTGAAATGATTTATTAAAACTTATGAAAATTCATTATTTATCAGTATTTAACTGCTATACAGTGGAGCCTCACACTTTGAATTTAACTCTTCAAATCATTAAGCCTGGGAATGGATTAATTCACTTTCTATTATATCCTATGGGAAAATTTGATTCGGACTTCGAACAATTCAGAGTTCAAACTGCTTCCTGGAACATTCATTCCCATTTCAATAAATCTTTCTATTTTACTATCAAATACACGTAATCTAAGTCAAAATAACAGAATTTACTGCCCTTAAAAGGAAGGCTGCCAACTCCACACACGTGCACCATTTTCATGTTTCGTGATAAGTTCCTTTTTCAACTAAATTGTAGATACCACTACCTTTTTCTTAGGCTTCATTGCCTTTATTAGTGATGAGTCAGTTTCGATTACAGAAATCGATCTTTCGATTTGTAGTAAAAACCAAAACCGACAGTTTTTAAAATTTTCGATATGGTGTTTACGCAATTTCACTTAAAGACGTATTCAGCGGATTTGAATTTAATTTTGCAAAATTTTGATGTCAGATCCGCTAAATTTAACGGAAAATCCACTGAAATTTAGCGGATCTAATATTAAATCAGAGTTGATAACACTGAAAATGAAATTTGTGCTAAACGAGAAGTCATGTAATTGTCAACGCAAAGGGTTTAGAACGAGAGTCGATACAAGAGTGAAAACTTGTTTTAAAGTGTGTGATCATAATGGCTAGCAAAAGTTATAAGTGCCATTGATGATTATTCCTCAATCCTTAATAAACTGCAGTTTGATTGTGGAAAGGGTGATTCAGTAATATAATATGATAAAGTTTCATAATTTTCTATACTTCTATAAAATTTCATAATGTTGCTAAATAATTGTTAATATCCCTAATTGTAAATGATATAACAGATTAAAGCCAAAACATACAATATTATGTAAAGTAGATTATTTTTAATAATAATATTGTATGTTCATAAAAAAACAAAAATTTTGAAATTAAGACAGTGCTTTATTTTTATTTATTTATTTATTTTTTAAGTCTGCAAAATGATTCATCAAATCGTCACTAATCACTACATGAATAAATTAATGTACAATGTAGAGTATGGAATTATTTGCTAAATGAACCACTGAAGTCTATACACTTTACACAGTATAGTAAAAACCGATACCGAAACCAAATTCAAATTTTTAAACTGATTCATCACTATCCTTTATAGTCTTTTGGGGTACTATGGTTAATTGTTGTTAGTATACAGTAAAATCAAGTGTACCAAAAAAACATGTTTATGCATAATAGTGGGTTTTTTTTTGTTTTTTTTTGTTTTGTTTTTTCCCCCCAACAATTTGCATCGTTTGAAATCCAAATTGAATTTCTTAAAGTTAGGAGCATTCAAAGCATGGGGCTCCATTGTATATCTAAAAATTCATCGATAAAGAAGCAAACATTTTTATGAATGCAAGATGATAATATAAGACAAAATTATCAATCCCAGTTGCTGTTGCTTGTTTGTTTTGTTTTTTTGTCTCATTATGTGCATAGAAAATTAACGATTGAGTTTTTATTTTCATTACTGCGCATCCCCCCCCCCCCTCAGAATTTATTTATTTAATGGAGAACAAATAACTCGCACAGGCGGTTAAAGGTTTCCTCTCTATTATGACTTTTCAGGGATCGGTTTACAATGTCAAAATCCATACCCATTTTTTGTGAAAATTTTTAATAAAAAACATAAAACACCAAGTTTAATTAAAAAAAAAAAAAAAACAACAAATACAAACTATTTTTATTTATTTGAATTGACATTTACGCTGATAAATGCCAGTTTCTGAAGGGAATACAATGATAAAGACCGTTAAAATTTTGTGAATATACTGTTTCCACTTAAAATAATTTTGTGAAGTACCCATAAACAGTACCAAATTGGCCCTAGATAGATCCCTGGTTTTAGAGGAAGGTGACTGATACGATTCAGATAGAAAGACGTAAAGTAGAAGTGAATCCAATTAATATGCATGTTTGATTTTATTTAGAGCTTTTAGGATGACATTCCAGAGCTTTTATTGCTATTTTATATAGGGTGGTCATAAAATCTGTACCCCTCAAATTACTTGTTAACTATCGTAATATTTAAAAATCTGATAATGACAACAAATAGGAAAATTGCGGGTTTAGCTTATAAACTGTAAAAGGGAGGGACCAGTTTCCTCTTGCAAACATGTTCTACATTCATTTAAAAAAAAACTCGTCATAATTGGATGATTCGTTCACCCAAAAGTGAAACCTAAACATTGCTATTTGTATAAAGATGCTTGCTGTGTAGCCTCTGTATTTTCAATTCTGTGAAAAATAAGCATCAACCCTTTGCATGCAAAAATGTTTCAGTTTTGAGTGAACTATTCCGACTATGATCAATTATGATTAGTTTGTTTTTTTCTTTCTTTTTTTTTTGTGATCATAATTAATTGTGGAACGAATTTTTTAATTGAAAATGCATCCCGATCTATTTACGAGATAAATTTTGTAAATGGCTTACTATAAGTATTCTACTATAATGCAAAAATTGTTGACCTGAAAAAGCACCTAAATTTATTGGAACACATTAAAAAGAGGAAAAAATTAGCGCTGCAACGACTGGGGGAGGGTGTCAAACTAATTTAGAATGGAACTAGCATATAATATTGAATATACTGTTATGTAGAGTGCATTAATTAGCTTTTTTTTTTAATTTTCTTAATTTGCTGTCCACCTTTCCATCGCCAAAAGCTAATTGGGTGTGGAGGGGAGGTTAAAACTAACTTCGATCTGGCAAATTTCAAACGAAACTAGCATATATTATTTAATATACTGGTTACATTACAGTACATCAACAGAATATACAATATACATTACATTAATTTGGTTTTATTCTCAATTTCTCAGCCACTTTTCCATCACCTAAACTTAATTCAGAGGGAGGGAGGATGATTTCAAACTAACTTCGATCTGATAAATTTCAAACGAAACTAGCATGTAATGTTTAATATGTTGGTACATTACAGTACATTAATTCCCTTTTTTTCTCTCAATTTTTCTACCCAAAGCTAATGCAAAAGTGTATTCTCGAAAACTAGATGGCGAACCCCTTTTGCAAAAAAATCAGTGTGATCAAATTTCATTTATTATAACTTCCCTGGCCGCTGTTTATATTGATAATAATTGAACAGTATAGACATAACATTAAATAAATTAGTAACGTTAAAGGTAGAAAGTGAAATAAATTTTCGACCAGTAAAGCTTTTCAACAGCCACTATGTTCATCTCCTGAAATTGTCAGAGAATGTTTTATAAAGTTCAAATGAATATTTATTACTGTACTGTAGGTCCTAGACTTTATTATAACAACAATAAGATGAGTTCCGGATATAATTGAGAAGCCATTCTAATGTCAGAACCACAGTATATTTGGAAGGAGAAGTTAGAATTATAATTAACGAGCATTTTCAAAATTTATTATATTCTTTATAAAATCATTAGGATTCATTCTCATTAAGTTTCTTGTCAGTTTTCAACGTTTAATCAACTACATTCCTGAGCTATCAGTTATAAATGAAAGATAATAGACTTTAGTAAACAGTAAAACATTTTAGAATTTATTATAATAAAATCAATTGTCAGTGAAGGAGTGGTTTTTCCTTTCTTCGTAAGAAGAGACAGAGAATTTGAAACCAGGTGTGCTTGTCCACCCCCGCTTTGGGGGAGCGACATGAGGCATGGTCGGGAGCGGCTTTGCTTCTCGCCAGAAGTCCAAGGTCAAAGAGAATCTATTTTCGGGGCTGTCACCTGAATTATTGACATCCCGTGAAGGAATGATTTCTCATCTCAACCTATTGCAATATTGGAATTATTCAAAAAACCCATACGTCATCAATACATAATTAAGAAAGGCAATTTAGGATGCTCTCAAGTGAGAAGCTTTTGTGTGAAGAAGTAGCCTGTTGCCCGTTTGATCTGATGATGAATAGACGCGTCAGTAATTAGCTTGTGAACGTAGAGACGTCAATGTTGAATCGAGATGTTCCTGAACAGTGCTCAGATGAGAGAGAGAAGAATGTCCTCTCTGCGTATTGCTAGTTTTGGAAGCCGCCAGACGTTCCGAGTACTTGATTAGCCGCATTTGTCATTCTGTCAATATGGAGAAGAGCCGAGTGCAAACAGAACCAACCTCCGCCAACGAAAGCCATTCCGAGGGTCGTGCCTAGATCGACGCCAAGAGCCAGACGAAATTCACCACTGCCTGCTTAACCCCTTTCTGTAAGACGAGATTCACCGTTGCCACTTTGTCATTGTCCACCGACCGCCGCCACGCCGAGGGTCGCACCATCATCTTTAATGAGGGTCTAAGGGTAATCTCGTGACAATCCTTTTATTTCTCATGGCCATCAATCATTATTCCAAATATTTATATGGTGTTTAATGTTCAATTTGTTTCTAATTATATTAATGGTAAAAGTTAAAGCAATGAGAGTGTTTAATGGGGAGTAAGCTTATTTTCTTAAAGGAATTAAAAGGGAATAATTATTTAGGAGCTATTGTTCACCTAACCGACTACCTTTCCAGCCGGACCTGTGTGCCAGGAATCTTTTAATGTGTGGAGCGTCGGGCGAATTGAAGATGCTGAACTCCACTTTAGTTAAAGACTGATTTTTATAAGTAAACTAGTTAATAACCAGAGCAATAGAAACTGCAAATGTAGTGAAGAAAACACAACAATCTGCCACGTTTAGTTGTTGCTGAAGATCCAGGTAAACAATAGGAAGTTTGTACGGAAATAAACAATAAAGAAAATGCAGTCATTCCTTTGTTATATTAAATTTTTTATTGGCGTATAAGCTATCATACATATGAATTATATTACCATTATAATAGGTACAAATCCAATGCGTGACTTGTTCTGTAGCTACAGAAGGCAGAATTTGTATGTTTTTTTGGTTTGGTGGAATCGGAATGACACCCGGATGATTATGATTCCACATTAATAACACCTCTTGAGGTCGAATATGGATGTGTGCACTTAATATCTCGTTAAATTTGCCTATATGGACTGTTGATAAATAATCATTGTTTGTCAACTCATCCATTGCAGATTTTGGCAATGGTAAAATATCTGCTTCCAGTTTTGAAGAAGGAGAAAAATAATAAGATGGAAATTATGAAACTATGAAAATTTAAAAAAATATGAAAAAGGAAAAGAAAAGTTTATTTAAAGGGGACAATGAAATGAGTTCAACGGACATAAATACAACTAAATATTATGTAAAAATATCAAAAGGAACCTTATGCACTAATAGCTAAGTTGCAAAGGTTTACAAATCAACTATTAAATTTGAAACAACAACTTATCCTACATGATTATACAATGGTGCCTAATTTACGCATATTTAAATAGCATACAATGGAAGAAAAATACTAAACTAACGGGCAGCAACGTGTTCAATTAATGATAAATATATATAAAAAGAAATAAAAATACGAAAAATTAAATATCTTTCAACTGAAAGGGTCCAAAAATAACAATGGTCAACTGGAGATAGTCTGTAAAAGAGAGAGATATACCTAGAGTTGAAAAAAGTAAACCTTGCACACTGAAGACAAAATAAGAAAAAGAACAACGCTGGATTCCAAACCCCTTACAGAGAAGGAACAGAGATAAGAGACAAAGTATTTAATTTGTGGTAAACTGCTCCGACAAACGCCGAGATTTAAATTGTTCGGTGATAAAAGTACAAGGAAGTAAGCCTAAGCAGCCTCGCTTAGCAATGTTGAGCACAGATTACCTATACAAAATTGCCAAAATCAATGTTAAAGTTGCAACTGGATGGATAGCTAGTTATTTCCAACAAACGAAAATATATTGCTGAAATCTAAGATGGAAAATGAAGATTACATTGTTGCTTGGACTAAACATGGGAGGTGACTTTTTCAGTGCCAGGGGGAAACCTGAAGAGGAAGCCTACTGACAAAAGGTGTATACATTGTTAAATTATCATCAAGCGGCTATTGTTAATAGTATTTCGACCAATAATAAGCCCTAAATTTGGCCGCTTGATGGTGATGTAACAATGTATACACCTTTTGGCTGCAGGCCTTCTCTCTAGGAGGTGTTGGCCGGGGCCTTTTTTTTCGTCAACTGCGGCATGTATTAATTTTATCAACCATTGTTGACGCAACATAAACACGACCAGCCAATTGTTGACGCAAACACCACGGGCTGATTGTTCACACATGCAAGCAAAGAAATATAAACCAAGTCTATTTCATATGTATCAATATAAAGATGATTAATTTCTACTTTTTTAAGAGACTTATCTTCAGTTTTAGATTTTTTCCATCATTGTGGTAGTATTATACGGCTATGTGTTAAATTTTAACTTTATAGCTTATTTCTAAGTTGCCTTTTAAAACCAGACAAACATACATACAATGCCTTTTACATGTATAGATTGGTCATTGAGCCACAATTAATTATTGTTCCCCAATTGAGCCAAGGGCCCCACAATACAGTCATCAAAGGGAAATACAGTCATCCACACTTGAATTTTACTCTTAAGTTTTACCGTCTCAATATTAATTTATTTTTAATAATTTAATATTACATTTAGAGTTAACATTATTAAATTTAAATAATTATAATTAAAAAAGCTCTTAAAACAACACATTAGCATGAAATGTAATATTAAGTATTAAACTTGTGTGGATTATTTCCTTTGGTTGACTGTACTTAATGCATGAATACATAATATCAAGAACGGATGAAGTAATGTAGAAACATAAATACTAACCTACTTCCATCCACTTTTGATATGTACTGTAATAACTTCGAAAAATGAAATAAGAACACAATAAAAGTACATGTAATCTACTGGTAAATATGTTGTTTTTGTCTTCTTCAAAATTAAATAACCCTTTATTATTTTTTAATAATCCAGTCTGTACTGTATTGAGGAACTTTTGAAGAATCAGACAATAATGAATGGGATGTTGAAGATTTTTAATTGTAAAAAATCGTAAAAAATGGAGATTTTTTTTTTCTGTATATTCTTGCATATTTTATTTCTCGTAAGTTAGCGATGAGTCAAAAAATGAGGCTCACATTATAGTAGAATACTTATGGTAATCTGCATAATAAGATCATCAGAGGATCACCAACAGATAACCCACCCACGACTTCCAATTTGTTGGCATTAACAGATTTTTAAATATATTAAATTTATTAACAGATATTTATCAAGTAATTTGAGGGGTATAGACTTTTGGATCACTCTCTGTATAATTTTTAAGAATTTCTAAACTGGCAGATGTTTTCCTGGCAGGTGATGTATTATTGTACGAAAAAAAAATGTCCAAAATCAAAAGTGAATTACTTTGCTGGGGAAATGCATTAGCCAAAAAATGAATTTCTTAATTTTTTGAGCCAAAATTTACATTTTATCCGAGATCAGTGGAAAAAAAAAATACATATTAACAGGTTGAATTTACATAGCTTTCAAGGGGAAGGGATCAAAAAGAAATTCACATATTAAGCGATCACGTATTAATGGGATTCTGTTGTAGTTAATTACCAATCATTAAATTTCAATTTATTTTCCTAGTTTGAGAGGAGAAGGGTTCCTTGTGTAAAAAGCTTTGTTCTTTCACAAAATTGAAATTGGTTTATAATAGAGCCACATTGATTTTAGGCATTTGTAGCCAGAACCTGTTGAGGTTATCTCAGTAATGGAAATGGGTTTCTTAGCAACAATGGCTGTACCTTGCTAATGTGGTTTTAGTTTGCTTGGACTTTTTTGCATTACCAGTAACTCAAATTTCAGATCATCCAATGCTAGTGCAACTGTATTCTTTTCATTCAAATCAAGGCTACCATCTTGTTTGTCTGAGTTGACAGAGTCTGTTTGTATTGATTAATGTGGTCAGTCATCTTGGTTAATCACATGGACACCAAGTAAATTAAAATATTGTCATGAGTTGATCTAGCAGTATTTATGACCAACCAATTGCCAACTGCATTGACCTGGATATGCTTTTGAACTTGTCCATTAATATTTGCTAATTTACTTCTTCGCAATGAATACAGCACAAAGAAGCTTTACGTGGTTCCCTACAACATTCTTCTTATCGTGATAGCAGATTTTTAGCACTAATTTTACAAATGTTCACCAGTAATGTTGAAATTTTACAGAGAGAGTCCAATGGAAGATCTCAAAGCAATTACACCATTGTCACTAATGCTGACGCCCCTTTATTGTAAAAAGGTTAATAAAAGATACAGTAGTCCAAAAGAAAGTCTTAGAAATATTTTTCAAAAGTGCCATCCAATATAACTGCAAGTGAAGATAGGCCTATGTCATTTGAAAAAAAGAGATGGAAAGGCAGTTTTCAGAGGAAAGGTGTAGGAAGGGCAATGTTTTGAAGTGATAGAGGCAACTTGGAATGGTAGAACAACTTGAAAGGTAGGTAGGATGCTGCACCCTTCTAAAAACCCTTAGGATGAATTCTAGTTATATACAAGGTCTGTTTAAAAAGTAATGAGACTGTTTCAGTAAAACTCTTTATTTAATTCTTATTTACAAATCAACCTTATCACCTTCAAAATAGTTCCCTTGAGAGATCACACAATTAAGAAGACGTTGCTCCCACTCCTCATAGCACTGCTGGAAGTCGTGAAGTGTAAGACTTTCAGTTGATTCGTCATGGCTTTCTTTATCAATAATCTGAATCAATAATGTAGTGACAGTAGAAAGTTGAAAATTACACTGAAGATCGAGCAGATGTTTGTCTAAAGTACCACTAGAGGGAGATGTCTCCCGAGATGCCAGATAGATAACTAATTGCTTTTTAAACAGACCTCGTAAGAATTACTCTTGTATCAATCAAGGAAGCAAAGTTTATAATTTCAAATTTAGAAGAAGAGTTCTATTTTGTGAGCTGGCTGGAATGAGAATAAAAAATAAATCCTGCCTGGCACATTATAAAATTTTGTGTGTTAATTAGTTAGGTGGTGTGCTCATTGGAAAAGGGCATGGGGAGAAAATTGATATCCTATGTAAACTTATAATTTCTAATTTCTAATCAATGACTTATTTCATGAAAGAAAAGTATTGATGCTTTGCAGTACGACATAGTTAGATAAAATTAACCAACCGGTTTTGGCATTTATTCCCACCTTCTTCCTGGTTTGCAGGAAGAGAAATTATTTATTTTCTCGAAAATGGGGGGAATAAATGTCGAAACTGGGTTGGTTATTTTTTATCTTACTATGTCGTATTGCAAAGCATCAATTCTTTTTGTTCAAAGGCATAATACAATGACAAACCACATTAAAGACTTATTTCGTATTTATGATAATTTTTAATTTTTCTTTTCATAGTTGGAGGGAATATATTGCCATCTGTTTCATTTGCCAATACTCCTCCTGCAGTGGAATCATGTGTTCCTAACAACAACAACAACAACAACAATAATAACAACAACAGCAACAGTAGTAACAGCAGCAACAATTTTTCCTTAGTACCTTATTCTAACCCATCCTCTAATTCTGTAAGTTCTGAAACTTCAGTGAAAAAATCACCTATGCCACGAGTATTACTTTTTAACGATTCAGATGATGAATTCCACGGTCGGGAAGATTCTTTAGACATGTACTCGTCGCCATTTCAAGAAGATTCTTCGTCATACTCAGAGAATAGTGATTATTCTAATGACAGCTTTGAAACGGAGAGGCAGCCAGTTTTTGATGCTCAGTTTCCTTCTTTCGAGTCGAATCAGAATTCTTTCCAGGATCAGTCGTATGGGTCAGGTACAGGGGCAAGTGCAAGTACTTCGTATTCTGGAGTACCTACAAATTATAATCCTGCTTCGGGATCATCTTATCAGAATCCTGGATTTCCTGCTGTTAATCCACCAGTTGACTATCATAATGAAGAAAATTTTACTTCTTGTGAATCGACCTTTACCAATTCATCTTTTCCAAGTATTCCAAATCAACTTCCATCTTTCCATCAGGGGCAGCAAGAAAATTGTTCTTTTCTCAATAATGGTTCCTACTCAACTCGAAGTGAATCGACACCACTGGCCTACGAGGAAGAACAAAAGTACACAGATTTGAGCAGTGCAACTTGTGCTTCTAAGCTTCAACCCTTCTCAGAGTTGCTGCAGTCCAAGTACATTGGGTTTTCATCTTCAGGACCTTCATCTAACTATGATAATCGTCTCAGTAAGGTTACTCCAGCAGCATCACCAGCACCTTTCCCATCTCCAAGAATACCTTCGCCCGTTCTTGGCGAAAAATCCGAAGTTATTCCCATGAAACTTGTAGATCCAAATAATTCTACTGTCGAGTATTCTGAATCATTAAGTGCAACTAGCACCGAAGACAGTTTACCTGAACCCACAGAAAATTTTGGAGAAATAATCAAGAAAACCATGGTTGAAACAGTTTCAGCATGATTTTTGTTCGTTTATGCGGTTTATTTAATATTGCTCTGAAGATTGTTTTTCTGTTTTTGTTGTTTTCAAATTAAAAATTGACATGGAAATGTTGTTCAGTTGTTTCTGAAAGCAGTAGTACTTTTTCTTTGTCTTTAATATACTGTGTATTAACGATATAAAACTTCAGGTAATACAAAATTATTTTGTAAACATTGCCGTTACAAATACTCTTGGCAGTATTAATAATTTTTAGTCTGGAGAAATAATGTTCTGAGCAATTTAAACTCTCTTGATTCTCTTTCTTTACTGAAAATGTTTTGTACTCTACAATATGTATAAGCTTGACATACAGTGGACCCTCATAAAAAATGCAACTACAGTCAAACCTCGTTATTACGATTTCTATGGGAACCAATATTTTAAACGTATTATCCGTGAATGAAAGAAACCCCAATGGCACAGTGTTATGAAGCAAGTCTGAGACTAGGTCGTTAAAAATTATTGTCATTTATTTATTTCAGAAATATCCTGGGTTATAGTAGTTTGTTTAGAAAAACGAATATAATTTTTTGTTTCAGGTACTGTTCACTGAACTATACAAATTAAAAAGATCACATGGAACATTATTTGCTGTTATTGTTGTACAGGACAAATAACTTTATTTCCTCTAAAATCGACAACATATTCTTATGAGATGGCTCAAATTTTTCTCTCTGCTTCTTCTTTAGATTTGCCATCTTCATTTTCTCTCCGACAATCCTCTACTATCTTCACCTCACTTAAGATTTCTTTGGTGAGAAGTTCTTTATCAGTTCCAACATATTGAATGTTAAACTGCCCGGCTTCTCTCAATATAGTCTTTAGGTGCATATACATTTAGCGAGCTGAGTACAAGCAGAGTCTCCCTCGAACCGAATTCCCTGTATTTTATATGGTCTTGGTGATTCACTAGAGGATTTATCCATTTCTTGTCAGTTTTTTTGACAAACTCAGATGGGCTCACCCTTCCTCTTAGGTTGGGTTTATGGCACTTGTTGTTGGTTGGCAAGAGTGAACTTGAGTAAAGCTACAAAATTCCACCCCTTTTGAATGATCTTGACGCTTGTAGCGCATAAATCTCATCCTACGGATCGCTGTCCATTTGCTATCCATAGATGCTTGCCTCAGATAAGGTTCTGCCTCGGTTTGCATTCGAGTCACCAGATGTATACGCACCTTTTGACTTTTTCAGGGCTTTAACTTTCTAACTCTTCGAATTCTGGCTCTTCTGATGTACCGATATCGTCGGGAAATTCTGCCTTATGAACGCACATGTTTATGTACAGTTGGAAAATGTAATTTTTTACATTAAGAACAATCAAATTTTGTGTTCATAGAATGCCATGTGATTGGTTGTTATTGCTTTGTTTGATGATAGAACTAATCAAAATTCGATTAAAAACTTTTTTTTTCACTGGATTACAATATACATCTCAAATAATTTAACTTTTTTTGGTATGGATTTCTTAAGTTTTGCTTTGTAATCTCCAGGATTTAATGATTTGTATAAAACTGCCGATTTTATATAGAAATAGCATTCACGAGGATAGGACCAGGGATAAAATCGTAATAACTAGATTTGACTCTAATTGTTTCCGTGAACTTATTATGGTAAATGCAAATAAACAAAAATTTGTTCCAAAGGTATGAATTAACTATACATGTCGTTAAATTAATGGTTTTTTGAACAGAGTTCATTTCTTGTAAAATCATGAATCCTTTTTTTTTTTCTTAAGAAATTCATTATGCAGTTTAATTATTATTTTTTGGACTTGAGAGTTAGGATACAGTATATTGTATTTTTGTGAATATAGTGTGGACTCTTGTATAGCCCTTCATCCATGTATAACCCGCACCTGTGTATATCCTTGAAAATTTGAATTTTACATAAAAAACTTAGGAAACCCCACATCCCTTCTATTCCCCGCAGGGTATCTGATATACGTGATATTAGTAAATTCCCTTTTATTCCCCGCACCCTCCCTCTCGCCGATGTAAAAAGGATATATTCGCAAAAATACAGTAATTGATTATTTTGATTTTAAATTCATAGTTTTAATTATGCAGGGTCCATTGTATATAGCTTGTATTTGGCTATATTTGATTTTTTTTTTTTATTTTTTCCTGTCTCGGTAGATATTATTTTCCAAATATATTTTGTAAAAATTTTTTTTCAAGTCTGTTTCACATAACTTTTGCTTGTCTTATTATAATTCTTATTAAGCATTGTCCAAAAAAAAAAATTAAATTGATTATTGATTTTTTTAAATTTTACTGCATATTATGACTGTTAATTTGAGGGTCCTTCCATTTTGAAGCTGTATGCTTGTTTTGGTATATCTAGTTGAGTGATGCTGATATTCATATATTAATTTGTCATTGTCATGTTTCTTCTTGTAAATTGCTTTTAAAATTTTGCTCAATATGTTTTCTACAATTTAATATTGTAGTGATTATAAATACAATAAGAATGAGTTTGCATGAAAGTTAAAAAAAAAAAAAAGTTAAGGGAGGGAAGCTTCTTTTTCTTCTCTGCCCTATTACAAAAATAATGGTGTAATTAATAGCTGACAAGCTGTTGGTAGAAAAATAAATAAATAAATAATAAAGGGAATTTTAAAAAAAGGCATAAAATGTATTATCTAATCTCTAAACATTACAAGAAGCAATTAACTGTATTTAATCTAAACATTTAAAATAACTGTATTTATTACCTGTATAATTGTTCATTTGTGAATATCGTCATTTGTGTTTGTTGTGAGATTTTTGAAGGCTTATCTTCCAAGACTAGTTTTAGCATGTAGTTTCTCCTACTACTGTATTTAAAGAGTAAACTAGCTCATTGTTTAACTTAAGGAAAGTACTAAGGGTTCACAAATATTGCATAATCTCAGTTGAGTTTTGGTTAAGGAATACTTGCTTAAAATTTTGAAGGATGCCATTGAAGATATTTGTATAAAGGTTTCTGAAAAATTCATTTATTTTAGTTTCCTCTTCCCCCAGTTTTTCTGTGTTACAGAAGTTTCTTTATTGTTTAAATTATATTTTAATTTTTTACATAGCAGAAATTTAAATGTTTTTTTTTTTTTGATATAATCTGGGGTGTAGGAATGTAGCGAATTATTGTTATTAAATCTTATTACATGAACCTCAATTTTACATAAGAATTTTATTTATTTATTTATTTTATTTTTTGATATGTATTTGATAGTTGACATTTATGATTCTATGTTTGAAACATTGGAGAACATAGAGAGATATGTATTATTTTTTTTTATCTTTATTATCATTTAGTAGTGAGCTATATTATGGGAAAATTTGTCACTTTATTTACTTAAAATAATTGTGAATTGCTTAGTAAAAAAAAATGTATTGTTTGAAAATTTGTATTCATTTTAATTAAAACCATTTTAGGTAAGTTGTTTTTACCATTTAATTATTTCTTAATTGAGTTGCTTATGTACGTCTCATGAAAAATTTAGAAAGGAAAAAAAGAAGATTGGGAATTAAATTTCGAGGAAAAAATTTTAGACAGATAACCATGTTCAGTCTTAAAATTCTGGAATAATTTAAATAACTAAATAAATATTGTAGATATTTTGGGCCAAAAAAAGAAAATTAAATTTTCCCAAACCTAAATGTTTTCCAGTCTGAAGGCTTTTTTTTTTTTTTACTTATCTGCAGTGGGGTCTATGCATGAATTTTAAATTTGCTAAAATTTTTTAAATTGTTTTCATGCGTAAAAAAATTTTAATAGCTCAACAAAAATTAAGCAAAAACTGTGGAATGGAACAACCAAAAAGGGAATCCTCTAATTCTCCTTCTGGTTTAATAAGTCAGTTTTATCATTTGGTTGGGACGTCTCAACTTGGTAAACAAGGGCAACGAGAAAGGCTGGGAATTGTTTCAGCAAACGAAAAAACACCGATTATTAAAATAAAAAACAAAAAAGATGAAAATTGGATTGTTGCTCAGACCCTGATGATATGATTTTCAACGCTTCTAGGCCTATCTTTCTTGTTGGTCTCATCAGCTGCAGATTTGCACTTTTCGTGTTACTAGCAGTAGATTTACAGGTGAAAATGGTCTAACTAGATTGATCATATGCATTTATATAAAGGAAGATTCAAAAAGCACGCTGGTTTTGATATATCATATTATGAGGTTTATTTTTACAAAACAAAACAAACAAAATTCATAAACATGTTAATCTCACCTTCCCATTTCGTGTATGAAAAAGTATGTCAGGCATATGACCTCCTCTACTCCACTGGCAGGCAAGAACTCTGTCCATGAAATTTATATGATTGCCCGACAAATTTCCACCAAGGTCACATGACCTCACTCCTTGTGACTTTTTTTCTTTGCATCTTAAGTCATTGGTGTATGCCAACAAACCCCAAAACATCTGTGACTTGAAGGAGGAAATTAGACGAGCTGTTGCCGACATCCAAGTGGAAATTTGTTGTGCAGTCATAGTGAATTTGTTGCCTGACATCCTTTTTCATACATGAAATGGGAAGGTGAGATGAACATGTTTGTTTGTTTTGTAAAAATAAACCTCATAATATATCAAAATCGGTGTGCTTTTTGAATCACCCTTTATTTTAATCAGGTGAATAAAAATTCTTGAAATGGTCTAATATCTTGAAAAATACACGTCTTGTCAAAAAAAGAAAAAAATGTGTCAAATATTTTTTGAATGCTATTTAATGGTGCAACAATTAGCCGGATGCACCCTTCATAGGAGGTGGGGTGGGGGCAACTTTTGAAATTTAAAATGGGAACCCCCAAATTTTTTTTTCTTTTTCACATTAATTTTAACCAAAAAATTTTCATTAAATCTTTTGTAGATGGTGCTGTAAGTGTAAAAAAAAAAGTGAAACTTGTGTGAATATCTCGATGTCTACTTCAATTCAAAAAAGCATCCAATATCTTTTGAAAACTACGGTATTTAATAGTGCTAAAATTAACCCTCACCACCTTTTCAGGGCTCGGCGGGGCATCTTTGAAATTTTAAGATTCTTCAAATTTCATCTCATTATTTGTTTTTTTTTTACGGTATATGGCACTGTAATCACAAGAAAAAAAGTAATTTGAATGTCTCCAGAAGGAGTGGGAAAGGCTCATTTTAGCACCATTAAATACGACCGCATTCAAAAAATATTGGAACCTTTTTGATTTGAAGAGGACTTCTCGAGATATTCGCACTAGTTTGACTTTCTTGCACTATAAAGATTTTAAAAAAAATTGGGGGGTTTCCACTTGAAATTTTAAAGTTGTCCTCCATCCCTTACAAGGGGTGCAGGGCACTAATTTTGGCACTATTAAATAGCATTCAAAAATTATTTGACAGTTGTTTTTTTATTTTTTTTTTTTAACAGATGTGTATTTTTCGAGATATTAGACAGTTCCGGGACTTTTTATTCACCTGTTATAAACTATACACAGTTGAACCTTGATATATCAAAAAAAAATTTATTTACCTACATTTTCACTTCTAATTTAACGTAAATTTCCCTCGTTATCTTGAAACATTTTCTCGGAAAACCTCTTTGTCAAATTTTTGACTGTGCGCGCCAGCGAAATGGACACATTTAAATACATTTAAGTTTTTCATGTGAAAATGATAAAATTGGACGTTACTTCCGTTAAAGTTAAGGAATTCTCTTACAAAAAAAAAATCAAGGAAAAAATCTTTTGATCTCGTTGGCAAGTCTCGGTTGTGTACAGGATGATTGAGCATGCACAGTTTGAGTTTCTGATGCCAGTGGCTCCACTTGTACTTGGCTAATTTCATGCCATTTTATTCTCACAGTATTTTTAATAATCTAAAAATCTTGATTTAAAAATAATTCTCCATATCTCGAATTTTTTTCCTGTTTCCTTGTAATTTGGGATATCAAGGTTCAATGGTATAAATTATAAATGCATTTCATTCTGCATAAATCTTACACAACTTTTTTTCTTTTTATTTATTTATTACAATTGGATCCAATACATCCATCCAGAACCTGTATGGCCAGAGGCCGACGAGTTGGGTCCCTGGATTGATGACTACTGTATGATGGTTGCAGTAGTCAGGGGGCGGGATGTGAAGAATTGTGTCTGATTGTCTCCCATCCAGTGATAGCCCACCAGGCCAGGGCCTCCCCCAGTGAGGATTTGAGAAACGAAAATCTTTGTGTATTATCTAAGAGACGTGTTCTTTAATTTGACAATTTTTTTAAAAAGCATGCATAAATCCCATTGTTGGAGAAAAAAAATCTCTCGAGGGTGCTCATCACACTAAAAACCTTTTTGGAAATAAGAGATAAAAAATAGCTCGAGGACATAAACAACAAAGTTTGCTTGTTTTTAAGAAGATCCAAAACATAGTTTTGGGCAACAGGAGTGCCTGGGGCACTTTCACTTTGTTGTTGGGCAGAATTTTTTATGGACCTTGAAAAAAAAGATGTTTAAATATTACACTAGTCAAAATAGTTAAGGGTTTTCTTGTTCACGTAATGAAAGTGGATGATTTTTGGTAGTATTTTTTCTGCTGATTAAAAAAGATAATTTCGAAAGTTCTCTTGCACACACCGTTTCAAGATAAAGCGAATTAAAATTTTTATAAGTTTTCCTATAGAAAATAATGGCAACAATACTGTATTGAACCATTCGCTTATTCTATTTTATTACTGCATATATTAACACATGTTACAAATATATTCTTGCAAAAATTTTGCTCAAATGATACAAATGTGTTCATCAGATTAAGCATGACCAATAGTTGTTGTTTATCTTTCAGCTTTTCCATTTCCACATGGGGTCGCTGTGTTAATTTTTTTGTTTTGGCAATGAGTTTTTACGGCTGCATGGCCTTCCTGATGCCAACCTCATGAGAGGAAATGTTAGAAAAAGGACAAACACAAACATCCATGCCCTCGGCAGGGTTTGAACCCGCGACTCGCTGGATCTGAGAGCGATAAGACCTGCGCCTTAACCCCTCTTGGCCACCGAGCCGGCTATTAAACATGACTAGTACAAAGGCATGCAGAGCAGGTACACCATGTACTGCTTTTTCATTTGTGAGTGGGATATCTGGGCAAAAGATTATCACTAGAGCACAAAGGACTGGATATATCGCCAATATTTGACTGATTTGGGCAAATGAATGCTGAAAGTAAACATTAGTCAAGATTGAGAAAATCCTGCTGCCTCCACTTCATATCAAACTGGATTTAATGAATAGCTTTGTAAAGGCAGTGGACAAGCAGGGCACAGGATTCCAGCATCTGAAACAGAAGCTTACCCGCATCAGCGACACAAAAAGGAAGAGATTTCTGTCAGCCCTCAAATCGGGGAGCTAAGGGCTGATAGCGGGTTTGAAACTGTATTGAACCCTGTGGAACATCTACCCTGGAAAGCTCTGAAAGCTGCAGCGCACGGGTTCTTGGGAAAGGACAATGAACCCAACTATGCCAAACTTGATGAGCTTTTGCAAGCATTTTATGAATTGGGATGCAATGTGTTACTAAAGATTCATTTCCTGCACTCCCATCTTGACAACCTTGAAGATGTTAGTGATGATCATTGAGAAAGGTTCCACCAGGATAATTCTATCAGGGGAAATAGACCCCTAACATTCTTGTAGACAACTGCTAGACCTTCCTTTAGGACTTTCCAGAGTCTAATATGCTGAAAGGTGAACATTTAACTGTTTACTGCATTTCTAAATATGAAATTACTTAACAGGGGATAGTGTTTTACGTAATAAGCACATCTTGTGAAGTAGGCAATATCTTAAAATTGGTGTGTGATAGAAAATTTTTTCTTTTTAATCAGCATTTAAAAATACTACAAGTAACACATAATTTGGTTCCATGAGCTTTTTGGCTGTTGACCAGTGTTATAGACTAAGCCAGTCTGCCTTCAAGCTACTGTTGTGCTATTTTTTTACCAAATACAAGTGTAACCTAAATCGTTTTACAAATTTGTAGGTAATTTAAGTAGACCACATTTTGCATAGGAATCCTTGTGCAGAAATGCACTGTCCCCATGCTATTAGAGTAGAATCAAGCCATTGAATATTCAAAAATGTACAAAAAAACATGGTATCGAAAAAAAAAACGTTTATTATAAAATGTTCAAAATTCAATCCCCAACATCATTGAGGCATGACCTCTGCAAGTAATGTTCTCATAAAGTCTTAATAAGTTCCATCCCATGTTCTGAATTCATTCTGCAGCAATTAGAATCTGCACCACCAGATATTCCTCAGAATCCATTGGAGTTTCATGAATCCCTGCAAGAAGCAACCTGGCGGAGTCGAGTTTGGGGAATGTGGAAGCCATGCTCAACCTCCTCAGCCAATTCATATCTCACCAAACTTAAGATTGAGGTAGGTTGACATCTCACAAAAAATGATCCATACTTGCTATTATATGTCCAGTGGAATTTCCAACTTTTTTGAAGAAAAGCCAAGTAAATTGGAACATGGTACGAGTAGGTATGGGGCAACATGGGAAGCATTCTCCATAGAGCCGATAAACTGCTTGTCCATTACATTGCATTTCATCATACATTAAAAGCACGTCAGTGTACCCAACCATGTAACATGAATTCTGGAATTCCCTGTGTATGTTCTCACAAATTATCATTTAAAGAGGGAAGTCCAGCCAAATATGAATTGTATCTAAAAATTTAGCAAGCTTAAAGGGTGTCTAAAAGGTATAATTTGTTTTGATGATAGATTGATAATGAACGCTAAAAATTGGAAGTTATTAGTCACTGTCATGCAACCTGATGCTGGCATCACTAAGCAGTGTGATTCACCAGCATGTGCTTCCCCTATTGCATCTGTGCTGGTGACAGGCTGTATAAAAATTTGAAGAAAAATTTTCATCATGAAAAATGACTGAGGAAAAAAAAAAAAGTTTCATACAGCTCTATAAGTTTGAACTAGACTCCGATATCCCTCTCACTGATGAACAAAATGTCAGCACAGACAAAGATGTAGATGAAATTTCATCGTAGATTTGTAGTAAGATCAGTAACTGCGTTAAAACGCTGTATGCATTTCCTAAGGAGCAACAGAGTGCATGATACAGTAGAACCTTGATTTTCCATTGTAATGGAGGGGAAGGGGGTGACAGTCATTCGAAAATGACGGATTATCCATTTTATTTAAATAAACAGAATTATTAAGGTAGATATTTACACCCGACATGTTTAGTGTTACAATTGAATAGTCAACAAACACAATACTTGGTCAATATTCGATAAATATATAATTGCATATGCAGGCGTACACTTATAACTGTAACTTAAAACCACCCTCCAAAAAGAACAGGCATTGAGGCAAGGATTTCTCCAATGTGGCTAAGAAGGGGTAGCGAATGGGAAAAGCAGCCACAGGGTATCTGGCGTAGTTTCACTTTGCTATATATTTTGTTCACACATTCATGAAAAATTGTAATTATATATCATGGAAAAAAAAATTATAGATGATGGTTAATTAGCTGAACAGTTAAATGAGGGACGGAAAATCGAGGTTACTATATATATTGTATTTTTGTCTATTGAATATTTGAAAAATTTCACCAAATCGTGAATTAGCAACACACAGAGTGCTGTCAGGGGCTCTATGGTAACAATTAGCATATGTAAATGTGTTCATTAAAATAGTTAGTATTTGAACAGCGAGCTAAAAACATTGAGTTATGTCACTGAAAATTGAAAGGTATTTGAAAGGCTACATAACAGCCCTTTCCAACGTCAAATTCAGTTCCTCCTAAATCATGAAATCATGCAAGATGCAAGGCTTCATAGTTTCCAAGAAAGGGATATCAAGTGTACTAAAAGCATTGGTAAAACCAGAAGCGGTGCCATTCCTGAGGGTAAAAAACAGGCCAATCCGAGACCATCCACTAGCCATCATCCGGCTCTCGTAATCAGATGTAACCCACCAACACAATGGGCGATTGCAAAGAAAGTAGGGCATCTGTATACATGGGAAGCACAATAATCAAGCGTAATTTACAACTGGAGAAGTGACACAAGAGCCACGATCACAAGTTGTTGCCACATCGTTTTCAAGAGTGACAGACCGACTGCCGTAAGTGTATGAACAATACCGGGCGGATGAAAAGTAGAAATAAATTTGTGGTCACACAAGACGAGGCCTATGTTTATTTATTAAGTGACTGTTCTAAGGACTAGCAGAAAATGGTACCATGAATGCAAGGAAACATTTTCAAATGATTTCATGATAGTGATGGATTATAGCTACAACGGCAAGTTAACTGTATGCAGAGTTGAGCCAAAGGCCAAAGTCAACGCCATGTACTATCAGACTAATGTTTTAACCCTGTGACATTCCTGGTTTGTATGGTATACAGGTAAACAAGGTATGGGTGCACCAAGATATGGTGTCTAGTCAAATCGCCTGTTCCTGCATGCAAGTCAAGTTACCAGATGCATCGCCTATGGATATTTGTGGCTTTGGCCTACTTAAACGGGCCCTGGGAAAGAGATGATCACAAACGGTGGAGAGTCTTTGAAAAGCATGTCCAAAGGAGTGGTTATAAATGCAAGGCAATAGCAACGATGCATGGCTACCACACTGAACACACTCGATGGTGCGAAAGGGGCTTTTCCACCTTTTCTGGTCTCTGTAACTTCTTATCATAAATCCCTAACAACCCTCCGTAATTTAAAGATATCCAACCTTATCTTCATTATGACTGGACTTCCTGTTTAAGAGAACCAGACCTTAAGGTTAGTACAACCATTAAGAATTCCACGAGAACTAGAGAAAAAAACATTAAATATAAAAGAAAGCTAAATAAGAATATTGATGCAGTAAGAGTTTGGGAGCTGACAATAACCTAAAGTGGAATTCTTCATTTAGTATTTAAAAATAAACATTTTAATCAAAATATAAATAAAGGAGAACATGGGAGTTCGTCACAGAAACAGTTTTCCATTGTTGGTGCTGGCTTGAAGCATTGCGGAACTGAAAAGTCACCTGACACATTGTTGTCTGATCAACAATTTTTATTTAAATCTTTACTACACGTTAATATCTCTTCAATCAATCTCAATTTTAATGTGCGAGCTTTGCAACAATATGAAGTGAATTTCAAACTAATTACTATGCAAGCTACGCACAGATAAAATCTTGTAAAATAATATTGGAGGACTAGAAAGTAATGTTGTTTCTTTTAGTTGTTTTTTAATAAGACGATCAACACTGTTTGTAACAAAAAAAAATTTCTAATTCTTATCATTTATCGAATTGCCATTATTATCTATCACATCTGCCCATAGTGAAAGTAACTTTCACTGCCATCTTTATAAAAGGATGTTGGCTGTGATGCGAAGAAGTCTGAGAGCCCAGTTTGACATCGACATCGTGGCTGCAGATCTGAGTGAGGCAATATAAAGAGAATCTTTTGGAGTGAGGATCTTATTATAAAGTTAAGACTGGTTTGTCTACTGATCTCCTCTATCTGTTTAAGTATACGATGATGTACGAGGTAAGTCCAGAAAGTAGTTCCATTTTGTAGTACAAAAAAAAAAAAAGCAAGTACACACCCAGAAAATAAAATTACAGAAAATATCCATACCTTGAATAGTTTTCTACATAGTTCCCATTACTTTGAAGCAACCTATCATAGTGAGGCAGGAGTATTCTTATCTCTTTACATAAAAGGTTGCTGCCTATGTGAACCATGTAGTGACAGCTTCTTTTACCCCATCATCGTTGTTGAACTTCTGGTCGCTTTTACTTTCAGGGACTTTAATGTTTTTACACCTGAAGTCATTCCTTGGTCGCCAGCAGTTTAAATCCTCTAGGACTAACAGCTTCTTTACAATTAACATTTGAAATCGGGGAGTTTTCATGTGGACATTGTGTACAATACACATCAATGAATAAGTATAATATAGCTACATTATTTAGCGGTTGTTTCAGGTAGGAATGTTTCAAGACAACATGCTGCATGCAATGTTATCACACCAAAATTGTTATGCAATATAGGAGTTTCCATGCTCATATCAATACCAGAAACACATAAGAAGGGCATCAATTTGAGCATTTATTGCCATAATGCATTTCCTATTTGAAACAAAGGCTATAATGCTATATTTGAAACAAGGTGTGTTTTTTTAGTACATGCTGTCTTGATATAAAATAAAACAAGGACAATTTTTTTTAACACCTTAATTTTAATATGAAAATCTGGACCTTAATCTACTTTTCAACATAATTTCCACCTATATTAAGGTGGTCGAAATTCATCAGCTTATTAGTGAAGTGTATGGAGAAAACACTATGACTGTTTTGCTTCACAACAATGGTCATCCTCACTCCAAGATCTCATTGCGTCAATTGGCTGGGAACAACTTGATCACCTTCCATATAGGCCTGACCTAGTGCCCAGTGATTATTTTGATTCCTGCACTTAAAGAAGTACCTTGGTGGTCAAAACAGCCGTGCTGGAATGGTTAGCAAATCAGCCAGCCAATTTCTGAGGATGGAATTCAGAATCTGGTTGAACGATAAATTTAGTGCCCTAATAAATAGTGAAATAAGAGCATTATAGGGTCTCGAATTGATGGATGGAATAAATGAATAAAGCATAAGGGTCTAATAGTAAAGCAATACAAAAGTTTTAATAAAATAGCTGATGCATTTCGAAGTAAACTTCATTTACAGAGCCAAGCAAAGAATGAACTAACAGGTGCACTATATATGCATAACACATGGGTTAAACCATCCAATCAGGATTGGCTATTCGAAGGTAAACAGTAGTGATTTCTGCTGATTGGCCACTATCTGATTGGTTGGCTCTAACAAGAAGAGAAAAGGAAAGATAACAGAATCAAAATACGAGGGCCGGTTTTAAAGTTCATACAACTGCATAGAAGGCATGATGGTATGGCAACCAAATTTGGTGGGGTAACCAATCCCTCTCCACACAAACTCCCTGCAAAGTCACACACTTCTGCCATCGATATTTCACCCATGAATGCCATAAATGTAGAAGTCCATCCCCAGTTGCAGTAATGGCCTCACATCAATGTAAAGTTGCCTCCCACAAAGTGGCTTCTTCTTATTCCGAAACAGGAAAAACTCACTGGATGCATGCCTGGCTTTATTTAGGAAATTGAATAAGCCACTTGCGGGAGGCAATTTAATAGCGATGATGAGGTCATTTCTGCTTTAAGGAGTAGTTTTCCGAGCAGACGATGGGCTCTACATTTACGGCATTCACGGGTGAAATATCAATGGCAGAAGTGTGTGACTTGGCAGGGAGTCTGTGTGGAGAGGGATTAGAGACCCCACAAAAATTGGTTGCTGTACGATCATGGCCTTCTATGCAATTGGTAATAAATAAAACGCTCTTTCACCACAAGAAGATTGAAAAAGGAAAAATACAACCTTAACCTGGAAGTGTTTTTCGAAGGCGAAGCTCTCATCATTCAGCAGGGAACCATGGAGTACAACGGAAAAAACTAAGAGATACTTCATTCTATGCAATTGTATGAACTTTATGACCGCCCCTTGTAAGAATTTTCTTTCAGCTCAATTCCGTGTCTGCTTTCAACGTATTCTCAGAGTCCTGGTGGTCTCTTGCCGCTGACCATTCCAAGCATCAGGTCTTTCTCTAATGTGTTTGATCGCATTATGTGGCCGAAGTATGTAAGTTTGAATCTCGTATTCTTGCCTTCTATGTTACTGGATACACTCCAGCACTTCCGTGTTCGTCACCCTTGCTGTCCATGGGTTGTGGAGCAGTCTACGCCAGCACCACAGTTAGAAAGAGTCGATTTTCCTCCTGTCTACTTTTCTTAAAGCCCAGCTTTCACAACTGTGCATGGTTATGGGGAACACGATGGCTTGAACTAGTCTGCATTTGATCATTATGCTGATATCTTTACTTTTCCATACTCTGTTCATTCTCAACATCGTGCTTCTGCCCAAAGTTATTCAGTGCTTTACTTTGGGACTACACTCTCCACTTCGTACGAGCTGGGATCCAAGGAAGATGAATTCTTGCACACACTCAATCTCTACATTGTCGTTTTTTATATTAATGTTACCGTTTCCTGCTGTTGTCATGATCTTAGTTTTTTTGACATTCAGGAAGAGGCGGAGCTTTGTGCTTTCATCTTTGATCCGCTCGTTCATGTGTCACAAATTATCTTCTGTTTCTGAGAGGAGAGTTGTGCCATCGACGTACCAAAGATTATTGATGTTCTGTCACTGATTTTCACTCCAATTTCCAAATCTTCAAGAGCTAACTTCCTCACGATCACTTCAGCATATAGATTGAATAGAAAAGGGGACAGAATGCAACTTGTCTCACACCCTTCCTTATTTTGAGCTAATCGGTATCGCCATAAGCTACGTGAACTGTGGCTTCTTGATCTGTATACAGGGTGTAAATGGACGACGTTTCACAAATTTAAGGATATGTAGAGGATGATGTGGTGAACATTTTTATTATTAACAAGCTGTGGCTCCGTTGCTTTTCGTTTGGGACTAAGGGTTTATTAATAAAAAATGTTCACCACATCATCCTCTACATATCCTTAAATTTATGAAACATCGTCCATTTATATCCTGTATGATGATTTAATAAAACTTGATCAGATGGTTCAGCACTCTGAAATCTGCAGTGCCATCCACAACTTGTCATGCTCAACACAGTCAAAGGCTTTATTGTAGTCAATGAAACACATGTAAATGAATGAATTTTTAAGTTTCCCCTTTTTTGGGAGTGGAATGAATACTGATCCACGCACCGATTTCCCAGATTTTCTGACACAGTGCTGTGAGGACCGCTGTCGGAATAGACCTTAGCATTTCAGCTGGGGCTTTATATTGTGTCTTAATATAAAATTAGTGCCTTATTACGTTGAAAATTAAGGTGTTAAAAAAGTCCTTTTTTTTAAATATCAAAACAGTACTTATTAGGTTGGTGCATGGAAAATGTCGGTTTTTTTTAACATACAGAACTTTGAACATGGTTATCAAATGCAAACATACATCATTTTGAAGTGTGGAGTTTGCCCTATCTGCGCATGTTAGTTTTCTTTTCCTATCACGTTTGTTTAGTGTTCTTCAAGCATCAAATGAAACGTGGACAAACAACAAATTCACACCATACTTCTTTACGAGTTTAAATTAGGGTGAAAAGCAACAGAAATAGTTTGCAATATTAACCAAGCATTAGGTTAAGGAAATGTGAATGACCGGCTGGTTCAATGTTGGTTCAAAAAATTTCATGCTGGTGATGAGTCCCTCGAAGATGAGGACCTCAGGTGACTGTTGACAATGATGTCTTGCAAACAATTATTGAAGGTTATCCACATAAAACTTCTCGAGAAGTTGCAGAAGAAATGGGTATCCACACCCACAGAAGATTATAGTGACAGCAGTATGGTGGTCGGCAAGTGGAATCATCCATTACAGCTTCTTGAAACCAGGTGAAACAATAACACCTGCAAAGTACCATCAAGAAATTGACAAAATGCATGAACAATTGCGGCACCAAAGTCCAATTGAAAGGGACCAATTCTTCTGCGTGATAACGCGGCACCATACATTGCAAAAGTAACCGTGAACAAACTTAATGAACTGGGTTATGAAGTTTTATCTCAACTTGCCTACTGATTACCATTTTTTCAAGCATCTCGATAATATTCTGAATGAGAAGGTTTTCAGAAACCAGGAAGCTGCAGAAATAGGCTTCAAAGCATTTGTCGATTCCAGAACTTCAGAATTTTATGTGACAGGCTTACATAAACTTGTGTTGCAATGGCAAACGTGTGTGGATTCTGAAGGGTTTTATTTTCATTGAAATAATAATTCACTTTTTTTCTCAATCCCATTGTTAAGATATTCACTTTTACTTCAGTCAAATAAAAACAGCATTTTCCATGCACTAACCTGATACTTAAAAAACACGCGTTGTACTTACTCATCTATGTGGATTCTCAATCTGCAACATTTCAATATTTTCTATGAGGCTTTTGGGACACCCTGCATGTGAAAATTAACATAGTTATTTCTTAAGTATTAGGTAGAATAAGAAATTAATTTTAGCCTAGCTTTAAGTAAACATTATATTATCTAGTAGGTTTATAATTTGATTTAAATTTTTATAAACAAATTATTTATTGTACTAAAGCTGTAATATATTGCTAATTTCAAATAATAGAGTGAGCTGATTTTTGGCATGTTTAAAACATTCCTGGAAATGTCTGAGTGATTGCAACAAAGGATTTTGAAATTATATAGTTTTGAAATTATATATATTAATTGTTAAAAGATAATTGCTTCACAACAATTCTAGCTGTTTGTTTAGTTGCCTTTTCATTTGGCTTAATATATACTTTTAACTTTTTTTTTTTTTTTTTGTAGATTGGTAAAGACTCTTTGAGTCATCCTCAAGACTCAGCATATATAAATAAAACTCATTTGTACTATCCATACATAAAAATTGATTTCAATTTCTAGGGCCTAAATATTAATGGCCTAAGATTTGTTTCAATCCATGCCTCCAGAAGAACACATTATTTCCAAAGGTATTAGGGGTTTGGTACTATTATTCAGATTTTAACAAGGGGGCAGTTGCATTCACATGTTTTGATGACTGTTTTTAAATGTTTAGCTCTGTGGATTTTTAAATATTTTAAGTCATATTAAGTTAATAGTGTGATCTCAGTATATTTGGTTCCATTAGAATATTTCTTTATCCAAATTCAGTCCTTATATTTTTATGTAATATTTTTATTTTACTCTCTGAAATTTTCAGTTATGATCATGAGATTTTATTGGAATAAATATATTAATAAGAGTGTATTTGAAGAAATTAATTAACATGAAGGTAAAAGGCTTTTGTACTGCTGGAGAATAAAAATTGAATGACAAGCAGTTTTTGCCACATCTCTTTAGTCTTTTAGGCAAAGATGTTAGATCATATGTACTTACTTATAACTAAGCAAAAAAATGTTGATAGCCATTTATATATTGAATGAAATCTAAATCATTAAACATTTGGTTGTTATATAAGAACAGATCAGTAGAAAACTGAAAATCTTGAATATTTAAGGAAATGAATTTAAACTAGAAATATTTTTCATTGGATAACTTCTTTAAGGCAGAATATGTTCTGGGTATATCTTCAATTTATGAAGTACTCACTTGATCTGGCTTTCATTATAACGATTCACAACTACTGAATATAACAAACAAAGAATCTTGATTTTAGTAATACATGACTTAGTAAGCACAGTCAGAACTGGCATAGTACAGAAAGAGGATCTGCAATCAGTGTAATCAGATTGATGATGCCATCTGGAGCCCAAACCACAAAAAAAGTAGCCCAATTTGTTATGAAAGCTTATTACCATGGAAGAAGTAGAATTTCTACTTCTTCCATATTATTACTTTCATACAGTACTTCTATACAGATAGAATGTGTCCACTTGTTGGATTATCACATTGTCTTTATTAAATTTGCATTTATGACAAAATAAAAAAAAACTATAACAGTTGATTTTTAATGAGAATAAATTTATTTACAAATACAATGAACACATATTTTGCAACATCTTTTGTGGGTTCGAATTCACTGCATCATAGATTCAGTCGTGAAATACCAAATTTTATGAATAGTATATTCCTTAAAAACATAGTACTCATGTGATTTCGTACATCACTTTTGTATAAATTTACAAAGGGAAACACTCTTTCAACGTCTGCATTTGAAATGTGTGGTTAATAAATGAATCGCACCTTTGGCCAAATTTTCAAATATAAAATTATCACCTGCATCTTGATACGGTAAAGCCCTCATGCAAAAAACTTCAGGATTCGTCTGTTGCCAGTTCATCACTACAATTTTTCTTAATTGATTTTCAAATTCTTCACGTGAACAAGTATACAAATATTTTGGAAGGTCATGAGTTTTAAATTCGCCATTCAAGATTTTTTTTTTTTTTTTGGGTCAGCAAAACTAAGGAGCTGAAAATTTTTTCTTGCATTTTTAAACCTCTTCTGACTTTGGCCTTCTCATGTTATTTTTTAAAATTATTTTTGTTTTTTCCTAACGTTCTCACTAACATCATTGGCCCAAAAGATAGCTCGATTATTAAATGTCTAGTCCAAAGTGTCGCCCAGTAGCCCAAGCCAGAATTTGTCACCAATTCTTTCTGAAAGTGGCCCAATCTGGTCACCCTGTCTCCAATGATCGTAACCTGCCACCATCAGGCACTTGTCCTCAATGGTAATATCTAAGTGACTCAAACATAGATACTGTATGTAGTCTAGCCACATTGCTCTAAGCCAACTCCATGGCCTCTTGCCTAACAGCTTGGAAAATAGCAACTGCCTAGGAAGACCAGTTTGCAGCATCCGTATCATGTGGTCATACGAAAGGGGTTCAAAAAGTTATGCAAGTGAAATTTTTTTTTCATGTTGTCATTAATGTACGAAGTTGACGTTTGGTGGCGCTGATGATATGTTCGTCTGCTATCTAGGTTGCAAGTTTCAACAATGGACATGCACCCATTCTCGCACAATCAGTTCCATGGTAAATCATTCTGCGTTTTTTCTATGGAGTATTCTAAAGAAAGTGAAAGATTCTACATCTTTAGCTGGTTCAGACTCTGGCATGAAGCAAAAAAAAAAAAAATTCATGAAGATTTTGTCACTGTTTATGGCAGTAGTGCTTGTTCGTCTGACACTGTTGCCCATTGGATTCAAAAGTTTAAATGGGGTAGCCTGAGCTTACAAGATGACCTTCGCTCAGGTCGACCAACAGAAGCAGTGAACCAGGTAACAATAGAGTCTGTGCATAAATTAGTCACAGAAAATCCCTATGGAATTTCATTATACAGGGTGTCTCACCAAAAAGTGAACCAATAGCTAATTTCTAAAATACAAATCTGACAAAGTATTTTCAATGGAAGAATTATTGTACTTTTATGTGAGTTTTATTTGGTTTAAATTATCTTGGTGTTTTTTCAATTGATCAAACTGTTAGGAGATAATCTGTGCATATGTACTGTCATTGTTATTAATCTATTATTATAGATAAATAATCAAACGAGGCATCTACTTGCAAAAGCGGCTACATCCATATTTTATCAAAATTCTACTAGCAGTGAAAAACTATACTGTAAAATTTGCTTGATGATATGGTAAAATCAGTTCATTTTGAAACTGGCTAGATCCTACTTAAAAGTGCATTTAAATGTACAAGGGTAGCCCAGAAAGTAATGCACCACAATTTTTTTTTTTCAACAATTATTTATTGAACACAATGAAACTTATACACATGAAAGAATGCTATTTCTTCTACACTCCCTGTTTTTCCACATAATCTCCATCCCGTCCTATGGCCTTCCTCCAGCGAGACACAAGGGCATGTATGCCCTGTCGGTACCAGTCCTTGTTCTGTTCACGCAACCATGTCTTCATTATGCAAATCACCTCTTCATCATCCTCAAAATATCTTCCACGAATGGCATTCTTCAATGGCCCAAACAAGTGAAAGTCTGAGGGCACTAGGTGAGGGGTGTAGAGTGGATGGGGTAACACTGTCCAACCCTATTTCGTGATGTGTTCGGACATCAAGTGTGACAGCCGAGGATAGCCGCTCCGACTGCGGCAAATCTTGGAGCTCCGCCGAACCGCTTTCTGATGGCCTCACCGTCTGTGCCCAGCGACTAACCGTACTTCTGTCAACTGCTGATGCTCCATGAACTGCACATAAACGTTTGTGAATGTTTCTAACTGTTTCTTGCTCCGCAGTGAGAAATTCAATGACGACATGCTGCTTGTAACGTACATCACTTACAGATGCCATGTTGTTCCATTGCTGCACGTACGCTATCTGTTGGAAGAAACAGAAACTATGCGTGCACACTCCGAAAACTTCAAAGAATGCATATCTGAAGATTCACATTCGTACCATTGTTGGGGATGGAGAAAAAAATTGTGATGCATTACTTTCTGGGCTATCCTCGTACTAGTATGTTGCAAAAACAGCCACATCCAAATTATATTTTTATGCATACTCAGTACTGATACTGATACCATGAGGGAAGAAGATTAAGGACCAGAAGCTCCAAGGCATAGACACAATACTATGTGATATTGATTGCTTAGAATATTATAAAAATATACTAAGTGAGAACGAACTATTTTCTGGAATTTCAGATGAATCAATTTGTGAAACACTTGAAGAAATACCGCAAACTAATATTTAAATAATATCTCGAACTTGTATTGTTTTATTTAACTTTATTATATTTTTAGTTTAGTTTCAGTTTTAGTTTAAGTATACTTCGTTTACTAATTTTGCTTACTAACACCGTTAGTTACGTTACTTACTGTTCTTCGTACTGATCAAATGAATAAACATATGTTATAACTCCATTTTTACTATGTTATTTTTGTGCAGCACTATGTTTATCTGTTCAGTTTGTTTCAAAACCAGCCACATCACCTATCTTAGTTGCAAACCAGTCTCCCAACTTCAAATTTCAATAACATGTTTATTATTTGCAGAGGATTTTCCAAATTTTGCTTAAAGTTAAGTCTTATTACAAGTTATATAACCCACATAATTAAAACCAAATCGAATTTTATTAAAAGCTGTAAAATGTATATTGTCATTTTTGAAAAATTTCATAGAATGGGTG
This sequence comes from Rhysida immarginata, assembly GCA_023313115.1. Classification (NCBI taxonomy): domain Eukaryota; kingdom Metazoa; phylum Arthropoda; class Chilopoda; order Scolopendromorpha; family Scolopendridae; genus Rhysida; species Rhysida immarginata. The sequence goes on from JAHWFO010017185.1 coordinate 206,570, forward strand.
TAGCCGCTTTTGCAAATGGGCACCTCAAACTATAAATAAAGGAGAACATGTCAGTTCATTATGGAAACAGTTTTGCATTGTTGTTGCATGTTTAAGCATTGTTGGCACTAGCTTGAAGCACTGAAAAGTCATCTGACCATTGTTGTCTGAGCAACAATTTTTATGAAACTATAATTAAAGGGGAACATGTGAGTTCATCACATGAAACAATTTGAATGTGCTTGCTTTGCAACAATATGAATTGAATTTGTAACTAATTACCATGCAAACTGTGAGCAGATAAAATTTTGTAAAAATAATAATTCTATTGATCTGTCTGAGGCCAACAAAGAAAGTTGATAAAATGCTTAGTGTTGATTTTTTAGTTTAACCCTTTTGCTGTGTAAAGTGGATATATTCACTCAGTTTCATTACCTTCTTCTTCTTCTTCTTCTTCTTCTTACACAGCCCTCATCCCTCTTTAGTAACGGGGACTAGCTGATTTGTATAGAGAGGTTAGGCAGTCAGTAAGATGTCGCTAACAAACAGTCAAACGCTAATTAAAGGGCCAATTATTCTTCCAAATAATCCAGTTCCTTTTAGATAGCAAATAAGAAGTCGCACAATAACTCTTTTGAGACTATTTTTCATAAACGTTGAAAGAAGAATATTTCCCAATGACGCTTCAACACCGTGTCTTCCAAGGCTACCCACAAATAGATCTCTTTTCTCCCGATAGATGGGGCAATCAAGAATAACGTGCTTCACAGTCTCTTCCTCACCGCACCGACACTTATTTGTTTGAACTATATTTATTTTGTGAAGAAAGCTATATAGAGGCACGTGGCCACTTCTTAATCTAAAAAGTATCGTTCTTTGAATTGAAGACAACCAGCTAGGGGCAAGCAGCTTTGCGCTAACAATGTTAGGGAATAATGCCTTATAGTGAGCACCTCTGGTTTCCGTGGCCCAGCTCTCATTCCATAGCTTTAAGGCACATTTCCGTGTAAGTTTTGCAAGAACTTTGGAGTCAATACAGGTAGACATAAAAGGTTTTTTCCCCCACCCTACCCCAGTAAGCTAATTTATCTGCCATTTCATTCCCTCTAATTCCTCTGTGACCAGGGACCCATATAAACTGGACACAGTAACCACTCGAGTAAAGATAATAAATGAGCTCTATAACGTAACCCAGCATTTCTCTAAAGAACCACCTGTCACTAAACAAGGCGTTACAAATAGAAGCAATCCCACTCTTAGAGTCCGACAGTATCAAATATTTACCAGCAGGGGACGACGAAATCAATACTAAAGACTTATAAATGGCTATAAGCTCCAGCTGATAGGAACTGACAGCCGGGGAAACCTTCATTGAGATTATACTCTGGTTCCTAGCATAAACTCCAATACCTCCACAATCACTAGAAGGAGATAACGAAGCATCCGAATAGATTTTCTGGAAGTCCGGAAAATACTCCCTTAAATAGTCATTAAATTGAGCATTACTAATTTCATTTACCGGAGATGAAATAAGCCAGTCTGGGGGGACATTAATAGCATCAATAGTATCATAAGTCCATTTATGTTTGATTATTTTGAATTCACCTATCCTTAGACGGTCGCAACCAAATTTCCTCAGTAAATGAGAAGCGAGGTTACGTAGACGTGTCGATTTTAACGTAGACAAACAACAATCTACGAAGGAATCCCCTTCTGCTGATCTATAGGAAGATTGACAGAGCGAGAACAATTGGTTAATTACACTTATTTCCCATCTAAGAGAGGGTGGTAGAAGACCTGCCTCAATATAAAGTAAAGGGCACGGAGACGATCTGGTGGCACGAAGGCACCCTCTTAGTAATTTCCTTTCCTCAATCTCTAATGGGGACACACTAGAACATGAGGCAATCAAAAGGAATAACGCCGAAAGGTCTATTGCTTTAATGATTGAACTGGTTAGGATAACAACTTCACCCCAGGGGGGACCCCACTTCGCTTTTTTGACCAAATTGAGGCGAGCAAAACCTTTCATAATATTACCCCTCAGTGCTGCAACGTGCTTCTTCTAATTCAACCTATTATCTATAGTAACCCCAAGAAATTTATGTACATTCCTATAAGGAAGTCTGGTTCCCTGTAGAAAGACGTTAAGCAAGGGGGGACGCCCACCTTTAACTATGCTCATTACTACTGATTTATCCGGGGAGAAAGAGATGCAATTATTTTTGCCCCATATCTCAAGGTGATCACATACCTCTTGCAAAGTTTCCCGAACTTCTGGCACTGATTTGCTTGCAAGCCAAAAAGCAATGTCATCAGCAAAGATGCTTCTACCTATGTTCAGCGGAAGTGACGAAAAAATGTCTCTTGTAAAAATGTTAAAAAGAGTAGGACTTAAAATCGACCCCTGGGGAAGGCCTTTTCTCATGACTGTCCAAGAGGAACCACCCAGGTACCGTATCCCAACTTGTCTATTCTTAAGAAAAGCATTTATCCAAGTTCCCAGTCTCTTTGGAACTCGTATATCAATTAATTTATTCGAGAGTATTTCATGAGATACTGAATCAAAGGCCTTATTTATGTCCAAAAAAACAATTCCGATACATTCATTTTTCTCTTTTGCAAGAAGAATATCGTCCACTAAACGAATGACCGAAAAAATGTGGTTTCGTCCCTTCCGAAAACCTAGACAAAACTCCGAAAGTAACTGATTAGATTCCAGGTAATGTTGTAATCTGTTATTCACTAAACGTTCCATAACTTTGATCATACATGATGTCAAAGCTATTGGTCTGTAACTAGATGACAACGAGGGTGACTTATTTGGCTTAAGAACCGGATGAATCAGAGATCTTTTCCATTTACCTGGTATAATTCCTGTCTCCCAGGAAGAGTTGAAGGCAGCCAACAAACAATTAAGCTGGTGCAAACTAAGTTTCCCAATAGTGGGATTTAAAAGTCCATCAGGACCCGGCGCAGTTCGCTTTTTCCTGATAGCTGCTAATAAAGCAGGGATAGTAAAGGGTAATTCCCATTGAGTGATGGCAGATGACGACTCAAAGTCTGCCAGAAAATGTTTTGGCCATGTCTGAATTTTCGGAAAGGAGGAGTCCACAACGTAACGTAGAATAGCTTCAGCGGAGGCTTTAGGATCCATAAAAGAGCCTTTACCATCATCAATCAACGGAACTGAAGAAGGGAGGCGTTTTTGAAAAATTTTCAAGATCTTCCAAATATTTCCCGGCTCATTTCTCTGTATGAGCGCTTTCCAGAAGTTCCTTCTATGCTTCTTTAGTGTCTTTTTACATATAGCCTTCATCCTTTTAGATTTTACCCAGCACTCCAGACATCTGCATTTCTTAAAAATCCTTTTTGCTTTATTTCTCTGTTCTATCGCTTCTTCGCACTCCTGACACCACCAAACTGGCCTTGGGGGCAAAGATATCTTCTCTGAAGATTGCTGATGTAACTTAGCCTGATAAGCTATAAGAAGATCCATTATATCACGGTTCCGCGATGGCCCAAAAAGTGGGTCCTCAGGGTCCTCAGGGTCCTCAGGGGGAACAACTTTCGATTTCGAAAAACAAGCATTTCCATCTCCAAGGGTGGATTTAACCAAAGGATTATGATGGCCCCCAACAGAGATCAGCAAACGAATCGGAAGATGATCACTTCCATAGTCCCCTGGAGTAGTTTCTAAATAAGTTAGAAAGGGACAAACCGATGACACCAGAACTAAATCTAAATTTGAAGAAGACCAGTCCAGCCTGGGCGGCGAATAAGTATGCTCTGAAGTAAACAAAATATTGAAATTATACTTCAGTTGCAGTTCTTTCAAATAGCGACCATTTAAATTATAGTTTAAACACCCCCAAGCAGGACTTTTAGCATTGAAGTCACCGATTATAATGTAGGGTAGGGAAAACGAACTAACAAGACTCTCCCACTTATCTTTTGTTAAATACCCTGGAATGTAAATACAATAAATGTGTAACCAGACTTCCTGAAAAAAGGTGACTAATTCAATAATTGCGACACCATCTTTATGACCCAAATAGTTTATAAAATGAGGAATACCCGATTTTACTACCACTAAGTTACCGCCACCATGACTTTCTCTATTATTTACATAAACTCTTGATTTAGGAAAATTAACTACAGTATTATCATTTAAAAAAGTTTCACACAAAGACATAATATTTGATTTCCTTTGTAAAAGAACAGCATCCTCCCAATTTGCCATCAAACCCCTAACGTTCCAATGAAGGATACTAAGGTTATTTTTATTAAGTTGCGACATTTAGGTCGAGGACGGAGGAAAACCTTTCCACCAACTAGTAGTGTCCACCAGCCAGGAAGGCGTATGTGACATACGCGATTTCATTAGCAAGAGGGTATCTTCAATACTCTTTGGCTCGTACTGGTTTTTTGTAACTTCTAAAAGTGACGTTATAAACAACTTTAAACAATGTCCCCCTAACTCTTCAGCTTTTTGAATGCCTGAATCAGTGCCTACTATCGAGAGATGATCAGCCTGTTGGAAAGATTCTTTGTTTTGAGGTAATGTACCTTTTTGTACTATCAATCCGTTACCCGTATCCACTGTTGACACTGGAGCAGCAAAAGAAGGAGACTCTGGCCACTCAGTGTTTGAAGCAAGAAATGCGTCAAAACCTGACGACTGTCTTATCGGGGAATGATAAGAAAAAATTGGAGACAACTCTTCCCTCCCACAAGTAGTACATGCTATTTTTACCGAATTTTCATGGATGTTGTTGACATTAGATTCTTCTAATAAAGGATTACTTGCAAGTTGATATGATTGAGAAGTGCCTTGAGAATTGCCTTGAGAATTTTGTGCAGCACCAGTCATAGGAGTTTTTACCAAAGTCGCAGAAGCATAGGATTGGTGCATAGGAATCGACGCTCCTAATTCCATATCAGTAAGACGTTTTGCCTCATAATACGAGATGTATAACGAAACCATTTTACTTCTAATCAGAGACTCATATTTAAAACGGTCACAGCCTTTATAGTAAGAGGAATGATTTCCATTACAGTTTGTGCATATAAATTGGGCAGATGTGCACACAGCTCTTAAATGTTCTGGTGATAGACATTTCGAACATAATTGCTTACTAGTACACCGCTGACTTGAATGTCCTAATTTATGACAAAGAAAACACTGCATGGGCCTAGGAGGAGGTCTTGAAACTGGAAAAGACTCATTTTCAAATTTTATTCTTTCAGGGGGAGTTGGTACATCAAAGTATATCAAAAGCTTATCGAAAAGAGCACCTTCATAAGGAGGGGCAAATTGCCTTATGCCTGTAATTATATTTCCAACATCTGCACTTACTTGCAGCTCTTCTAATGTTACAGTTCTTCGGATACCATATATGAAGCCCACTGATGAAGTCAAGAAGTTAGGTATTTCATAAGACAACTGGAATACACCAATGTTTGTGAATCTCAGGCAAGATTTTGCTTTATTTTTTGACTCAAATTTTACCAGAAACTTTCCGGATCTTAATTTTGTTACTATCGGCGAAAATCCAATCAACGATGATAAAGTGCGACGAAATAAACCAGGAGATATATCGTTTGATTGTGTATTAGGAGCTTTATCAGAGTTCGCTTCTACAGAAGCTGAATCTAACACTTCTGTACGGGCCACGGAAACCAGGAGCCAAGGTCGAGCAGCTTGCTCAATCTTTCTCTCAAGAATTTGCCTCGCTTGGGATAAATTTGATTTTGCATTACTTGAAATATTTGACATAGTAGGGGCGGATTCATTAACAGAAGGACTGCTCCCAGTAAGGTCAAGATCCATTTGTATACTATTCAGAGCTAATGTTGATGATGACGACGACAGCAGAGGTTCAGAAAGTTTGTTCTTCGATTTTTCTTTTTTATCTTTTTCTTTTTTATCTGTGGGAAATTTTTTCCCCAATCTTTTCTTTATATTCTTTTTAATTTTGGCCGAAATAGATGGCTGCTCCAGAATATATTTAATAAGAGAGGAGTCAGGAAGACTTTCTAACTCGTCCTCAACCGAGCTTTGATAAAGAGCCGAATTTTTTACTCTTTTGTCTGGTAAAGAATAATCATCCACAAGTTTGCTTTTCCCTCCCGTTCTCCCTTCCGAGGAGGACCGAGGGCCGCGCGTGGGGGGGAGGGTCCCCCATCGCGGGCGTCAACAAGACTATCTATAGCCTATATAAAGAAATTCAGTCTCTATAACGTCAAGTAAGTATACTTAAAAACTTTATGCTAATCTGAATATTCTAATAATCCTTAACAATACTACTTAAATAGCGCTAAAGCACAATACTCTAAGAGTTTAAGGATATAATAGCTTGTAGTAATTAAAAAGCAAAGAAGCTAAGATCCCGACGACAGCTGCTGCGGAGCTCAGCTCGCATCCATTGCCATCCTGTTCACTTCTTTCCAACTCCAAATCCCTCCTTCTACTCTCTCTACCATTCAACACCACCACACCTCTTGAAGGGGCTTGGAACATTAAAAAAACACCCACGTTGTTTTCTAACGTTACTCAATTCCTTTCATTACCTTTACCTGCAGAAATCTGATTCATCCCACAAGGTTTAAAAAAACTTTTTGTTATGCTGCTAAAAGTGGATAATTCCATCTTCTCAGGAATGAAAATGAAATTTAATTATGCAGTGAAAGGGTTAATGTATAACTTATTACAGTGCTCCTTCTATATAACGACACTCTATATAATGGCAAATTTATAATAGCAAGTCCATATAACGAAGTTTTTATTTTCTGAAAAAAAAACTTCATTATAAGGACTTGCCGTTATAAATTTGGCATCATGTAGAGTCCTGATATATAGAGGGAGCACTGTACTAACTTTGAGTAAGAAAGATAGACTTGCTTAGTCTCTCTCCAAAGCAGATAATTAAATTTGATAAATCAATTAGTAAATTAATCTCTTCACGACCAGCCTAAATTTTAAAGGATACCTCCCAGGACCAGATTTTATGTACTATCTGGCAAACCAATGACGAACATGCAAGAATGTACAATTTTGTAAGAATATTTCTGTTTCAGAATCAATATTTATTTCAAAATCAGGATCGTCAGCATCCAAAAATTGCATCAACATAATCATAATCATCCATTTTTTACAAAAAAGGAGCAAAAGCATTGTTGCTTACTGTCCAAATAGAACGTACAATGGTGTTGAAATTAGCAATCAAAGAATAAACGCAATGGTTCCATCTATCGACAAGAAAATGGACCCATAAAAGAATAAACTGTTCCAAATGATTTTACTCTTTCATTCCTGAAAAACCACGTTTTCATTTCGTTAACAGAATTAATAACTGAAAATGACGAACACATGTCCGTCATGGTATTGAACAGAGGGTCTAGCTTGACGAACGCATGTTCGTCACTGGTCTTGAAGAGGTTAATAACCCATCATGTGATGGGTCAGCGATCTAGTAAAGTAGAATAGGAATGTCTCTGTCTTCATCAATAAAATTGCGTTCAAAATTTTAAAAGTTTCATACTTTCAATGCCTCTATCTCCTAAATGGTTGGATCAATTGAAAAAACACCAATAATAAAATCTCCTCAATGTTGTGTACAATCTAAAAATACCATTAAAAACAGGAGTTCACAGCACCCGTCTGTCCGTCCCCTTCATACACTTCTGGGGGGGGGGGGGGGGGGGATGCAACACCAAAAAAATCTCATATTAGAGTCTTCAGGAGACAGTCTTCCACCCAAAGGGGTCCAATCTACAGCAGAAACTGCCAGCCGTGGGCTTCTGACTATCCCCACTCCCATCTGGGCTGTCATGCTAGGTTCGACACATGAGAAGTATAGCTTCTACCCTCCTTCTGCGTCCACAGTTCCAGAACTTGGACATTTAATACCTACAATGTCATGTAAATGGTAAATAAAATTTCCAATTTAAAGTTCCAAAAAATGTCCAGTCGTCATTGTTTTACTTTCCCCACTAACTCAAATTCCTTTCCTCTCATGGAGAATATGTTCCATGTGCCAGTTGACAGCAACTGAGCCTGTTATCACTTTACCCGTTTCTCCTCTGGGGTAATGGCATGTATTGCCCCCAACCATTTCTCCAGCTGCACTGGTGGGGCTTCTTGGAGGCATTGTCCCAAAATAACAGTTGGGTGACTATCGACTATTTTCAAATGGGAGCCTCTGTCTAACTCCCAAATTTCAAGATATTTAGAATTAAAAATTTTTGCATATTTAGATACAATTGGGAATTAGGTACAAAAACATCAAAGTTTAAGTACAATAATTAAGTGATTTAAAAAAATAAAAACAAAATGAAACATAAATGCGACTGAGGCTGCTACGTGTTTAAGGATGATGAGAATTTATTCTGTGATCAGTCACTGATGAAATGAATAAATATTTGTAATCAATAAAAAATTTGATTAAATGTAAAAATTTCTATAACCTTATAATTTTTTATCGATCTATTTAAATTATACTCTGTCTGACGAAAGTTTGACAGAGCTTGTCCAGTTAAATTTCAGCTTTCAATTGTTTAGGCATTATTGCACAATAAAATTAACAATGTCTAACAATTGAAATTGGAAATTTAATTCGACACGCCCATTCAAACGTTTGTTGGATAAAGTATAATTACTTTAGGTTTGTGGTAGTATAAATAAATAGTTTCTATGATCATTCAAAATACTTGTTAACATAACAATTAATGCTAGGAATGAAATGGTATTAAAGGTTTTGTTTTTTTTGTTCCACTTGGCTGAATAATAATTAGTTTAATGAAATTATTTTTAATAATAAAGTATTCTTTGTTAGGAACTTTAGCATAAAAGCTACTTATAAGAATGCGCCCTTGGTCTGTACATTTATCCGTTTGGCCGTCTGCCGTTTGCACGATAACTTGAAAACGGATTAATTTTTTCAAATTCTGTTTTCAGAAATATGACCATCAAAGTTTAGCTCGGCCGTATCAACTTTTCAAAATTTTTTGTGGACCCCTTCATGTCAAATTCACGTGCTAAAACAGTGAGTGTAAAGAATTCAAAGATAATGGCATGTCAAATAACAATCGATTTGTCAAGAAGGAATATATTGTTACTTTCTGTTCATCTTTTAAGCATTATTGACATCAGCGCACGCACGTGAAATCGCTTTGTCGACGCACGATTGCTCAAGTGCTCATAATCTAAAAGCTTATTATTAAGTAGCAGAAAAATGGAGCTACTTATTGGTTTTATTTTACACTCGATTTGAATCACCCTTCTTCATTTCTACATTTTTTGAGGTAGAAGGTTGAAATTCGGAATGTAGCTTACTATGGGCATGTGCACCTTCACTATTTAGTTTGGTTTTGATTAGCCCACTAAGGTCAGAGTTTTGGGGGTGAAAATTAGAAGGGACCAGAAGGTCTATGTGTATTTATGCATATAAAGGAGTGAAATTCGGTATGCAGATTCCTATAAGCAAGATCTCCATTATATGAAGATTTTTTTTCCCCTGAGGTATCCATGCCTTCCCGATTCGGTGGCGGAAATGCATCGAAAAGATGGGGGCTACATTGAAAAATAATGCACCAACTCTGTCTGTAATAAAGGAGCTGTAAAAAAATATTTCCGGTTTTCATTTGACTGACCCTCGTAACTAGAATAAGAATGGAGCTACTTATTGGTTTTATAATGTCAGTCCGTCCTCTTCATAATTTCTACATTTTTTTGAGGTAGAAGGATGAAATTCAGAATGTAGCTTACTATGGGCATGTCCATCTGCACTATTTAGTTTGGTTTTGATTCGTATACGGGGGTCGGAATTACGGGGATGGGATTCGGAGAGGGCAACATATCTATGTGCTATTTAGGTACGTAAAGGCGTAAAATCCAGTATCCAGATTCCTCTAGGCAAGATCTACATTACTATGAAGCTTGGGCTGAATTGTTCCAGTGGGATCGGATTTGCGGGAGTGGCAGTCACTTGATCCTTAGAACTATGGCAACATATGGCATGTGATATATCACACGTTCGGAAATGATGAGAAAGGAAAGAAGATACGAGGTTTTTAACATTTTTTACATATTACGGTCGAGAAAATCAATTTATTGATTAAAAAAAACTTGGGGAGAGGTTAAAACTGCAGACAAAGGGGTAAAAATAGAATACTTGCCTTATCCTACTCAGGAGGCAGGGGGGGGGGGGGCAAATTTCTTTTTGATAAATATATAAATATATTTCTGCTTCACTGCTAAAGCTCCTCCTTGGAATGTTTACAAGATTTTATTAAATATGCTTTTGAACAATCATATTAAAAGCAAACATAATAAACAAGACTTGCCCAAAGAGTATTTTGCAATGTTTAGAAATGATATAATAAGAGAATATACAAGTAAAATTTGGTTTAAGAAATATTGCATTGTGGATTTGAGTGATGATTATTACCATTGAATAAAAATATTTTGAAGAAGTGGTAATTGGAAAAAATGAACATCTTTCCAGAAAAATTTCTTTAATCATTAATTAAAAAAAACTTTAAGATGATTGTTCAATCTTATTCCAATTATTTCTAATAATTGTTTTTTCTTTATTGATAGTTTTTATCCATCCCTCCAGAGAAAAACCTTTCCAATAAATAATGGATATGAATTGGTTGTATTGATGTGTGTCATAATGAAGATGATACAAATAAAGTATATATGCTTACAATTTACAGTGTAAGTTTGAACACAAAAACTCTGTTCACAAAGCTTATAATTGTAATCATATAATTATTTTTTTTTTTACCGTAGATTATTCTTTTCTCTGAAGTGTTTCACATATTAAATTGCAAACTGTCCATCAGTTACAGAATTGCTCATCAGTTACACTCTAAATTTTAACTAAAGATTTTAAAGCTTATAAATGCTGACGGACTCAGCCAAACCTGGTTGTTGGGAGCCACGATTTCGCGAATGCGTTAGATCGAGCCATATCGAAGATTTCCGCTGTCATCTACTCATTTTTCATACCTAGCGATGTTCTGCACCTTAAAATAAACACAAGCTTCCTCATATGTTTTGTCGAAATTGCATTCCTTAAAGGAATAAACAGCTCGTGAAGTTTGGTTAAAATCCCCCCCATAATGTAAACAAAAGTGCATGGAAAAAAGTAAACACCACCACGTGTCCTATTAATAGGTTTCTGCGAACTACCTGTGCACTAATGTGTTGGTTTAAGGAGACTTTAATACTGTATCTCTCGATCATTTATCCACTTGTCTTTCCTAAATTGTGGACAAGTTCATTTCTGAGGTCTAGTAATTATGAATCTTTCAGTGGGCTGTGAGAGTGATTGAGTTTAGGGCCAACACATTAATGCACAGGTAGTTCGCAGAAAACTATTTTGTTTACATTATGGGCAGAGTTTAACCAAACTTTACGAGCTGTTTACTCCTTTAAGGAATGCAATTTCGATAAAATGTATGAGGAAACTTGTGTTTATTTTAAAGGTGTAGAACATCACTAGGTATCTCACGACATCCTTTTCAAAGCACCCTGTATTTTAGTCCTAAGTTAGTCAGATTTTTGTGATACAAACATCAAGAGGACTTTGATTTACCGACACACAGTGGCTTCAGTTTATGAGTTCCAGTCTTGTTAATGCAAAACAAAATGGTTATTCTGTCTTTTAACTTGTTAAATCCATCCACTCTATCTTCGTCGCCTCTACTTGCCAGTGTTTTTATGCTCAGTAGCCGGTAACATAGTCTGCTTTCGTCACAATTGTAAACTTGCTCTGGTGAAAAGTTGCCTTCCTCTATTATTTGCTTAAACTCCACATGATACCAATTGGACGACACCACATGCACAGAACGCACCTCGCCGCACACAGTCAAAGATCGAATACCATGGCATTCTTTCCATCGACCCAGCCAGCTCTTGCTCACTTTGAAATCCGAGTCTGGAAGGCCACGTGCTTGGTCCATCTCCTTTTTCTTCTCTGCCTGTTTGCGGACATGATTGCCAGAAATTGGCATGGCGCATTGCCTCTCCTGGCTGAACCAAAGAAACAGCCTTGTCCAACTCTGCATCCTGTGCAGTCCTCAGTGTCTTCCTTGACAGTCTTCCTATTTCGTCCATTTGTCCACCCATGCAGTGTGGATTCTGGCAATTTAAATTCAAGGCATACATAAGCTTGTCTCTTTCCAGATTTCAATTGATCCAAGATTCCTAACTTGTCGGCCACCGACCAATGTTTACGTTTTGGTGCAACAGACGCGGTGAACCTGCAGAAGGACAGAGAGATTAGAAAACCAACACATTTTTAAAAAGGATAAACTAAAAAAAAAAAGGTGCCAAAAAATGTTCCTTATGTATGTTGCACAAAAAAATCACAATAGGATACTGGAAGACACAAAAGATTTACCAGAAAGATGATGGAAAAATGTTGGAAGGTTTGGTAAGTCGGGAGCCAAACAAAAACCGCGTTGGAGCCGATTTCGCGCTTTAGCGGACCGTGTTCGACCGGGTCTGTACTGTAATTCGAAAAATGTTTCAAATTAAAATACAATTCAATTAAAATACCTTCATACTGAGTGCTCGGGATAGTCTGGATAAGTGGTTTTTTTTCATTTGGAATCACAGAAAATCCTGTTATCCAGAATATTCTAAGTCCCGAGCATTCCGGATAAAGGGTCCTATACCGTCGTAATTTTTTTTCTTAATTATTTTCATTTTTCATTTCTTAATAAACAGTTATCAATCTGGTCCCAATCAGAAATTATGCCAACAATAATACCGGACAACTGTTTGTGCTCTGCTAACATTTGTAGTAGCAACTCTCCAGATAACATTTCTACAAAGAAATCATATGCAAGTTTTACAGCTATGGAAGAACTTAAGGAAACTCATGACGTTATAGGTTTTGCTAATCATTACGTAAATCATTAATAAGGAATCCCATTTGATGAAGTTTATTAGCTAATAAAAAGAGATTTCTTGTTTTCAGGAGCTCCACCGCCAACTCCAGCACTATGTATTTCCGAGTTGAAACACTCATTTGCTGAAAGACTCTTATCTATCACAATGAATAAATTAAATGATTTAGACGTAAATGATAAAATGTCAGGTAATATTTGGTTTATTGCATTGAAACATGAATATTCCATAAGAAATAATGAATGGGAACTGGAGCTAATTCTCCAAACTTCAGGTTAATATTTGAAAAAATGGAAGAAAAAATTCTGTGACCTAGAATATTCCATACATAACTGTGACTAATGCAACTGGTTGACGTTCAGGTATCACAGTATCAAATGGAATCATAAAGTTGTTTATTAGCACTGTCATAGATTTGAATAGGTAAATGGTAAGAATTCACAAACTGAATGTAAGATATTACAGTAGGTGAACAAAGGAGTGATACAACATTAACAAAATTACTTTACTACTGTGGGTTATTTAAGAGCAACCATTATTAATGTGTACATGCATTGCTAAGAATCTGTTATCTCTCTCTATGATTCCCTACGATACTTTCTGGAGCATTTGATGACAACTTATCTACACGTACTGCTCAATTGAAAGCAGACACCTGTGGTAGGGAGCAGACGCTTTATTTACACACTGTTGCTAGCTCTCCACCAGTTTCTTACAGCAAGTAACTGGTATTTTTTCCCATTCCTCCTTCAAATCCTGCACAAGATGGATGCACATTTCCGGTCGCATCAAATCAGATGCTCCAATTCATGTCAACGCACAAATCAGACGCTGCAATTCATCCCAAAGATGTTCAATAGGGTTGAGATCTGGACTCTGGGCAGGCCACCAAAATTCTTGAACATTATTATCTGGAAACCAGGTGCTGACCATGGTGCATTGTCGTGCTGGGACACAAATGGCCCTTCACCGAACTGCTGCCACAACATAGGAAGCATGGAATTATCTAGAACGTCCAGATACTGTGTGGATGCAATGTTCCCCTTGATCACAATCAGCGGACAAAGTCCAAACAAGGGGAAACACAACCAACCATACCAGCATACGATCACCGCCAAACTTCACTGTTGGGATGACATACTTGGGTACTAGCTGCTCCCCAGGTGCCCTGCCTCCCATTGGGCTTTAAGACAACTTGACAACTTGGTTGTCTTTAAGACACCTTGAGACAGCATGGCTGTCCGGGTGTCTGCAATAGCTCAACTGGTAGAGGCGTCGGCCATGACAGCCGAGGTTCCTGGTTCGAACCCAGGTTGCAGAATTTTTCCTTCCATTTTTCGATAGAAAAATCTTTATAAATTGAATGGTCGAGTTAGATGCATGTCTACAGATTTTGTCTTGATCCAGCCAAACTTTGCTTTTGTCCTCTCCATGTGAGTTAACCTTAACCTTCCTGTCCACTCTTCTGATTGTGAGCTTGCCATTGTGCAAGTATCTCACAGTCACCATAAATCCTTTTGAAAAACTTTCCTTACATTCCTTGGACCACTTTTGATACAATTTCTCTCCACATGGACAGTAGAAATTTGCATGGGGTTCGTCGCAATCGTTGAGGTCTATGTAGGCTTCATCCAAAGTGACAATGTACTTCCATCGTTGTGCTCCAAGGTAGCTTTTGTCAGTTCCTCTTCTTTTTTGCGACATGTCATGCCAGCAGCTTATGGACAAGATTCTTGTGATGTTTTTCCAATTGCAAATTCTTTGTTTATTATTTTATTTCTGGTAGCCTGTGAAGTTCCTACAAATTTTACGATCCCTCTTTGGGTTGCTAGATTTTCACATGGGACAAGCTGCTTGACCTTTCGAATGACCTGTGGTGTTTGGCTTGTGGATTTTGCTGTTTCTGGCCAGTTGGAATCGCTCTTTCTGGGATTTTCCTTTTCCATTCACTACTGCCAATATGCCTTTCTTCAAAATGGAGAAATTTTGTGTTTTACATGTGCTAATTATAGCAGAATAGCTGTAATTAGCATTGAAAAGGACAGTAATGTACCCTTCCCAGTAAGGTCTGATTTTTGGAGGCATTTTTCATGGTGTTTACTGCTTTCAAATGAAACAAAACGATGCGGACGTAATAGCATCATTTCACGTGTTTCTGTCATCTGCACTGCACGCAAGTCATAGCATTCACACAATAAATCATTACCAAATATCGTAATCAACCTTCTGTAGTCCACATGATTTGAAGAATGCAAACTTTCTCATGCAATTCTTATCTAGTAATTTTCTTTCCCCATTTCACCAATTCATAATTGAACGTAAGTGATCACAAGTTCTCTAAATAATAAATGTAATGTTTTTTTTTATTTAATAGACTTGTTTATATTTAAAATATTTAGATAAATGTTTAAGTGCTTTATGTTTACAGAAATATCAGTACTCTTTCCAGAAGTAACGCTAAGGCATTCAGAGAGTGAGATGACTCATTCATCTCAAATAGAAAATGATAGTGATGCAACTTCTTCGGAATTGGATAACTCCAAAGAAAATGTAAAGGCTAGTGAACCTACTACAGATTTGCAGCGCATCATCGGTCATTCACCTTCTTATTCCTATTCTCCTACAGCAATAAGTAATTCTGAATTAAAATTTTTTTATTCCATAAAAATAACAATTAATAGAGCGTAATAATATAAGGTCACTCAGAAAAAAGTGAGTCATTCAAATACTTATTTCAAACAAATTGTAAAAGACAAACTATTCTACATATCACTTGATACAAGGTGGTATCCAAAAGTTCCTGGACTGGATGTACAGAACAGTTTATTGTTATCATACATCGGTTTAGGCTTAGTGTCCTTTGAAGTAGTCCCTGTGAGACTGAATGCATCCATCCCAGCGTGTTTGCCAGTCTTGGAACACTTTCTCTAAGTCGTTTTCCGGGAAACTGTTAAGGACCTTCTGCACTTCTTATTGAATGATGTCCACGTTGTCAAAGTGATGCCCTTTGAACTTCAATTTCGGAAACAAGGCAAAGTCGCAGGGGGCCACGTCGGGTGAGTAGAGAGGATGGTGTATGATTGCCATGGTGTTCTTTGCCAAAAAATCAGTGGTCTTTGCAGGTCTTCAGTGGAAATTTCTTGGCAGTGCACGTAACCAATTCTACCCTTTCACCCAGTTCATGAATGGTTAGGCGATGATCCTGTCGAATCAGTTCTGCAATTTTTGCAACTTTCTCTGGTGTTGTGCTGGTTCGTGGCCGTCTTGAATGTGTGGCATCTTCCACTGAAGTTTTGACCACCCTTGAACCGAGAATGCCACTCAAAATGCTGGCTGCATCCCATGGCAATATCACCATATATCCGACAAAGCATTTCCAGAGTTTCCGTGGCGGATTTACCCAACTTGACGCAAATGCGCTGCTTATGTTTTCCATCCATTTATCAAAACGCATACGGCTTCTGACACGTTATCACTCTAGTGCACGCTGCTGGTGAACGTACTCTCTTATCACCCCACCACTTGACACATCCACTCATGTGGTATGCGTATAGCTATATCTAACGGCAAATGTGTACTTTTCTTATTTCCCACATAATGACACCAGTCTGGGAACTTTTGGATGCCAGATTCAAAAGAGGAAGATTCAAATTTTTAAAAGATTCAAACTAGATTTAGCCATACAATGCCTCACAGTTGTATTGGTATCATGGTCAATGCTACTCAGTGGCGCTGTTCCTTGTTTATAAGAAAATGGCGATACCACAGGAGAAATCATTTTGTGTGCTACACTTTGCAAAGTGCGACTTCGTTGTTCAAGTGCAACATGAATTTGGTCCAATAAATAGCTGCATTGTCCTGAATAAATTTACAAGAATTCCGCCATCGTGGAGGGACAACTGTATAATTTCATATACCATCGCATTACTGTAAGTGATTTACGACACAATTACGGTATAAATCTTATACAAATTATTATATGAACATTAAAATTTCCTTTGAAAATGAGAATTACATTTAACAATATTTGCTGAAGTATTTTTTTATCCAAACAAGTTGCGAATGAGAATGGGTTCTTAATAGTGCCTAGCGATACATTGGTTTTTCGATGTACAATCGAGTTTTTCCTGATATCGATTTGTCGATTTTTGATTGTTTACATTGAATAGATACTAATGTCGAAATGATGTGTAACGGTAAAAATCAGATGATTAAATGTCCTACAGTGCACCAGTGAGACAAATAAGAAGCACAAATGTCAAGCAACACAAATACCGATTGTGATTGGATGAATTTTAACAGTGATTGTCATCATTCCTAGTTCGTATTTCAGCCAGTTTGTATCAATCCCGAATGCTGATTGGCTTGACTTATAATTTGTAATAATCTGTGCCTCATTTTTTTGCAAAGTTCTGTGGTGCGCATCAGTCAAAATGTCCAAACTACTTCAAATCTCTGAGTTGTATGGAATTTTTTTCACTACGTCAAATGTTCTATATGCTTGTAAAGTCTTAAATATAGTGGAAACACATCTAACTTTGCAAACCACTTGAAAAATGTGCACGGCATAGTTTTATTGATGTAGATTCTAATACCAACACTAACAAGAAGCATAAATGCGTGGATCATGAATCAGAACCAAGTCTAAGACCTGTGCGGCTTGAAAGCGAAGCATCTGAGGTCGTGAACGTGGACAATCCCAGTCAGCAATCTTTTTGTAATCCATTGGATATTTGGAAAAGCTACACAAGAAGGCATTTATGATATTGCCATAAAACAGCTTACTAGCCCAGCTACTTCTGCTCCAGCCGAACATTTATTTTCAAAAGCTGGGAGAACTATTCAAAACAGAGAAGCAGTTTGGGTATCAAGCACTTGGAAAAACTTCTGATTTTAGGAAGCTTAACTTTTACCCAATTAAAACAATTGTGAAAACCTGTATTTGTATTTTATTTTTTATGTATGTATTATTTGTATTTCATTTTTATAAAAAAATCGATTTTTTTTTTCAAAAAATTGAATTGCAATCGATATTTTCAGAAAATCGATTTGAACAATCAATTTCGATTTTTCATCCATCGCTAGGCACTAGTTCTTAACAATAATCAAAGAAACAAGCTTAAGAGCTTTTTAAACTTTTTAAGAGCAGGATATAGCATATACAGTGGTGGCCAAAAATTTAGCACCTATATTGCTTATGTTGTTTGTTACCAAAAATTCTTAACCAGTTACAAAAAAAAAATTACATCAATAAAAGAATTAAGTGTGAAATGATCCAACCAATAACCATGCATGTTGAATTCAAAATTGAAACAATAAGATAATTTTTTTTTAATCCTTTAGGTGAGTTTCCTATGGACAAAAATTTAGCACCATATACAGAATAAATAAATAATACTTCATGGAATCAGTATTTGGTTGGGTAACCAAAGTTTTTAATAATGGCTATACATTGTCTGTGCATGGATTCCACTAGACGTTTACACCAATCTTCTGGAATGTTGTTCCATGCTTCTTTGATGGTGTCGGATAATGTAAGAATACTACTGGGGTTTTTTTCTTTAACAGCCTTTGTGACATCAATCCATAGCATTTCTATGGGGTTCAAATCTGCTGACTGAGCAGGCCATTCTATAACTTTGATATGATGTATGTGTAACCATTCCTTGACATGTCTGCTGGTATTTTTTTGGTCGTTATCATGCTGGAATGACCATGTACGGGGCAGATTATCATCGGCATAAGGAAGCATAATGTTCTCAAGGATGGATTTGTAAACAAAACGATCCATGATGCGATTTATATGATGGATTGGGCCTACACCATGCCAGGTAAAACAACCCCACATCACATTTCTCCTTCCATGTTTCACGGTTGGCTGTAAACACTGTGGCTTGTATGGTTCATGTTTATTACGTCTAATGTACTTTCTGCCATCACATGCAAAGAGCTGTACCTTTGTCTCATCTGACCACAGCACGTTTTTCCATTGTTGTGTTGTCCAGTTGAGATGGGCACGAGCAAAAGTTAAGCTTTCCTGTTCTTTAATGACACAAGAGGTTTCTTTCGTGGCACTCGCCCAAACAAACTAAACTGGTTTAATCGTCGACGAATAGTACGAGAACTAATACTAACGTGATGATGAGCAGACAATTCACCTTGAATCATTGTTGAAGTTCAGGATCTGTCTTTTTTGGAAAGACGATGAATGATACGGTCGATGTGCGAGGTTAGTTTTTTAGGTCTTCCTGATCTTGAACGATCTCTGACAGAACCAGTGTTGTTGTACTGCTGAATTGTACGTATACAACATGATTTGCTGCAGTTAACAATTTTGGCAATGGCATCAAATGTTAGTCCTTCATTGCATAACCATCTAATTTGTTCACCTGTTTTGTCGTTTTCCCATGACTGCTGGTTAAAACATGTACAAGTGAAATTAAAATTGTTGCTTATACAATATGTATATTAAAATACAACAAACTTACAATGCAGAACCCACGTTTAAGTTGCAAACACATTAGGGTGCTAAACTTATGTCCAGTCAATTACTTAAATATTCTGATACATGCTCCCTTTTTCATAGTGTATCCTCCAAAAAAAATTTTTTTTTAAGTACTTTGTTTCAGACAGTCTCATTTATTTTGTAGCAGGGGTGGAATTAAATTTGAGCCTTGATTTTTCAAATATTGGCAATATTTTTAGAGTCATTTGTTTGGTGCTAAATTTTTGGCCACCACTGTATCTTGAGTTTAGAGTGAAAAATAATTTGTTTTATTTTCATACTTCCCATAGCATTTAGTTTAATATATTGACTTTAATGGAGGAAACTTCCAAAGTTCTTAATTCAATGCATATATAAATAATACCTTTTTTTTTCAATTACCTAGAGCAAATTGAATCGAGCGTAAATAATGGGATAGAAACCGTTTCATATGACCATATCCAACAGGTCATTCGCAAGAAACAAGGTTACTCTTTAGATGATCAAGCATTATCTAAACCTGTAAGCCGCTCTTTATCAGAAAGTTATCTTCATGCTGCTGCTGAAAATATCAATCTAAGTTTTCTTCCTCAAGTAAAAAGGATCCAAAATTCTAATAGTAAAATGCAAGATGTGGATCATACAATCTATATTGAGAAGCTTATAGTAAGTATTTTATTAAATGTCTAAATGAACATATTGAAGTTATTGATGCATTGTTATTGTTTTAATTTTACATTACGGCAAGAAACTAAAGAATATATTTTTACATCAAATGGCAAATACACTATCTGACCATTCATCACCAGACACCTCCAAAACTACATGGGATCAT
The DNA here is from genome assembly GCA_023313115.1 of Rhysida immarginata. NCBI lineage: Eukaryota > Metazoa > Arthropoda > Chilopoda > Scolopendromorpha > Scolopendridae > Rhysida > Rhysida immarginata. Next base: position 226,793 of record JAHWFO010017185.1, read on the forward strand.
CCATATATGTCATACAACCTATAAAAGATGATACGGGTAGAATACACTCATAGCGGCTACTGCAATGACTAGGCACAGATGACATGAACTTTGTGTGGAGGAAAGAGGGGTGATCATTGGAGCCCACAGGTTTGGCATTTGATCCACAAGATTTCCAATAAATTTCAGATACCCCACTCAACAGTGAGTGATGTTATTTTGATGTGGAAGTGAGAAGGGGTTATAACTGACAGTAAACCAATCCAGATCCAGTAAACTAATGAAACTGACAGATCATGACAGCCGACCCTTGAAATGTGTGATGTCAAACCAGAAGGCTTTGTTAAAAACGTTGACACAGGACTTTTGATCGGCGGCATCTCGTGATGCAAGTGATCATACCACACATCAGAAGATCACCACACTTGGTTTTCATGGATGAGCAGCAGTTCACAAGCTAAATTCACAGCCCTCAATTTACAGTGGTTCAAGGAATGCCACCACTGAACTCCAGAACAATGAAAAACCATCCTATGGAGTGATGAATCTTGCTACCAGTTGTGGCAGTCCGATGGACAGGTGTGGATTTGGCGAATGCCTGGCAAACGTTATTTACAGAAGTGAAATACCCTCAGACCTATTATGGTATGGTCTTGGTCCTCTTGTTTTAGTTCGCGGAACCATGAATGCCGAAGCGTACCAAACAGTTCCGGACAATTCTGTGCTGCCGATATTGTGGAAATATTTGGGTAATGGCCCATACCCGTTTCAGCATGACAATGCTCCTTGTCATACAGTGGGCTTTATTAACACCTGGTTTGAGGAAATGGGTGTAGGGAAATCTGACTGGCCAGCCCAAAGTCCAGATCTCAGCACCTTTGGGATGAATTGGAACAACAGCTGAGAGCCAGGCCATGCCAACCTAAGAACACCATTGAGTTGTTTGCCAGTTTGAAGGATGAATGGACCAGGATTCCTGCTGACATGTATTGCTAATTGGTGGAAAGTCTTCCTCGAAGGGTTGTGGATGTCATTGAAGTGAAAGGCTGTACATGTTACTTATGTCGTGGAGGGTCCGATTTAACTTATTGGTATGGGGTGTCCGGTGACGAATGGCCAGATCATGTATGTTGGATTTGTGAAAAATCAAAAGTGGAATAATTTTTTAATTTACGTACAAAAAGATTATAGTATTTCCATACCTGAAGATATTGTGTATAAATATGGATAAGATTATATAGCCATTCTCAATGTAACAGTTCCAGCTATAAGGAACTTCAAACATAGCACTCTGAAGTTTTGCTAACACTATAAAATTAGATTCAGTACAAAAATAATGAAAACATTAACGATATTCAGGAGTTGAAATTACACAGGCCAACAAAAAATACGGTAACTTTTTAAATTCATTTTTAACGTTAAGAGCTGACTCTTATGCTTTTTGCATGTGCTGAATTCATATTTGACCTCAGTTTTTCCCTATCACCCACAAATTTCTTGTTTTTCAATGAAAAATTTCTAAATATTCAGAGTTTCGGGCTAATATATTTCCTTGTGGCCTAAACATATGGATACTTAACATCGCAGATTCTTCTCTTCACACTCATTATTTTGCAGTCTCTGTTGTTATGCGTCCACTGCCAAAAATATCTTATTCCACTGCCAAAAATATCTTAGTTATTAGTTTAAGTTCTAGAACTTAAAGATTCATGTTTTTTTAAAAACTCAAACCTTTTTGTGGTGTCCACTGCAAGGGAAAAGAACATTATGCTGTCCAATGAAAGAAAAACTGGGCGTGTCTAATTAAATTCCCAATTTCAATTGTTAGACATTGTTATTAACATGCCCACTTTTTCTTTCGTTGGGCAGGGTACAGTTAAACTTCAGATTTCAATTGTTAGAGATTGCTGCAAAGTAAAAATTCACACGTTTAACAATAGAAATTGGAAATTTAATTGAAGACGCCCAGTTCATCTTTCACTGGACAGAGTATAGTTTATCATGATATCGTTTTTCATGTTCTTGCCTCGGCCTCGTCATATTGTCCATTATTTCACGTCATGGCGCCTTTGATCGAAGTGGGTCATCAGTCGCAACTTACGATGTTTTCAAAAGATAATTGTCTTCAGCCCATAATATGCCACCATTTTAAATGAAAAGGAAAATATCATTGTTATGACTCATTTGTCTCAGTTATGACTTCAATAAACCATTAAGGAATGACATAACCAAGTACCGAAAGGTTCAACTAAACCATTCGCAGAACTATATTTTTAAACAGCCCTATGTTAACATTGTAAGTTTCTAATGGGCCATAAAGATACCATTACACCATGTACCTTTGAACCAATTAGGACTATCATTAATTTTACGTCATATTCATTTATGACACATCATTCCAAGTCGTTTGATATATTACATGCCATATTTTAGCATTGAAAGTTCCAATGAACCAGAATGGTTCCACTAAACCAGGTTCCTTGAAACCTATTTGGACTATCATTAATTTTACGTTATATTCATTCATGATACATCATCCCAATTTGTTTGATATATTACATGCCATATCTTATCATTGAAAATTTTTGAGGATGTCATAAGGGTACCCTTAGAGCACGTGCCAATGTTTCAATTACAACCATTTTCAAATTGGTTCATTTCCTGAACCATATTAATCAATTGGCTGAAATAGTAATTTATATCTGCTTCTATCTCATCATTACGATTTGTTTGACATATTACTTAATACTTCTCTCCATTGAAAATTGCTAGGTGGGGTCGTGAAGGTACCATTTGTGGACGTACTATTGAACCGATTTAGAAAATATTTGTGATTTGTTCGTGCCATATACCATATTCATCGACTGACAAAAATAGTAATGAATAACCGCTTCTATCTCGTCGTTACGATTTGTTTGATATACGAGGGGAGTTCAATAAGTAATGCAACACATTTTTTTTCTCGGCCAATTTTGGTTGGAAAAACTGGACATTTCTTGTGGAACATTTTCAAACATTTCCGCTTCGTCTCGTAAAGTTTCATTGACGTCGGATATGTGACAGTGCTATAGTGAGCTGTTAATGTGGCGTCTACAATGGAGATGCGTTCCAAACAACGGGCAGTGATTGAGTTTCTTTTGGCAGAAAACCAGGGCATCTCAGATATTCATAGGCGCTTGCAGAATGTCTATGGTGATCTGGCAGTGGACAAAAGCACGGTGAGTCGTTGGGCAAAGCGTGTGTCATCATCGCCGCAAGGTCAAGCAAAACTGTCTGATCTCCCGCGAGCTGGTCGGTCGTGCACAGCTCTGACTCCTGCAATGTCGGAACATGCGAACACTCTCATTCGAGCAGATCGACAGATTTTCATCTGTTTGGCCCAATGAAGAACGCAATCCATGGGATGCACTATGCGGATGACGAAGCAGTTATTGATGCAGCACGACGTTGGCTCCGACATCAACCAGTGGAATGGCACCGTGCAGGTGTACAGGCCCTCACTTCAGGGCGGCGTAAAGTCGTAGCATTGAATGGAGATTACGTTGAAAAATAGTGTTGTGTAGCTAAAAGATTGGGGAATAACATGGTGTATTTGAATGCTGAATAAAACAACCTCCTTTTTCAGAAAAAAATGTGTTGTATTACTTATTGAACTCCCTTCGTATTACTTAATACATCTTCCCATTGAAAATTGCTTAGCGGGAAATTGCTTAGGTACCAGTTGTGCACGTGCCAATGAACCAATTTATACAGACAGACAGACAGACAGACAGACACGTTTCCCTACACTGATAGCCTAAAGCACCTTTCGGTACTTAATAACTAAGATATTTAACCTTTTTTATCTAGGTTAAATAACCAGGTTTTCTTTATAACTGGGATATTTTGTAATGGACACCCATAAATAACCTGGATATTAAAGATCAGGAATTTAAATAACTGAGTTATTTCTGCCAGTGGGCATATAGCATATGTGCATAACTTGGAAACATGACGTGACAAAAAACAAAATCTAAAAGCAGATTTAGCAGACTAAAAACCACAAGAATAAGACAAATTCATTCAAGATGATTTTTCATCTTTGGCCTGTGTTATCATAAAGTTTGTTCAACAATAATGATAAACTTGCAAACAAAACGTATCAATTTTATTTCATTGTATTTCAAATAGAGCAGTTTTTGCCTTAACTCTGTGTTTGGCTAGCCCATAAAAATAGATTCACTTCCAATTCCTGACAGTTGATGGCAGAATCTGAAAAATTAAATAGCTCCAAATTAAAATTAATTTTATGGGAATAATATCCAGCAATGGGGTATGGCAAACCATTCGAATGGACCAGATGGGTATAAATATTTCTGGCATGATTTGCAATGGGAGGAATCCACCTACTCCATACATGAGCAAGACAGCCTTCACATTGAACTGTTCAAGCGTTCATAGATTCCAGGCATCTCCAGAACTTCTACTGCAGCAGGTGCCATGTGCACCACAAGATTGTCCAATGATTCTACAGGGGTATCATAAACCACATTTTTCATATCAGAAAGAAGTCCATGCATTTGAGGTCAGGTGATCGTGGTGGCCGGTTAATTGGGCCCTCCATGACCAATCCATCTGTTTGGAAAACAGATTCAGATAATCACAAACTTTGAGGATAAAATGTGGTGTTCCATCATGTTGAAACAACACATCCCAATGAATCACCAAAGGTATGCCCTCCAAAAGCTCTGGTAAAAAGTTTTCAAAAAAATCTCATTATTTTGATGGATGCAGTAGATATTTTTAAATTCTATGTTTTACTTTCAATGTGCCGACCATGAGTCTATTGGCAAAAAGTGTTTATATACATCCCCTCTACCTCCCTGTTAAGATTGGGCAAAAAGTTTTGAAACGCCCTGTAGAAAAAGCAAATTTCCATGAATTTATCTAGATTCGATGCATTGGTCAGGATTTCAATTCACTCCATTGGCCAAGGCATTTAACATTCCATAGTCAAGCTTATCATTGATTATATAAAATGTCGATAAAATAAGACAACAATACGAGAAACTTTTTAGGTCCCTGAATTTCGTAATAACGGGGTTTGACTGTACTTCGTGAGGAAAATAGAAAGATAATTCCACAGTATGTAATAACATGTTTTCAGGATTGCATGGAAATAAAATTATTATTAAGACTTATCTAAATGATGCATTTAGCTGTTATTTTGCTTACTTGAACGTAATATTGGCCACTTATATTGAGAACTAGCAGAGGACCCAGCGTCACCTGGGATAATTATGCTTGTAGGTAAAAACACACACATACACACACACACACACACACACACCCTTTTCCCAATCGTCCGAACGTTTTTTAGGGAGCTGAAGGAAGATACGTGTACCTCCTTTGCCTCATCGAGAGAGACTGCCCTATCTATATCGTCTATTATATCCATTTCCTGATCATTATTAATAATTCTTGGAAACGAATGTTCTATCACTGCATCATCATTTTATGTTCATTGTTATAAGTCTTTGAATAATTTTGTGCTCATTGTTATTGGTCAATTGCGTGTTGACACCATTGTTGGTACCTATTGTTGCACAAACTTTGCTTGCATTGTTGGTCATGAGATATATATTGTTGGTCCGTGCAGAGTGTTTGTGAATTGCGTGTTGATACCATTGTTGTTACTTATTGTTGCAAAATCTTTGTCTTGCATTGTTGGTCATGAGATATTTCTCATTAATAGGCCATGCCATAACCATGAATATCGATTTTTTGTCAATAATTATTATTATTTTTTCGAAATCTGAGGTAGACAGTGACCTTCCTCATGCTTGAAGGTCATGTATGTGAAATTTTATCAAGATCGGAATAAAACTATAGATTTGAATAAAAAACAAACACACAAACCCACAAACAAACATCCTTCTTTATATACCGGGTGGGCAAGAAATAACGTGAGGTGTTCAGAGCTCGCTAGCGGGAATTCTATTAGGCCAAATGCAGTACATTTTGGTGTATATACTTAGTGGAACATGCAGTTTCGATTTCTGCAAAAAAAAAAAAAAAAAAAGTACCAAAAGTCGCCATAGGGGGCACTTATTTCAAGAAAACAATGAATACCTAATTGCCAAATGAACAAATACCGTACAAACCAACTTTAGTAACAACAATAAACAATGTTTTATTTTTAATTACAAATGTGTTCCAATAGCTGCATGCAGTACACGACATTTTCTACGGCAGCTTGCAGCATATCTGCATTAGTCTGATATGTAACGTTATTTGTCCTTTAAGGTTGAGAGGTCAGGAACATGTGCTTGATACACAAGGCTTTTCAAATATCCCCTTAACCAAAAATCACAAGGGTTGAGATCAGGCGACCTGGGTGGTCATACCATGGGAAATGCACGACTAATTATTCTGTTGTCTGAAAAACGTTCTCGCAAGATCTGCTGCACCTGACGTCCGATGTGCGGTGGCGCACCATCCTGCATAAAAATGGTAGAATCCAGACAACCCTTTTCCTGCAATCGTGGTATCACAAAATTCTCAAGCATATCGGCATGCCTGGCAGAATTGACGGAACAAGTCACCGGTCCACGGGGACGGATTTCTTCAAAAAAGTACGGGCCGATGATGAAAGAAGCAGTAAAGCCGCACCATACTGTTAGTTTCGGTGAATGCATAGGAGTTGGCAGACACACTTGTGGATTTGATGCAGCCCAAATACGGCAGTTGTGGGTATTGATATCACCATTCAAATAAAAATGTGCCTCATCACTCCATAAAATTTGCCATGGCCATGCATCATCCACTTCCATACGTGCTAAAAATCTCAACGAAAAGTCAGTTCGGGTACGTTCATCTCCAGGAAGCAATTGTTTAACAGGTGTGAGTTTATAGGGATAAAATATCAATATCTTATGCAATATTTTCCTCACCGTCGAATATGGGATATCTGTTTGGCGTGCTATTGCGTGTGCACTGCTGGTACCCTGCACAGTAGTCATCTCCTGTTTCACAACAGCAGTTGCAACTTCTTCAACGTGTTGCTGCCCGATTCGTTTGCGTCCCTGGCCTGGTTGCACTCCTAGAGTTCCGGTAGATTCAAATCGCTCAATCATTTTCCGTAAGTTAGTTATGCTCATCAGTCCTCTTCGTAACGTTTTCAATCGCCGGAATTCACGAAGGGCAGCACTTGCATTGTCGCTCTTCTGATAAAACAACTTGACTAATAATGCCCGGTCAGGCAGAGTAAGCGTCATCGTCAGGCCATTCATTCGAGAATGATGGGAAATCCTCAGTCTTGCCTTTTATTGTCATAATTGCTCAACACGGAACGCGCTTATGCAAATGTATTCATTGTTTTCTTGAAATAAGCGCCCCCTATGGCGACTTTTGGTACTTTTTTTTTTTTTTTTGCAGAAATCGAAACTGCATGTTCCACTAAGTATATACACCAAAAAGTACTGCATTTGGCCTAATAGAATTCCCGCTAGCGAGCTCTGAACACCTCACGTTATTTCTTGCCCACCAGGTATATAGATAGATATACTATATCTTCTATGCACTTTATACTATTGAGCAAAATAAAAATATTTTTGTCTTTGATCTAGCCAGGTCGTTTGAAAACACCAAGTTTGGAAACTCTTCCTCATTCACAACATAAATTAGTTGACGAGTTCGGTTTACCATTTAACAGTATTGTCAACCACATTATTTCTCCTGCTCATAACGATCACGAAGTATATTATAACGAAAACATTGACAACAGTCTAATATCTACTCCACCAATCTCACGTTGTAATTCAACTGCCTGGTCAGACAGTTACAATGGAAGTGATTCGTGGGAAGATCTACGTACTGAATCTCAAGTAAATATTTTTTCAATTTTGTTATCTGAAGATATTTATCTTGTGCAGTATTTGAAATATAGCAAACTCCCGATTACTCATGCTAATCCCTGGACAAAATAGTATGAATAAAAGAAAAACATATATAATTGGAAACTTTTATTGATGTGCCACAATAACGGTTAAAGAAAATCATTAACATACACTGAGTGGCCAGTTTATTAGGAACACCCATGACTATGCATATCCATTGGCATAGCAATTACTATGTATCAGTTGGCCACGTGACAGTCGGTACCAATATAAAGCGAGAACACACCTGTCAACTGCAAATGGTTTGACCGTCACCATGGGAAAAAGAAAGGATCTGAGCGACTTTGAGCATGGGATGATAATTGGTGCCCGGCGAGATGGACTAAGTATATCCAAAAACCACATGTCTTCTAGGCTTTTCCTGAACAACCATTTCAAGGATTTACCAGGACTGGTTAAACAACCAAAAAAACAACCAACCAGAGACAAGCGTATGGTTGCAAATGACTCGTCCATCCAAGGGGTGAGCGTAGGATGGGAATGCTTCTTTGTGCAAATAGAAACGTCACGACTCGTCAATTAACTGTGGAGTACAATACTGGACCACAGAATAACATCTCTGAATGCACTATACGCCATACATTGTCCAGGATGGGCTACAGCACCCAACGGCCAGTCCGGGTACCTATCTGGCACCCAAAATCACAAAAAACGTCTCCAATTTGTCCGTGATCACCAACACTGGACTGTCGATGACTGGAAGAAGGTCTGATGGTCGGATGAATTCCGTTTCCTATTGCACCATGCAGATGGCGACGCAGCATCTGGAGACAACAGCACGAAGCGATGGACTGGTTTCCACTGTTGAGGCTGTTGGAGGCTCTGTAATGGTCTGGGGAATGTTTTCCTGGCATACTCTTTGGCATACCTGCAGAACAATGCCTTAATGGTCAGGACTACCTGAACATTGTTGCTGACCACGTTCATCCCTTCATGGCTACTGTGTTTCCCCCATTGAAAGGATACTTCCAGCAGGACAATGCTCTATGTCACAAGGCTCGTATAATCATTGAATGATTCCAGGAGCACAATAATGAATTCAACTTACTCCTCTGGCCACCACAGTCCCCGGATTTGACCCCATACGAACATCTTTGGGACAGGATGGTACGGGTTATTTGAGGCATGGATCCACCACCATCCAATAAGCATCAACTGGGAGCAGCTGTTGCATCCACATGGACAAACATCACGGAACAATGCTTCCAGCAGCTACGTAATTGAATCCATGCCATGGCGAATTAGTGCTGTTATAGCTGCTAGGGATGGTTTAACACTTTATTAGGGGGATGCTCCTAATAAATTGGCCACTCGGTGTACAGGAGCAAGAGAACTTGCCTTACAGAACAACAAGTTACCAAAGACAAGTACTGTATTGTGGGATCGAGCTTATCTAGTATTGTGTTTATACTACAGCTGTTTCGATTGTTGCTGTTTATGACACGTACGCTGTGAACTCCGTTTATACATATTGAAATTTCTTGTCATGAAAGTGAAATAAAATACCCTGTACAAAGAACACGCAAATCAGGTAATCAGTGCAAGAATAATCAAGAGTTTGCTCATAATTGTTGACCTCCATTGAAAGTTATTATTGCTCTAATTTATCAAATGTCAAAAAACATATGGCAGGTATTAAATTCAGTGAATCAAACGATTCGTCATGAAAATACAAATCCAGCACGTAATTCTCCAGAACTAAACCGTACGATTCATAATGGAGATTCTCCCTTAGTTGGGGGAGAAAGCAAGGAAGATTCAGACGAAAATGTTTGGCGAGCTCTTAGAGATAAAGCACGTGCTACACTTCCACAAACAACACCTTCTCATGGAAGGACTATCGAGACACAGGTATATGCAATTTAAATTTTATAATGAATTTTATTGCACATGTGATAAAACATTTGTAGGCCCTTGAAAATTTATGATAATCATTCATTAAGATAACCAGTAATTGGAAATGCATATTTAAGGTGTCACGAGATCTTGAAAAAGTAATACGTTTGAGGTGCTTTCATTTTCAGCGCAAACAACTTGCCTTTAAATAACTTATAGCTCAGAGCAGGTGCTCAAAATATTATACACTGAAGAGCAATTGGAGTAGAGACAGCCGGGATTATGCAAATGTGGCGCTGTGGGAGGCCCTAGCAACGGAAATGCAATGACATAAGCATTGATGTGGCAGGAATCAGTTACAGTTGGAAGCATTATGGGTAAAATGAAAGATCTAAGCACATTTGATCATGGGTAAATTGTCTGAGCCCAAAAAATGGGTCACTCCATCTCAGAAGTTGTGCAGGCATGGGTGTACCGTGAGTACATTGAAGCCGATAAAACCATCCCTGCAAGAGCCAACTGCCGTGATAAAAGAGCGGGGTTGTCCTCGGCTAGCACGCATTGCACAGAAACATGTAAGCAGCCACACCACCATACCATCTCCTCTATATGGGATACAGAAGCCATTGTCCTATGTGGCTACCACTGCTGACTGCACATAACAGGGCGAAACGAATAGCATAGGAACATCGCCACTGGATCCCAGACATGTGGAAAAAGATTGCCTGGACTGATGAATCAAGATTTGTGTCGGTACATGCTGATGGCAGGGTATGAATACGGCACAAACACATGAAGCAACGGACCCTTTTTGCCAGCAGGGTACTCTTCAAGCTGGATGGAAGTGGCATTCTTGTCTGGGAACTGTTTACATAGACTGAAGTGGGACTCCTCGTACATGTGACATTATCCCTTACAGGTGAACATTACTGGGATATCTTTGACGATCATGTGCTCCCATTTACATGTCTTCAGCATGCAGATGGAGACCTTTTTCTGCAACAGTACACAGTGCCATCACTCCTGAACTATATCTGAATGATTGGATGAATACTCCACAGACGTGATCTCACTTCCCTGGCCAGCTAGGTCGCTTGATCTCATTTGAATAATGTCGACTACACACCGACTTTAACTCTTTTTTTTAATTTCGTCAAATGGCTTTTTTATCCAAAGATTTTTTAATATATCAATCAGAAAAATATGAAATATGATTGCAGAAAGAATTTTGAACTTTTTATACAGAAAATTATTCAAACTTTCTTCATGCGGATGAACTTTAACCGTTTCACTCAAGATGTCACTCATCTATAACTGATACAGACTATAGACATATCTCTAATTCAATTAGTCCTCAGTGTATATACATACATTACAATGATACATAAAATAATGCTGCGCTCTTTCAAACATCCCTGGTGTCCGACAGTGTGAGACATCATTTTGCCTGGTGCACAGAAAGACATCACTGGTCAATGCAATGCTGGAATGAATCACAATTTACCAATCTCCAATCAGATGGTGAACATGGATGTAGCATAAGGAGAATGACATTTGCTGGAGTGAGTTGTCCCAGATCTTGTTACTCAGAATTTGGTCTTGATCCACTGGTTGGAGGGACATCCAACACTCTCTGGACTTGGCGAATTATACGCTTCCTATACTGAGGCACCATGTCAAAGAAGGGCTGCTTGTCTGTCTCAGAAAGATAATTACCTTGCAGTCAAGTACTAGAGTGGCCAGTCCTAAGCTCAACTGAACATCTCAGGGGTGAATTAGAACATCATGTGCATGTGAGAAACATTCAAAGAAACATCATAAGTACTAAGCTACTGAGGAGGAGCAGGCAAACTTACTGATATACTGAAATGCTATATGACCAAAAGTATCTAGACACCCCTCTGAAGAAGTAGATCTGACTGTTCAAATAAAAGCATCTGACCGGTCTGAAACATCTTCAAATAAAATAAAAGCACTGGAGGAGGAGTGGGAGCTCAAATACATGTTAGACAGACAAATGAGCAAGTCGGCAGAGCAAGACTTTGAACGTGGTATGATCATCAGATGCCATCATTGTGGAAAATCAATTCATAAAAAATCTGCTTTGCTTAAGTTCCTGTAATCGACTGTAAATGGTGTAAATGGTAAAGGGAAATATCAAGAATGTAGCAGGATGAAGTTGGCAGGCCGAAAAAACATGCATTTCCACAGACGTGCAGCCAGCCACTCATAAGCCAAACATCACTGACGTCAATGCCAAGCAATAGTTTCAATGGTGGAGAGCTCACTGCCAGTGGTCTGTGGAAACACGTGCTTTGAAGTGATGAATCTCGCTTCACGATAGATGCATCTGTGATTGGTGGATGCCTAATGCATGCTTCATTTCTGACTGCATTGTTCCAACCATCAAGTTCGGTGTCAAAGACATTATGGATGAAGCCATTTTCCATTGTTTGGCCTGAGTCCCTTAGTTCGTGTGACTGGAAAACTGAAATCTGCAACGTATCTTGAAATTCTAAACAGTGTTGCACTTCCAACTCTGGCAACAATTCGGGGAAGCCCTTTTTTGTTCCAACAGGACAACTCTTCTGTCTACTCATTAAATTTTGTGGCCATGGTTGACAGCATGGATTTTCAAAAATTGGATTCACTGCAGCTCACATGTCTGCCTGGAAGATAATTCCTGATACCATCTATCAAAACCTAGTGGAAAGTCTTCTCAGGTGTGTGTAGGCTAAGGTGCAAAGGCTGACTAATATCCTGTTAATATGTGCCTGAGGAGTCTCTGATTCTGGATACTTCGGGCCATATATTGTATCAGACACAGTAAAGAGTATGCCACGATATCTGCAGGCTGTCGTTAAGACAAAAGGTAGCACCTCTAGTAATAGAACATTGTAAATATTGAAAGTGTTCACCACCACCGTTTCAAATAATCATTCAGAATTGTAATATAAGGCATTTTTATATGTAAAATTTCAAACAAACAATAATCTAGTTCCCCTTTCCCTACTAAATTAAATAAAATTACAATTTGTGGTTAGGTTCCTATAAACTGGCCACCAAAACATGGTCTTCATTTCTACACTGAAAAGTTGCATCAAGCTCAACGTAAACATTCATCGAGTTCAACAGAATCCGAGGATTCCTTTGATGATTCTCTGTCAACTTATCTACAATACTCTGTTAGTTACCAAGGGGATTCTGGCCCAAGACTATTGGACAAGTAAGAGAAATTCATTTTCTTTCTTTCTTTCTTTATTTTTTTTTAACAAAATCAATGTACCACTTTAAACATTTGATGTGATTTTAAAAATAATAACTACATATTTTATTTTTATCTTCACATTTCATGATGCTGTAATACATATGTCAAACTGAAAGTTTGTGACTCATGTCATACAGTACATACTACACTGTCATATCACTGAATTATGACCACTCGCTTAGTAATGGGAGTAGCCACCCTTCGCCGCTATAACTGCTGCTAGGCGTCGTGGCATGGACGCAAGAAGTACGCGCTATGTGTCCGATGGTATGGCAGTCCATTCCGCTTGAAACGCTGTCCACAGAGCTTCGAGAGTCATAGGTGGAGGGTCCAGCTGCCATACTTGGCGATCAAGGTGCTCCCACAGATGTTCGATTGGATTGATGTCCGGCAAATTAGCGGGCCAAGGGAGCACTCGAAAGTCAATAGAGTATTCCTCGAACCAATCCAGAAGGAGACGTGCCTTGTGGCAGGGTGCATTGTCCTGCAGGAACACACCATCACATTGGGGGAACATCGTGAGCATGTACGGGTGCACCTGGTCTGCTACGATTGACAGGCATTCAAATTGCTTTCTAGACGAACAGTGAACCTAACTGTTCCCGACAGAAGATCCCTCACACATGCACACTACCCCACCAGCCTGTATCTGGCCCACAATAGCCTCCTGCAGTCTCTTTTCACGGCATTCACACGCACTCGCCATCGCCCGTCTATCTTATGGAACAAAAACCTTGACTCATCGCAGAGGGCGGCCTTGGCCCACTCGTCTGTGGTCCAATGGCGGTGCTCACGTGCAAAGTATAGGCGTCGTTGACGATGATCCCTGGTCAACATTGGTGCAGCAACCGTGTGTCGACTATTCAGGCCCTCCGTAGCAGTGTGTGTTCAACGGCAATGTCGGATACATGTCTGTTGGCACTACTGTTGAATCTGATGGTCAGTAGATGAACTGCAGCTCTCCTGTCACCTTTTACGAGTTGTCGTAGGTGCCGCTCACCCCGTTGGTCGATGGCTCGTGACCCTTTACAGTGATGCGTTGAGACGCGATTTCTGTCCCTGCTATCCACTCTTTGTACATCTTCACTACAGCGGACCGTGAACAGTTCACAAATCGTGCCGTTTCAGAGATGGTGCCACCCTTGCTACGATAGCCTATTATCATCCCTTTTTGGATGTCCGTTAAATCCGGACGTTTACCCATCTTGAGGCTTGTGCACATGCCATTTGATGCACCAGCTTTAAAGCTTTCTCAGCCTGTTATGCAAATTTTGCAATGTGTAATTTGTTGTTGGGGCAAACCATACATGTGCCTTGAAGGGGTGCTGGTCATAATTCATTGATATGACAGTGTATGTGAAAATGTTAATGTACTGGTAGATGAGGAAGACATTTTAATACTAACTATGCAAACCGGATATTAATAATTTTTCCAAGTAATTTTTGGTGCTGATTTGCTCCCTCATCCAAATAATGAATTTGAATAGGGAGAATTAAATACACAGAACAACTCTTTAACCACAACAATACAGTATTACAAAAAATATTAAATACCCGAATACGTATTTCGGTAACAAGGACTACCATCATTCAGCAGGTGGATGGGTGAACTAAGAAAAATACCTCTTTATATAAATCCCTGTCACAAACTGTGGTGGTCACATTTGACTTAATCATGTTTGATGGTTTTGTGGATTTGTTGTAGCTTCTCTGCATGTTGCCTACTATCCACAGAGTAGAAAAACCAGTAGAAACTTCAATTTTAACTGCGGAAATCTCAAACTGTTCGTTATTAGAACCATGCTTATAGAACTTTTGTTTTTATCAAGTCCATATGTTCACAAACATATCTTATACCCCATGATCAATTTGCTGATCATAATAAGAAATGTAGTATGAATGGAACATGATTAAGTCAAATATGATCATAACATTAGGAACGTGTGTAATTTCATAACTTGATCAAATCCTTACACATGTTCACCCACTGAAAATGGGTCAGAAGGCCTATCAGTAAAGGGACTCAATAAAATAATTTATTAAAAGATTACCTGTTTAAAACTCTTTAGAACATCATTATAACACTGAAGTGCCTAAAGTCGTGGAATACCTATTCAATATCATATAGGACCTCTTTTTGCCTGGTGAAGTGCAGCAACTCGACATGGCCATGCAGTCTCGATGGCCTCCCATAATTGCATCAATATTGCAGGTGCAGGCTCTTGTGCACAAATGGATCATTCGATAATATCCAAATATGCTCCATAGGGTTCATCTCTGATGATATAGGTGACTTAATTCGTTTGTTGGAATTATTTAGAATGCTCTTCAAATCAATCACGAATAATGTTGGCCCATTGACATGGTGCATTGTCCTTCTAAAACATCCCATCGTTGTTAAAGTACACAAAGGCCATGAAGGGCTGCAAAGGTTCACCCAGCAGCTGGACAAAGATTCGCAGTCAATGGTAGGTACAATTTGATCAGAGAACTCAAACCTTACCATGTAAACAACATTCGAGCTCTATCAGCTTGCATACGCAATTTGGGTCCATGGCCTCATAAGGTCTGCACTGCATTCGAGCCCTACCATCAACTTGTCCAACTTGAATTGTGACTCACTGAACCAAGCTACGTTTTAAGGTCCAATGAATATGCTCACGAGCGCAGGTAGCGCAGCCTCCGATGGTATGCTGTGAGCAAAGGTACTCTTGTTGTTTTTCTGCTGCCATGTCCCATCAGTGCCAAATTTCGCTACAATGACCTCATAGATACGTTCCTAGAATGCCCCTCATTGAATGTGGCTGTTAACTGACGTGGTAATGTGTGTTTGCTATGAAGGACCATTCTGCTAAATTGTCGCTGGTCATGAGTATTTAGCAGCCATGGTCTGCCATTACGCTGTCCATGTTAGGAGGTAATGCCTAAAATGAAGTACTCACTGTACACCACTTCAGAAACGGAATGTCCCATGCGTCTAGCTCAAGCTCTCATTCCAGGTTCAAATGCTAATAATTCTTGTTGTGTAGCCATAATCACTTTACAAGAAATTTCATAAGACTGTTAATAGGCGAACTGACAGCATCAATACCGCTCTGGCTAAGAATCCTTTTGGTCATACTAACTTTAGCCCAGAGACAAACTACAGTGGTTTTGCCAAATGTGGAAAAAAAAAAAAGAAATGATGATATATTTAGTAAATTAGGAGTCATTCACAAAATACATTTGCTTGATGGGGAGGGAGGGAGCTATCAAAGCGTGAATGTTTGCCTATACATTCCAAAAAAAAAAAAAAAAAAAAAAAAAAAAAAAAAAAAAAAAAAAAAAAAGCAAGAACGCCTCTCCTTATCCATGTGGTTGTGACTCCTTTTGATGTGAAAAGATTTCTTCTTTTAAGAGAGGGTATTCGATTTATTACGTATGTTCTTTTGGGAAGGGGGGAAACTGGTAAAATGTTGTCATTTTAGCGAATGTATTTTGTTAACGATCCCTTATCGAACCATTCTGAATGTTATTTTAAATAAATTAAGTCCAAACAGTCAAACAAATTCTTGGCAAAGAACATTTATTTCACATTTTGTTTCAGACCTAGTGTAGAACTGCTGGAAGGAACTCTCCTCGCAAGATGGTGTAAAAAAGATAACAGAACCTGGTTATGGAAATCGAGCCGAAGATGGAGGCGTTTTCAAGGATTTCTTATTGATCCGATTTTGCCAGAGCAACCACCTGCTGGCCATTACTATGCTAAGCGTTGGAAAAAAGATAATCGTACTTGGCTTTGGAAGTCCAGTTTACGCCAAGGTGGTTGCAAAACTAAATCTTAGTCGAAAATTGTAGCAAACGAGATGATGACAAAAATTTTAAGATAATTCTCGAATTCTTAAAACATTACAATTTTAAAATTTTGTGATTTATCTGTAAATACTGTATATAAATATATGATGAGACAAGTATTTGGCTTGATTCAATAATAAACGTATATTAAAACACACACAAATCATAAACGTCATATTACAGGTTCTCCACATTCAAACCTCAAGAAATCTATTACTTCTAGGCCATATTCTTCTAAATATTCACCAACAGTGTATTCACTATTTAACAAATACTCCTGGAAAAGTAAATTTGTTTCTTCTTCTTCGTTTTCTAAAGGGTTATCCGTTTCTTTTGAACCAATTGCCTTTGGATTACGACCTATCAAATTAAATAAAAATAAAATAAAAAAATCACTACAAACTCTTCAAGGACTATACAAACAATGTTCACTCAAATGCAGACAACTGAAATACATATATATCCAAAATGGCAGTTTGGATAGGCTTGGAAAGAAATTAATGTCTGCAGTGTTAAGTGCTACTCACGATTTCTTACAATGATTGAACACGACCACATGTCTATGGGAAATGTGCAGAAAATCAATGCTTTGGGTACAAGAGTATTTGCCTGATTTGGTGCCACTAGACTTTCACATGCTTTCACTAACCAGAATGCTGTACAAATGCCATCAGCAATTTCTTAAATCTGTGTGAAACCAGCTTCTGTCACTACAGCATTTTTGCAGTGAAATCAAACTGAGCACCGTATATTGCTGCCAAGGGCACTATGGATTTCTTTATTCCTTGAAACTATATATATATATTTTTTTATTTGTGTCAAAATCGACCAATAATTATAATCTGAATGGCCAAAAATCATGGGAAAACACTGGAAGTGATGGTAATAGCAAGTAGTTCCTCCGCGAGCCTTCAAAACTGCAATAACACGTCAAGGCATGGACTCTATGAGGTGTTGGAATGGTTCTGGAAAGATACTGACCCGCGCATAACCGAATACAGCTCATAACTGATCATAAGTGAACCACACTCTTGCCTGACACAACCTTGTCGACACACAGGATCCAAAGCTTCATGGGGCAAATGCCACACTCTCACGTGTCCATCAACTCGATACAACTGAAACCGGGATTCATTTGACCATGCAATACGCCGGTCAGTGACAATGTTCGCGGGCCCTTGCCAGTCATTGAGTTCTGTGTCGATGCGTCAGCAAAGGGACACGAGTCTAGCATTTGTCCCCATATGCCCCTGGTAGTAAATGGGTTCCTGACACCCACTCAAATTGGCACAATCTGGCACACAATAGCCTGTCAACTGCCCCGTATGGCTCTTGTGGTCATCCTTTGGTTTACACATGTGGAAACATTGTCTCTGCGTTGTTGAAGATCCATCCTAGACACGGTTGACCTCGGAAACCCAAATTCTTGTGTAATCTCCGATATACTATGACCCATGTGTCTTGCACCGATTTTCATCCCACGTTCAAAGTCGGTTAACTTGCGACGTATTGTCATGTTCAGTGTAACAGACTGCTCAGATATAGTGTCTACACTAGTGCCATACGTCGCATCTGGCTGCAACATTTGGGAGTCTTACACTGCACATTTTCAAACCAAGTAACACAAAGGAGTTAAATCCCCCACCCCCCAGTTTAAATATTTCATTTGACTTACTGTTTTAATAAGATATACATGTACTATACCTATTACGTGTTGACATAGTTGCTTTCCTATATCTGAAAGAGTCAATTCTGATTCTTCTGGCAAATCCTTTACAGCACGGTACACAACAAATGCACCATATTTTCCTAGAGATATACCATCTACTTGTGGAAGAGGTGGATGAGCATAGCCACTAAGAACACATCCTTTATTAGCTCTTATAACAATTCCCCTACTCAACACCATATTTTCTCCAATTAGATTAACATTGGCAGCAACTAGATCAACCAATCGAGGAGCAAGAGAATTAGAAGTGTTCAAATTTTCCAAATCAGGCTTTGAAACGGTTATCTATGAAGAAAAAAAGAAAAAAGAAAAATAAAATGGAACTTTACCTTCTATAATAAATTCTAAAACAAGTTATTAAAATTTATCTTATACCTTAGAAACTTCATTTTCTGTTAAATTGCTTTCGGGATACTGCTTCAGAAGTAGGTTAGCACCTGTAGCAACTAACTGTTGAAATTTTGCATTTCTCGAAACAAAATCGGTTTCACAGTTAACCTGTGAGAATAAATTATTTTAACTTTAGTAATAACATTTTCATTTAATAATTTGATTTAGACATTATATGTTGGCATAATTATTATTTCAAAAAAGAGGCCCTCCATATTCATGGGGATTAGGGGTTCAACCCTCTTGAGATTATCATACACTGCTCACAAAAATTATGGGAGCATGGAAATTCAACAATACATTAAAATTCCTCATGAATCTATGAAAGTTGTTTCTGGATCACTAGAGGATGGCCCAAAAACGTGATTTACTGGAATCTGTTGCGTGGAGAGCTATTGGGAGGCTTGGAGGAGGCCAAACTCAACATTAGCTGACGGCACTGAAGTGTCGTTTGTCGATTGTGGAATCATTTCCAGGAGACTGGAAGTGTTTGACATAGGTCAAGACAAGGCCGCCCATCAGTTACAACTGCACGTGACGACCGTTACCTATTGCTACCACCTTTTATGCCAGCTCGCCATGGTAACAAGATGCAGAGTATCGACGCAAACGATCTGCAATAGCCTGTATGCCTGCCTTTAACTGTAGGGACCATACAATCTGGGCAGAAGAGCATTGCGAATGGAGTAGAGTTCTCTTCATGGACGAGCTGAAATTCAGGGACAATCGATGAATACTGATCTGGAGGGAAGTTGGAAGACAATATAACCCAGGTTTTGAGCAGGAAAGAGAAGAGTACAGCAGAGGTGGATTGATGGTCTGGGCAGGCATAAGCATTGGTAGGTATATTGACCTGTGCATTATCTAGAACAGCACTCTGACTGCTCAGAGGTACAGGGACGAGTTTCTTAAGCCCATTGACATACCATATGATGGATCTATCAGAGATGGCTTCATTTTCATGGGCGATAACACACGACCACACAGTGCCCGCCTGCCGTAATTGAAGAAGAGTGTTTAGAGTGGCCAGCACACTCACCGGACTTAAAATCCCACTGAACATGTTTGGAATGCCTTCAGAAGACGCATGCAGCTAGGCCAGCACATCTCCATTGACTCTTCGTGAACTGGACATGACCCTCACTCAAGAATGGCAAAGGTTACCTTAAAATATGGGACTGTTACTTTAAAGGTTTGACATATTTTATAGTGTTCATGTTATTTACAATTAATCACCCTATTTGCCTTCCACTCTTTCCTCACCAATGTGGGACCAAAGCCAACTAGAAAGACAGGTCGGGGCACTAAAAAGTCACATGACCAAAGTAGATCGAGCAACAATCCAATCTTCATTGTTTCCAACAAACGAAAAAACACTGATTGTTGAAATCCAAGATGGAAACAATGAAGAGCGGATTGTTGCTTGATCTACTTTGGTCATGTGACTTTTTAGTGCCCTGGCCTGTCTTTCTCGTTGGCTACGTGTGGAACTGGCCAACAACCAAAGCCGTCATGATCATATTAGTACTGCCACTTCAATTTCCTTCCTCTTCTCTCCTACTACTGTTTAACCAGATCATCCCTCTCCCAGTTGTTTTTACTCAGGGTTCATTCTAGACTTACAAAAGGGCAGGGTGCTAAGAGCTAAAAAGGGCACCTTAACCCTTTCTTTTCGAAGTTCCTTAACCCTTTACAAGATTTTTAGATATTTCTTTACGGGCGCATTTTTGAGTGTCGGGGCGCGCAATCAGGATCGAAAGGCAGCGGGGCAGAAATTTTTCACCAAAAAAGCAAACAGGGCGGCACGCCCCATAAACCCTGCTTAAAATGACTCCTGTTTACTGTCTATGATTATGTGTACGAATATACAATCATTCCCAAATAATCAGATGTTGTATACAGGAACTTCACTTCCCAATTAACACGTAACCTAAAGTAGGGTGACCAGATTTTTTTTCTCATGCTCAACAATTTTTTTTTCATCCTCGTAGGGGGTGGGGTGGGGGGCAACTTTGAAATTTCAAATCGGAACCCCCAATTTTTTTTTTGCAGATTCGGATTCTATGGAAAAAAAATTACATTAATTTTATCCCAAATTTTTTTTTAAATTTTTTGTAGACAGTGCTTTAAGTGCAAAAAAATCAAACTAGTGTAAATATCTCTAGAAGTCCCCTTTACTTTTTTGATTTGAAAAAAATCAAAAAGTATCCAAAATTCTTTGAAAGCTACTGTATTCAATAGTGCTAAAACGAGTTCTTCCCACTAACAGTTTCATTCGGATTACTTTAATTTCTTGTGATTATAGCACCATCTACCGTAAGAAAAACCAATAAGAAATTTGAAGAATCTGAATCTTCAATAAAAAAAATGGGGGTTCCCAGTTAAAATTTCAAAGTTGCCCCCGCCCACCCCTGAAAAGGTGGTGAGGGCTAATCTTAATGCTATTAAATACCGTAGCTTTCAAAAAATATTGGATGCTTTTTTGATTTGAAATGGACTTCAAGATATTCACACTTGTTTGACTTTTGCACTTACAGCGCCATCTACAAAAGATTTTACAAAAGTTTTGGCATAAATCATTAGATGGTCTGTGAGGGTTTTAATGGTTCGCCTACCTCAGCTGTTCGAAATAATGATGAAAAGTTTTGGGGTAAAATTAATATAATTTTTTTTCGTAGAATCCAAATTTGCAAAATAAATAAATAAATAAATAAAAAATTGGGGGTTTACCATTTGAAATTTTGGCCCACATCTCACCCCCTACAAGAGGTGCAGGGGGATAATTTTGGCACTATTAAATAGCATTCAAAAAAATATTTGACATGTATTTTTTCTTTTTTGGCAAGACGTGTATTTTTCGAGATATTAGACTGCTTCGGGGCTTTTTATTTACCCGGTATATCAGAACAATGAATCTTTTTCAAAACATCATGATTCTCATACAGTTTCGCACTGAATTCCTGACAGGAACAGTTAAAATTAGTCTTAACCTCTAATAAGGCTACAACAGTCTTGATTTTCATTCTTGAATTTTGCTCAGTCCAAACTAAACTCATTTCTGAGAAAAGTCTTTCAAGTGAAGAATTAGAGCCTGGAAGAAACATAACTATTTGAACAATCTTCAAAGATTTTCATATGGAATTTCATTATCTCTAAAATGTTCAAACACTTCACACCAATTTTTACCTGTCGAATTTTCCCAAATTTCTTTCTCTATTATAGATGAGACAAAGCTAAGCATATAAGTTATCTCATCAAAATGTTTGTCATTCTTGAGTGATATATTAGTATACGAGGGCAAGTCAAATAAAAGTGAGCCAACCCATCCCTCGCAAAAATGGTTCGGTCCATTATTGGAATCTCTCATTTACGAAAGTGACACGTAGGTGGGAGGGTAAAAGTTGTTTAATGCTCTCATACACTGGGCTGAACAAGGTTGCGTGACATAATGGACGCTCCAAAAGATGAATAGCATGGTGTGGTTAGGTTTTTGACAGCTGAAGGAGTTTCCCAATACGAAATTAGTCGCCATATGGCTGCCGTGTACGGCGAACGTTGCACTGCATTGGCCACTGTGAATGGGGTAATCTTACTACACGACAAAGCCCGTCCCCACATCGCTAGTGTGGTTAAGGAAAAACTGGAGAGGTTCAAGCGGGAAACGCTGCAACATTCACCATACAACCCCGACCTCTTGCCTTGCGATTTCCACATTATCGGGCAATTGAAAAAACAACTCAAGAGAACCAGATTCTTGTCTTGTCAGACGATGACGTGAAGGAGTCAGTTATAGATATTTTGAAGCAGCAACCCAAGGAGTTTTATGAGAAGAGAATCACACGACTCATTAGTCAGTGGGACAAATGTCTAAATGCTCATGGAGTCTACTTTTAAATAAAGTACTCCATTTGTCATATATTCGCATTGGCTCACTTTCATTTGACTCGCCCTCGTATTTCTTTTGAAATAATTGTACTGCAACTTCAATTTCTTTCCTTTCTGGAACCTACTTAAGAAGCAAGCATTTACAGGGGTCAAAAACATCAATGTGCTCACACCAATCATTTAAGTAATCAATTGCTGAACTGAAGAAGGCAACATAAGCATTAAAATATCCATGCAGAGTTATGCATCCTTCCTCTTCAAGTTGTGTTAGTATAGGCTTAACAGTAGCAGAAATAAAGTATTTATCTTTATGAGTTTGGAGCTTCATTGGTACGGACTTAATCTGAGCTGATTCTCAATGCATTTCTGTCATTAACCACGGACATTGCGGAGCTCCAGAAATACCTGAAATGACTAATTTACTTAAACTTTGACACCCTATATCTCCGAAAGTATTTGACTTAGGCCTAAATAATTTGGCATGGTTTCATAACTTGGTAATAGCAACATGTCAAAATCTGATGATGACATTTCTTTTTTTTTCCTGGGTGATCTGATTTGGAATGACCCATCACTCTGTATTGTGTGATAGGATAGCCACTCGTTATATTATTAATTTTTGGCGCAAATTAGAGAGATCCTGAAAACCTTCACATTGCCAATATGCATATAACGAAAGAGAATTATTGCTCTACAATTGGTTGCAGTAATAATCATGGGAATATGAAAAAATATAATTTTTCAGATTTCCCAAGGATGAGAGCAGTGATACAACATTAATTCATGTCAAAAATTCTGTTGAGTTTATGTGATGCTATAGTGTAGCTTTAAAGATTTAATTTTAAACTTTAAAAAATATTATAAATAAATAAAAGATATGTTTTATTACGAGAATTATGTGTTTTGTATATTCCACAACATACAGAACCCTCTTTGTTACTTTTTATAGTCCTTAACTGAATCGTTTCCAATCTTTTCTTAACACTGCACGATCTTGCGTTGCCTCGCTCTTCACTGTTTGTACAGCCCTGCTGCTACTGGTGCTTTGAGCACTGCATGGTTTTCTTGCCTCACACGACTGCATAGAAATTGACGCGACTGTCGCTTTTGTGTTTCCTTATTCTGTGGCTAAACTCACACGAACCATTGAAGCGATCTCTCGTTATATCTTAACTGTGTGTTTGCGCAATTATGATCTTCGTATGTTTCCTAAGAGTCACATCCATCTCGAATGGCGGTTGAATTACATCTGCAGATTTCTAAAATCTGATGAAATACTGTAACTGCTAAGGCAATGATTGCATCAGAAAATGCATCCTACGGCGGTCGGACGGGATTCTAAAAGCTGATGCAATACAGTTGCTGCTGACGTAATGATTGCATCAGCCAATATAAAAAATGATCAAACTGATTTTTCGCGTTTGCTTTGAGTACAGGATTACGAGTAATATAGAAAATGCTTTGTTTCAATTACTTTGTACCAGGGTGATGTCAGCTTTAGCTTTTATGTTTTTCTCATATCTACTCGTACTCAATAAGGCTTTATTAATATTTACTTTAGATGGACACTTATATATAAAAAGAAAATACATCTAAAACATTTGATTATCTGCAACTCTATATTTTACCTCAATCATAGCCGCAACATTGTTTTTATAAGCAATTCCAATAAGACCTTGAGTGGTTAGTCTGCTCTGGAGCTTGTTTACTTTATCCCAACCACCGGCTTTGGCTTCTTCCCGTAACCACTCTTCAGCCTACGTAATTCAATTTAAAAATATACACATTCAATTAAAAGTTAAACATTATAACAATAATTATATTAAAGATAATAACCTTAAGTAGATCATTAGGATACAACGATAACGCTTTCTTGCAGTTGGATAACGAATATCCCGTTTGCTCTCTTAAAGTTGCCAAAGGAGATTTTTTCGCGGTGACCAGTACTACTTTGCTAGTATGTAACAATCTTTTCAAGCAGTTTCTAAAAGACATTTTACTTGTTTATGTAATTTTTAAAGTAAACTGCTCAAAATTTTCTCATCTGCTACTTGACCTTTTAAGTCATTAGGCAGCAACTAAAGAATAACCAAGACAAGCAAAGAACATGATAAAATATTGAAACTAAACAAATTTATATTATCATCTTTTTTTTAAATTATTATGACGTATAGTAGCTTAATAAAAACTTAAAATAAACATTAACAACTGTTCATAATATTATTAATTATAGAATCATTATTTTATAGAAATTTTCTTTCCTTGTCTTAATTTTAACAGTACAAAAAGTAAACAATCTGAAGACCACGCGTGGGGAAAGCACGTTGCCGGCTTGTGTTAATGTGTACTCGCTTGTTTTGCTTGTTTCTCAAGAAGCGAGAATTAGCTTCTTATAATTTCAGCATTAGTACTTCAGCACTCGCATTCCACATTTAATTTTATTTGCATTATAAACGAAAGATGAGTTTCCCGAAGGTAAATAAATTTAAAATTTAACTAGGATTGTTTTGATTGTTGCCATAGAGACTAAAAGAATGAATTAATCTGCGATCGATGAACAACTGAACACGATTTAAGTGAAAGTGCAGAATGACGTCCCCTAATTTTTCCGAAGCTCATTGGCAACCCGGTCGTGATCATATCTTGAATTTAATATTTACTATCTTTAGTTATAGTTTATTAAATTACCTTAATATAAGAAGTTGTGGCTCGTTAAGAAATTCACATGGGGTTTGGGAGGAACTGCCGTGCCGCGATCAGCTGATTCTCCATCATGGCTTCTGCTTCTCACAGCTGATGTTCGTTAGCCCCATATTTTCCGTTTTATTTATATTTTTTTTTAACACGTGAATTTCTTAATGATTACGATATTAAGGCAAAATTTATTGGATATTTATTACTCTGAAGTGATAAAATATTAAAATTAATAGCACGATTACTGTCAGAACACTCGAGGAAATAAGGGAACGTCTTTCCGCACTTTTACATGAGCCAGGCGCAATTTTTAATTTTTAATTTATCTTTTATTTTTAATTTAATAAGAATAATTTTATTTTCAGAAATTTTTTATCACGAAGTTGTAATCAGGGAATTGTTGGATTTGAAATAAAAAGGCTATGCATTATAAATAATCTTATGTTTAATAAAATCTTGCAAACATTCCAAAAAGGAGCTTTAGCTGTGAAGTAATTTTAAGTTGGAGAAGTTAAAAATTTAGCAATTGTTCCTAATTAACATCGAAAATTCATTTAATTCCTTCCAAATTTACATCCATTTTATTGCTCAATGCACCACAATTATTAGTATAACATGAGTAATCGTCCCTAGACAAAGCGATTGTCACATGACCATGTCAACAATGCTTAAAAGATAAACAGAAAGCAACATTGTATCCATTCTTGATGAATCGATTGTTATATGACATACCATTATCTAGGTATTTGTAACGGTCACTGTTGGAGCACGTTCAATTGACTTGAAGGGTCCACAAAAAAGCCTGAAAAGTTAATATAGCCGAACTAAGACCTTGATGATCACACTTATTTATAACTGCATGTTGGGTCAATTTTGCTGTAATCAAAGTATGAATAACTGGCCTCAGAGTAGCAAAATGGTAGTGTTTTTATTAATTCACCTACACGTTTCGATTTACACTTCTTCTTTGGGGTGGTGCAGGGAACAACTACAAACAAGTCAGCTCTCACTGCCGAATATATGGAGATTGCTCACCAATCGGGATAAAGTAATTTCTCGCTGATTGGTGGGCTACAGAATAGGCTTGACAGATGGTAAGATTTTTTTTTATACAAACATTAATAATCAAATGAAGAATTTTATGAACACTCAGGTCAAATGATATTTTTATAAGCGGAGACTCTTATAAGCAGACTGAAGATTAAGTGTTGCCAGCGTTTGTTCGAGAGGGTCCTTGAGTACGCTGTGTACTCCATGGTCATGTTCATTATGTTCTTGAGTAGAAGACAGCGTACTCGGCAACACCTAATCTCAGTCAGCTTATAAAAGTGCTCCACTTATAAGAATATCATTTGACCTGAGTGTTTATAAAATTCTTTATTTGATTATTAATGTTTGTATTAAAAAAAAAACAAAAAAACTTATTATCTGTCAAGCCTATTCTGTAGCCCACCAGTCAGTGAGAAATTACTTTATCCTAATTGGTGGGCAATCTCCATATATTCGGCGGTGAGAGCTGACTTAGTCGTAGTCATTCCCTGCACCACCCCGAAGAAGAAGTGTCAATTCAAAACGCGTAGGCGAATTAATAAAAACGCTACCATTTTGCTATTCCGAGGCCAGTTAATCATACTTACTTTTCAAACCTGCTTATCTGTTAGGGTCGTGGGGGCAGTAGCCCTATGGAAGATCTCCAGCGCTTGTGATCTTTCGCCATCAGGCGCATGTCCTAAGCGGTAATACCCAGATTCTCCATGTAGTCTAGCCATCTGGTTCTAGGCAGACCCCTTGGTCACTTACCCACCCACTGGCTTGGAAAATAGCAATTGTCTAGGAAGACCAGCTTGTGGCATCCATATCATGTGGCCATATCATGTATCTGAGATCTCTCAGTGAGGAGAAGTAGTGGCTCAGCATCTAAAGACTCCCTTATTGTGCTGCTATGTACTCTATTTAGTAGGGTAACACCTGCCACACCTCTGAGGAATCTCATTTTGGCTACTTGTACCTGCGATCGCACTCTTTCGGTCATTATCCACAGTTCATGATATATTCTTTACTATTGCACAGCACCTATTGCCTTTAGTGTGAAAATAGCAGACCTGAATTTGGTGATGCCTTAGACCGCGGTCCGCTTCCAGTTTCTTTTGGGGTTGCTACCGGATTCCATGCGGCCCGCAAGATTTTTTAGAAATACGTAATGAGCGGCCAGAAATAGGATAATTTTAAATAAGTTTTTGGGAAACTGCATTTTATATTAAAAATCTTAGAAAAGGTAATAAAAATAAAAATCTGTAATAAAAATAGTTGCCGACCCTTGCTTTAGACCAAGCATCTTTGGCTTGCAGTAATTCCTTGACAATTCAGAAGTACCTCCATTTCATCTTTTCTTTAAATTTGGAAACAAATTATAGTCCTAGGGATAGAGGTCTGGTGAATAGGGAGGGTAGAAATCCACGAGATATTCTCTTGTCATAGTGAGCGTCATATGGCTAGACCCAAGACCTTGTAAAAAATTTTTTTGATTGATTTTCAAAAATAAAGGAACTGATGAGAAGATGCATTTCTGAACCAATGAGGACTTGCATTACCCTCATGGAATGGATGGTCCACAGTTATAGAAAAAATGATATTTAATATCTTGTTGTATCTCCGCTTACAGAATGATTTTCAACTCGATGACTGTCCAAAGTTTGCATTCCAAACACTACTGGAGTCTAGCAGACTGGTTGTTTGGCCAGATGTTTGGCTTGTGTACAGCTACATATCTGTGAATAACAAGTTCTTGCAATTCCTTCTGCAATGTATTGTAATGCACACAGACGCTTGTTGCTGTTAGAACATTTTGTTGATGATCTGGAGTGGTTTCTTGTAATTTTTATGAACCTCCTGCTTCAACACCCGTCAGTCACATTTGTTGAGTTTGCTGGATTGTCTTATGTGGGCATGCCATCCAACAATGCCTGTAGTGTTCCAAATAGTTGAACATGGCTGTGATGATTACAAATAGAAAGGGAAGGAAAATTTCCACGATCTGAACTTGAACTTGATCTGAACCTGCCTTTTGCTGGCACTGCTCTTGTTATTGAGCTACTGTGGACAATGAACATCTAGCAAAAGACATAGTCCAGGTCACAGAATTTTTCCTTCTCTTTCGTATTTGTATTGATGATAAGTTTGAAGACTTTCTTTAGTTTATTTTTCCTTCTCTTTGAGTTGACTTTCATAGATTTATTTGATTGTTTAAGGGTAAGGAGGATTCCTGATTTGCGAGTCGGGAGCCTGCTCTGCCGATTGAGCTGATTTGTTGCTTCGTGGAAGTCCATATGGATGTCAGTGTTCTCCCCAGAAAATTTTATCAAGTGGGTGGAAAGATAAAATAGCCGGACGGGCAAACATTAAAAACAAATAAAATATTATGCAGTGGTGTGCATTTTTTTTTGAGTATTCAGCCGGGCGGTGCACCCGTTTAAAAGGGCCTGGGGAGATCCCTGGATATATTGTAACAGCTTGGCGATTTATTGTCCATGGTAGCTCAATTGGTAAGAGTGGAGCAAGCGAAAGGCATGGTCCCTGGTTCGAATCAAGATTGTGGAATGTTTCCTTCCCTTTTCTATTTGTGATTATGACATGTTTGAAGAGTTTCTTCAGTCTAATTATTATCTCCTCTTTGAGTTTATGGCTGTGATAATTCCCGAAATTTCAAAATTAGACATGTCCTTAATGTTTCCTTTTCTATCGCGAAAGCGCTTGAATAGCTGCAAACATATTTCCTGCTTATGGCTTCTGTTCCATACACTTGCACCAATGTTACATGAGTCTCCGTCACCTTTTTCCTCAATTTGTAACAAAACTTGATGCTCATATATTGCGCCTTTGCATGTGATAAGTGTGACGTGTTTTCGTGATGTGAATATCTGTTGGTGTCTGAGACACTACTATGATACCCTGGACATATATGTCCTTTGTGTCACACTCTGTTATGACATTTGTTGGAAAAAGTGTCTCTTGGTCCCACACAATTTTGGCATTTTCCTTTTTACATATAGTGGTCTCTCCTTTGTTCGTTCGTTGTGCCGCAATAACCCTCAATATCCTTGAATAATATTTCACACCAGGACATATAAACCACGCACTCTCCTCAGCTTAGTGAGCACACGTCCAATGAAAGATTTTATGTACAGCATATGTTTAGATTTAGAGAAAAATATAAATAAATATGGTATATCCAGCTTTAAATTAGAGAAAAGATCACATCCAAGCGGCAAACTGAGCTTAGCAGAGGAAGGTTTAAACTAGCCAGCCAAAGAACACGATATACGCACGTATTTTATTCTACGGTCCAGAACAGGTAAATCTACTTCAGTATACTAAGTTGGCACTAGGTGGTGCTTCTAAACTTGTCGTTAATTGTACATACCTTTGCAGTATAGATATTGGTCCATTATGGAATATTTTAAGCACTTCTTGTTACTTGGTACTTACAGTACTTATAGTCAAAGAAATGATGGCTTTAAAAGCTTTTAAGCTCTTAAGAATATTCACTTCTTGTTTTGCTTTTATATCATAAAAGATAGTTTTCATGTGGATAAATCAATTAGAAAGTACCCGTAACAAATATTTTCTAAATATTCTGCAAATGTGATCTATTGATATCCTTGATAAAATCAGGAATAAAAGAGAAAGCTGGTCGGAATTTTGCGTATTTTCTTTCCTGCTATGTCCTGCAAGGCCTCCATCTACTTAATCTAAGAAGGTTAATTCACCTTTTATTTCTTTTAAACTGCTTTTTTTTAAGTTATCAAGAATTGGATATTTGGATCAGGAATTTGGATATTTTTACAAGAATATGTAGATTGAATTACAGAAAAAATATTCTTGATTTTTTTTTATAATTTTTAGAAATCGACTGCATCCAAAAAATATGTCCGAAAACGAGAGGATGAAAGCCATATCTTACCAGCTCTTCCACAAAAAAGACAAAAGCCGCTCTGGTTACGAGATATGCCTCAGATAATTGTTGAAGAAGAAGCAGTTCCTGTATCTGTTCCCGAGTTGCAAATATATGACACATTATTACCCGAAGTTCCTTCAAGTAATGATCAATTTCAGAATAATATAGCTGCTTTTTTTTTTATTATTCACTTCAGTATGTTGATGAATTATCTTTTAATAATTTTAAGATAAAACCTCATTGTAATTGGATAAAATTAGTTTTAATTACATAAATGCTACTAACTTTGTACCAATTTATACAATTTATATTTTAAGTAGAATTTATCCTTTCATGATTGCCATCATGTGATTCACATACTTTGCCAATTTTTTTTAATAAAGAGAGATGATTATAATTTTTAAAACATTTTTCTCATAATTTGTATGGGTTTAACACTTCAAGCATGAAAATAGATAGAGGTGGCATAGCCTCTTGTTCTCTATGGCACCAGAGTTAGGTCACATGACTTAGGCATCTTGATACCCCTACACACTAATCGACCAAGCCTTAGGTGTGATGTGATAAGAAGGTTGTTCTTTCTAGCATAGAAATAGAAGGGGTAGGGTTTATTTCGCACGGCATAATAGATCTTCGAGCATAAAAACAGAGGCAGAAACGAAATGGTATACTCTTGTTCAGATTATGGTTGCACGCAAAAATATGAGAAAAAAATAAAAAGTCCTTAACATGTATTAACTTATTTAAAGAATTAGATGTAATCCCATAAAATAATATTAATAAAGCAAATAAATAAATAGTTCAAAATAGTCAATCCAATTATGGCCTATAGAATCGTTTTTGAACTATTTATTTATATACTTAATATTATTTCATGGTATTTATACTAAATATACAAGAGAATATACATCTAATTTCCATTACATTCAACTAAAATAATTATTTACAGAATGTATATGTTAAATTTTAAATGAGTTCTTATTAATATCATTATAACATTTATTTTGTATTTTTTTCGAAATTTAAAAAAAATATTTCTTTTTTATTTTATTTTATTTTTTGAGATTAAGCAATTTTTTCTTGTTTTTTTTTCATTTTTTTTTATTTCAATATTTTTATTAGAATTTTTGTTGAACATTTTGTACTTTTGGATTAGAGGATTATATTTTGTATTATTTTTTTTATTAATTTTTTTATTTGTATAAAATTTGTGAATTAAATTAAAATAAATATTTACATAAAAATAGACCAAATTATTAAAAAAAAAATTACAAAAAATTTTTGTTCTGAACTGATCATAAACCCCAGAATATCGTACATTCTCATTTTTAAATATAAAATAACGTAATAATCACTGTTAATAAGAAATAATGTTGTAAAGTACCATTAATTATCATTAAATAATAGGCAAACTGCATTTAAAAATGAGTGGGATCAGTAACATAATCAAATAAAGCTAAAATAATATGTAATCACAAGTCAATGCTATGCTAACAAGGGAATGTTTTGCCCTATCACAGCTGATCCACAAGGTGATTGATTTTGGTGCCACTGGCTTCCCCTTGCCATGAATAGGGTGCCGCCTCTATCTATTTTCATGCTCGAAGGTTTAACATTATTATTATTATTGTTTGGGGAAGCCAAACTTGGATCAAGTCCGGAAGCCAATCCCAGAGGCGGACCCAAAAGAGGGCCAAGCCCAAGGGACTCATTATTATTATTATTATTATTATTATTATTATTATTATTATTATTATTCCATCATTAGAAATTGTTCTTGTGGGGAGATAATGAGACAATACAGGCGTCGATATCTGTATGCAAAAAAAAAAAAAATCATGATTATCCAGTATGAATTGCCCCGCTGTATAAATTTTAAAAAAAATATAATATTCTTAAATTATTTTGCAAAATGAGAAAATATTAAAATTTGTCAAATCATAGTAAGCATCTGTCTCATTCTAACGAATAGATTTCTTAAGAAATTGGACCTATACTCAATTAAAAAACCAATTTATTTTATTTTTTTCTTTTATCTTAGCACAGTCACGTATTTACCGTTATGACCGACGACCAAAACCTTGGGATCCCCCATCTAAACGACCTAAAAGAGAAATTGGAATTAATAAAAAGTTTCTTATTCCTCAGAAGGAACGTGAAGCTTTCAGGATGATGTTGATTAATTTAATAATGTAATTATTATACTGTATTAATAGCTTTTTTAATAATTATTTCATTATTAATAATAATTAGCTGATGCTGGACATAATTTTATCAAATAAAATTTTAAATATGTACATTGATAAAATAGAACTTCACTTATTTAGATGTAATTCCACTACGTGACTAATTCACAAGCCCAGATGGATTAAGAGTGGTATGCTGAAGGGTCTTCTTCTACCATAACCCATAGAAGACCCATCATAAGCGCGTGCAATGACCACAGTGGATGTGGGTCTTGAAGTGCTTACATTGAATTTGATACCGATTTCATGTGCTGTAGCTTTTTGGTTAGACTAGACAATTCTAGCCCGATGATGCTGGACATGGTTGGAGAGCAGTCGTGATCGGCCACTGCATTGGGTCGTAAGATTTTGAATTTCGATCACCCTATTTGCCACAGATGGTTTCCATTTGGCTGAAGAATTCTTTATCCAACACTGTGATAGTGCTATTACACAAAAATCTGATAATTTTGTCTGGTAAATAGCTTTTCAAAGTCCATATGGGGTAATGGGTTCTCCAGAAGTATCCTTTGTACACAATTTTACACAGAATGTTGAATCCTGAACAGCCTCGGAAATGACATTCAACATGCGTCTGACTCTCGCTATCAAGCCTCGTTCGAACTTGGGTGGTTCTCGTTGCTTTGTTATGATCACAACAACAGAGATACAAATTGCAACCATTATATGCTATTTTTGGATTAGTCATGTTGTTATATGTAAGTGACAGCAATTTTCAATTTATACTGCTGTCCTAAGACTTTTGGCCTTTGATCGTTATAAACCCGATAAAGCACATGAATAGGAAAAATCAGGATAACATTCATACATTCTATACGTAAGTTATCTGGTTTCAGAAATTAATCAAGAGTGTAATAACTTCAAGATAAGGAGACGGATGTTGAGTTTTTTTTATGATATACGAGGATTGTGCTGAAAGGGTGACTGCTACTTTATGGAGGCCCAATATAAAGTGAAAAAAAAAAAAAAATTGAGTTCAAATTACTTTTTGAGGCCCTTTATTTTTCCACAAAATCTCCAGATTGTTCAACACATTTTGCCAGTAAATCTAACTCCATTCCAAAAACAGAGTTAATCAGCTGTGTTGGTATTCAGAGTTTGAAGTGATGCGCCCATCTTTTGTATGCTAAAAAAAACTGAAGACTGATGTTTCTAGATACTTTCCAAATGTCAGCAAAATTCTGGAGATATAGGCTCAGGACTTCCCACTTGAACTTCTGCAGATGTTCCTTTGTTGCATTGGCTGTGTGTGGTCTAGCAACAGGATGACACCATGAGAAAGTTTACCGGGAAGTTAAGATTTGATTGCCTTCCTAAGCTTCGTTAACATTTCACGGCCTCCTACACCTTCTACTGTCAAAAAAGCGCATAACACCCTGGCTGCTCCTTTTTGGATGCCTCCATTATACACTGAGTTAGCAAAACTCATGGGATAGTTACTTAATATCTGATTGGGCCACCTCTGGCCCTGTGGAGTGCAGCAATACGGCGTGGTAGTGAGTCTGCAAGTCCATGGTACACTTCTGGAGGCAGTTGACACCAGATAGTCTGCAGAGCCGAAGATAGTTGCTGCCCGTTCGTGGGCGGATGATCCAGTGCCCGGAACCTGACTTCAACAGCATCCCAGATATGCTCGATGGGATTCATGTCGGGGCTCCGGGCTGGCCAGCTCAGTCGTTGGACCTCTCCTGCATGCTCCTCGAACCATTCGCAGACAACATTGGAGCATTGTCATCTTGAAAGATTGCTACGTCATCAGGGTGTTGAAATGTCAAAAACGGGTGCAGATGGTCTCCGATGAGTTGACGATACCGTGGACCATTCAACGTTTGGTCCAGGATAACCAGAAGGCCCATTCCAAACCAGGAAAATGCACCCCAGACCATCACTGACGTCCCACCACCCTGCACCACCACCTGTTGGCATGTGGGATCCATGGTTTCGTGAGGTCTGCGCCACACATGGTGCCTCCCTTCAGCGTGGTACAGTTGATATCGTGACTCATCTGACCATATGATATTACGCCACTGTTGCAGAGTCCAGCCAAGATGGTTGGTGGCAAATGCACGCCGGAGTGTCCGATGACGCTGGGTAAGCATTGGCAGCCATGTAGGGCGACGGCTGCCAAACCCGACGGCATGCAGATTCCGACGGATTGTCCACTGAGAGACGTTTCTAGTGCGGCCAGTATGGAACTGGTCTGTGATTTGCTGCACTGTTGCGCTCCTGTTTCTCTGAACCATTTATTCCAGGTGTCGCCGGTCACGATCATTCAGGGCAGCTGGACGCCCGGTATGGTGCCTGTTGTGGACTGTGATGCCTTCATCCAGCCATTCCCGATACACCCTGGAGACAGTTGAGCGGGGAAAGCCAAATTCCTGCACCACTGCCGAAATGGAACATCCCATGTGTCGGGCACCTACTATCATACCCCGTTCAAAAGACGTCAACTCGTGACGACTTACCATTTCTGATTAATCACTTGTCCAAGCTCTTCCCACAACATCTATTGGTCCATTCCCAGAATCCGTCACCCCTGTGAATTTGTGAGCCATGCCCATCAATCAATGTGTGTGCTATCCCATGAGTTTTGCTAACTCAGTGTACATAGCTTTCAAAAATGAAATGAATGGACATTGATGTGGCTCAGTTATCATACTTTGCTCATTCCTTGCCAGGCACATAATGCATGTAGGAGAGAAATGTGAACGAATCATTTTTGTCACACCAGCAATGACATTTCAGGCCCATCTCCATGTTGCTGAATATCATAGTTTTAGTGAAATGTTCTCTGTCTCATTATTTATTGACTCTGTACCTCGTATATTTTAAATTTTGCCCTTTGATGAAGACAAATTATAATCTTCTTGATTACTTTTTATGGGTGTAAATGTTCTTTCAGTTCTTTCTAACTTAATATAAAGTAGACATACAGTACTATTCTTTTTCATTTTAGGCCAACATGATCTTAGTTCATTTACATAATTATTAAATATTTTAAACCTCATTTCATTTTAGGAATCCTGAACAGGAAATAGCACCTGATCAACCCATGTTACCAGAAAGCCCATTGTCTGCAGCAGAACAAGAAAGAATGGTATGATGGAATAAGACTGAAATAATTCTGTTGGAATTTAAATTATTCAAATGCTGACAAATGAAGCATTATGCTTTTTTTTTTTTTTTTTTTTTTTTTAATATGAATATCAGTAACTTTACTTTATTAAATGGTAGTTTTGAAAAGTTAGATCTACTGTGTCAACCAGAAAAAGCAATCAACAGTTCTCTGAGATTGAAATTTGCCAAAGTTTCTGGTAGGTCAACTTTGCAGACATATGAGGAGATTCTAGTGCTAACAAAAATATGTAATTTGCACCAATAAATTGATAATGAAGTTCTTTCTAAAGTATAGGAAATAGAAGCCAAGGAGAAACATTCATCAGACAATTCGTTTGTGGGCTGCCACTAAAAAAGACTACCGGTAGTTTAGATACCAACAGTCCGAACATCGTCAACGGATCAGCAGATTAAAGTTATGACATAGACTCTGAGCTGTAAATAGCTGATAAAATTTTGAAGAAACAAGATTTGATTAATGGCAAAGAAATAAGTTGAATTTGCATTTGTTCAAGAGATTAACCAACTGATTGAAAAATTTAAGTCTCCATCCAAATCAAGTATGAATGTGGATCAATGTTGCTTTGAAATTAAATATGTCATTTGGCTTAAACTTGCTATGGCTCATTGCACATAAAATTTTGTGCATAGCCATCTTTTTTTAATTCTCTTTGCCTCTGGTGGAGGAATTCCATGGGTAGCGGCAGAAAGCTTGGAACCAAGATATTTTAAAATTGTTTAGATATATTACTATTTAAAAGACCATGCTTCTTGATTAGTAAGAGAAGGAATGAATTAAGAATCTCTGGATAGCTATTAAATATTGTACTATTATTGTACTATTTGCCCAAAAGTTGAACTTACTGGTCCATATTGACTTCAATTTCAGTGGGAACTACTGCAATAAGCTTTACAGTTTGATGCAAAGAGCAGGGCCCTTATGTTTAGCAGAATTTTGGAGATGAAGTGATGGAAAGTAGCAGATGGTTATAATTAAAGTTTCCCGTTTCTGCATGGGCTGCAGACTGCATTATTGCACAAATAATGATGAAACTCTGTGTATAGGCTATGCAGAACATGGGGAAGACTATTCCAATGGAAACTTTATTACTGCCTACGGTTGCTACCAGAAGTGGGTGCAGAAATGGGGAACTTTAATTATAACCATCTGGTAGGATTTATAAAATCCAAATCTTTGAAAATAAAATCCATAAAATAAAAGTTTTCAGTCTTCCTTATTGGAAACTAAAAATTGACATCAAATGAATTGTTGTTTAATGCCGCACAGCAGTCCTTAAGCCATGTGGGAGGTCGTTGGATGGCTTGAGAATTCCTGTGGCACAGAAAGGAGAGAGAAAACATACTGCATAAGATTTACACATCAAGAAAGTTTGTTCAGATTTCTTCATCTGCTCATGAACGAGTCATGACTTTTGACATCTAACTGCGATCAGTACAACAACAACAACAACAACATGAAATTCATTTTCAATGAGTAATCAGTCTGAAATTGCATATAAAACATCTAAGATAAGAGACTGATTAGAAATTAAGTTGGCTTTATATAGTGTACATAAAGTCCGGTAACACTTTTAAAATGTTTTTATGGAAAAGCTTTGAAATGTATTACTACTAGCAATATGAAATTTTATATAGAATACATTCAGGTTTTTTTTCACAGTACAAATCTTACTAAAACTCTGTGTTAGTCTTGTGTGAAACGACATATGTCCACACAATAATCCAACTCTTGACACACATGGCCCAAGATATCCTCATTTCTCCCTCTCAGTCCATGACTTTTTTTGGAAGAACCTGCTATATGTCCCTCTTCCAAAAGTCACAGCCCTGTCATGAGTTTTTAAATAATGTAATGGAGAAATTTAGCACTTCTTTGAATTTGGCTTCCTAAATGAGTTATTGTTTTTTACAGCGTTATTCTTACTATATTCGTCACGGAATATCAACTGATGTAGTACCACCTATGCAAGTACCTACAATAGAGAAGATAATGGCAATGATACCAAAATTTTTGCAGGTAAAAATATATATATTGTTGAAAACACAAATTCTATTTATAATTATTATTAAAATGAAATATCAAAAAGTTTTAATTATCTCTGATGGATTATTTTCTTGTTAAATATAAATATGAGGTGTGTTCTAAAAGTATCGAAGTATTAAGGCGTTGGCAAAAATACATTTGTTTATATACAAGATATTTACTCCAATTTCCCTCAAAGTAGTTCCCTTGGTAAGGAACACTTCTCTTAGTAGTCCTACCATTGTTGAAACTATTTCTGGAACACATCTGTCGGAATAGTGTACAGGGTTGTGCATAACCTTTTGC
The DNA here is from genome assembly GCA_023313115.1 of Rhysida immarginata. NCBI lineage: Eukaryota > Metazoa > Arthropoda > Chilopoda > Scolopendromorpha > Scolopendridae > Rhysida > Rhysida immarginata. The sequence goes on from JAHWFO010017185.1 coordinate 265,012, forward strand.
TAGGGGTTTGGAAAATAAACAAAACTAAGTGGAATGTTCTGCGGTCGATAATCAAAAAGTACGTTTATTTCTGCTTTTATCACATCAATATTTAGTGTGGCCACCACCTGCTTCTCGAACAGCACGCATCCGTTTCAGGTAGGAGCAGTATCGTACTCCATGTCCTTCAGCACAGATGTCAGGTGTCCCATTAGAAGGTCTCGAGAATACCGATTTTCACCACGTTCTTGAATCATTAAAGATTCCATGCGTCTTTTAACACGGCTCCAAAATGTTCAGCAACGTTTAGGTTAGGGGATGCACCGGGCCATTCGTTTGATGAGAAGAAATCGATAGCACTTTCTCTTAGGATTTGCTGTGTTGTATTAGCCTTAAAGCAAGGTGCCTTATCGTGCAAAAAACAAACTTCATGCGGGTCGATAGTGTTGTTTGGATCTCGAAGAAACGGAAAAACATCATTTGTTAGCAAATTCCGAAAATAATCACCATTCCATGACTCACCCTGCTCCTTGAATCTCCACATCATTCGCTTGGCGGTGAAACACACGAAGATGCCAATGCAGTCAGGCTTCTTGGACAGCTCTTGATAGTGTTCATTGTCAGAAATATCTGTAATCGATAAGCTCCAGACCCTATCATTTTGGTAATTCGGACATCTCATAGTCCACACAAAGAACTCGTCGCTCGGGGCAAGGTGCATGAAGTCGTCTTCCACCCAATCCCGCAGGTAGTCGCAAAACCAGAGCCGGTCTTCGATGTTTAATGCGGTCTTCATCGGTTTCGGAATAACATGGAATGGCTTGATGTTTGCACGCTGACGATGTCTTTGAACCGGTGAACGAGAAATTGTTTTTCCACGCTTGGCTTTAATTTCTTGTGCAACGTTGACACAGCTGCGACGTCTTTTGCCACTGTTATTAGCAATGATGTTTTTGCTTTCCTGTGATAATTTCTCAGGCCTTCCCTCAGCAAATTCGGCATGGCAGTTATCATAACCTTTCTTCCAATTGTCCGTCACCCATCTATCCGATCGGTTTAACTTGTTGGCAACCCATTTGCGATTAATAAAAGACGCACCTGCTTCCATTGCCTCTCGATATGCATTTGCACGAACTCTATCCATGAAATGCTGCTCTTCACTGTCATTTATTAAACCAGCCATATTTGTTTGATACCAATAGACGCACAATGAACTACTCTCTGCCGAAGCGTCATAAGAGTGTGCTACAACGCTGCGGTTTAAGCCGCAGCCCCCTAGCAAAAGGTTATGCACAACCCCGTACAGCTGGGCCATCACATTTCGCATAACATCCTCTCTTGATTCAAACAGAGTCCATTTCAGTGGAATTTTCAAGTTGGGGAATAGCCGAAAATCACATGGAGCTATGTCGGGTGAGTAGGAGCCTAAGAAGCACAGGAATGCTGTGTTTGATGAAAAAGTCTGAATCAGATATGAATGGATTATGCTTAAGTATTGCCAAGCTTTTAGCAAAATTTGACGCAAAATCGTTGCTCATTTCGTTTCGCCATTTCGCAACAATTCACAATCCGACGAGCCCTCTGTGTACGCCTTCACTCATACACCGACTGCCAGAGACTAATGCCATATGATGGCGAGGAAAAGTTCACATCATCACTCCCGTGATGATGAAAAGAACTTCTGTGCCTTATTTGTTTCCGTGGGAAAAATTAAGGTTCGATACTTTTTGAACACTTTTCGTATAGTCTACAGGTCTGTTAAACATTAAAATTAGATAAAAATTAGATGCTGGGTAGATTAACTGTTTTGGTCACCATTTGTGTATACAGGATGATTCACAACAAGTGTGAAAAACTTCAGCATTTTGTTGGGGAAATCAGATTGAAGAAAATATGTCATTTGAACATTAGGTCATATATCAATTAGTTACAGAATTCCGACAGAACAAAGTTTTATTTGTGTAGCAGTAAATCCGTACATGTAATTACCATTAAAATGCAAAACACAGTCCATTAAGAATTGACAATCTCTTGTTTGTTGACATCATTACTCATAAAAAGTTCAACAGATAGTTCAATCAAATTTGCAATAACGAAGTCATAGTACATGTATATGTTTATGATTTGATGATTCGTACGTGTCCTGCATTTGTACGTGTCTTGCAGGCTCAAGGGGTGCAATTTTGAGCGCTTGTTATACAAATCGCATACTCTTATACTTTGTTTTGTTTACCTATTTTCTACTACTCTAATAAAACTTTGATCTATTGTAATTCTGCACCTAATTGAAATACGACCCAAATGTTCATATGACATTTTTTGCACTCCTCCCCAACAAAATGTTGAAGTGTTACACACTCTTTGTGAATCGCTCTGTATAAAGGTTCATCCTAACATTGAACTGAAGTCCTTGATTTTTTTTTGTTAAGAAATTAAGCCATGTCCATATCCATTTTTTTTTTTTGCGCTTGGCAAAACAAAATGCTATAGGGATTCTCTTTCGTTGTGAACCTTTTTAGATTTGACTTTGGATCACAGAGTTTATCAAGAAAACATTTGCATATTAAATGAAATTTAGGCACCTAATTTTCACTTTCTGTTCTAATATTCCTTGTCCAAAATTACTGTGCATTCATCTTCATTAAATCAGTGAATCTTTACAATCTTTACAAATCTTCAAACTGTTTCTAGTGTTACTGTGTCTACTAGGTCATGTGAATGCACATTTTCTGTGCAAAAACGAACCAAAACGTGCCAAAGGAAATGCTTGGGTGTGGACACTATCAGTACCCATGAAGATAAAATGCAATCATAGAACACAAACAATTTAGAAACTTTCAAGGTGGATTGATCAGTATCCTTCTCCAAGAAAATCTTCACAGTTGATTTTCGAATTTATCCTCTCGATCTCATTGATAAGAATTTGGTAGTCTAATTAACGTGTAATATGCAGGTTCTAGTATCTAGTACAGAGGGTAGATTATCGCAAGCGATAATCTGCGGCACCTACTCCTACGAGGGAGTTTTGCGCCATCCCATTAAATAACGACTGCTATGAGATGACAGTAGCAGCCGGGACCGACGGCTTAACGTGCCCTCCGAAGCACGGGGGGTTTCATGATGGAAGAGCTGCTGGGGATAAACGAACCAGAGGCTGTACCAACCGCTGAAAAACCAGCTATGGTCAATCGGCAAATGGGTCAGACCAAAGTCCCCCAACAGCCACGCCCGAAATAGCTGTCCCGCCAGCAGTGGCCCTCAAGCCCTGGCCGTCACCCAACCAGCAGCTGGCCGCACCTGAAGTTGCTGAACTCCATCGATTGGCAAGCCAACCGACGAGACAACCAGGCCACGGCCACTCCCATTATGCAGGTTAAGTATGTTCACCTTTCACAAACATGACTTAAGTGTGGAAGGAGATATGAAAAGGGAAGAATCCAGACTAAATTACTGTACATGTATTTGAAAATGATAGTGGTTTTAGTAATGAAACAGCTGATTCACATTTATCCTAGATCCTGATTGTTTATGAATACAAAAACATTTTCAGAATGCTACATAAATAAACCATTAAGATGATCTTGCTACATTTTAATATTAGTATATTTGAAATTTTAGTTAAGGTGGGCTGAATTAATAGAAATCCTTATTGAAGAAGCAAAAGAAGAATATATTATGGGTTCTAAAAAGGCAGCAGGTATGTTCTACACTTACATTATCATATATAAATATCATACAATCTGGCCTCTCTGTATAGTACATTAGCATCCTTCATAGGCTGACATGTGATTTAATATCCCAATCAGAAGTTCATTTATTCAATACACTGGGTGTGTTTTATAATGCACAGATGCATATTATTTATGAGAAAATTTTCAAGAACCAAGTAATACCTTAAATTCTTATTATACACAGGTGCATATTATAAATCAAAAATTATGGTTGCATACATATGCTCAACTTTCTTGTTCTACCATTATTCAGGCACTCTCCATAGCCAAAGAGAGTCGTATACAGTAAAATCTTGTTATAACGAACTCGGTTAAGACGAACACCTCATTGAATTATTTTTTTTTTATTGGGTCCCTGCAAAGGCCAATTGAAATCTATGCTATTAAATTAAAACGAACTGTGAACAAAATTTTCGCCCGAACAGCCCTAAATTTCATTATCACGAACTTCAGTACTTGCAGAAATCCCACGAACTTTCGGATAAAAACCCCCTCCCACGTGGCTAGGAGATCCCACGTAACCACTCGGAAACATCGCCATGTTATGAGTGTTTCCCGTCAGAAGCAACAGGTAGTGCTATGGTCGAGACAGGCAACAGCCAATCAGAGACGTGCGTTAGCGCATGGGCCGATGAGAGATTTCTTGGAGTATATAAGAAATGACATGGGTATATCAGCTCTAATACTGACACCACGGACTTCCTGCTTCACCAAGACATTGGACCATGCTTCCCTATGAGTAAGTACCCCTTCAGGGCCGTACCCAGAAATTTTTTTTGGGGGGGGAGGTGAGAGGGACTGGCCCATGTGGAGGGGGGTCCCCCATGTAACAGATTTAGTTGACATGGTGGCCAATTTCGGGGGGGGGGTGCATGGGGGGTGTATACAAAGTTGAAATTAGGAATGTGACTTCTTACAATAGGCATGTCCTATTTAGTTAAGTTTTGATTGGCCCATTGGGGTCAGAGTTACAGGGACGGGAGTTAGAGGGGACTTGGCCTGTACAGTATATAGGGATATAAAGGAGTAGAAATTCAGTATGCAAATTGCTCTAGGCAAGATCTAGATTAATATGAAGTTAGGGGCCAATTGTTCTTGCGGAGTCGGAGTTGTGAGGGTAGCAGTTGTGTAGTCTTTAGAACTATTCTTCTTCTTAATGTGCAGTCTCATATCGGAGGTTGGCGACCAAATTGTTAATGGCATACTAGGAATATTAATGCGGTGGTTTTTTGTTGCCTTCCGCATGTTTAGTAAGGGATAAACACAACATCCATGCCACAGTGGGCTTCGAACCCACGACCCGAGGATCACAAAAAGCACTGAAGCCTGCGCCCCAATCCTATCGGCTTAGAACTATTAACATTTTCAAGTGGCAACATATGACATGTGGTATGTCATTCATTTGGAAATAACGAGAAACATACAAAGATCGAGCTTGTTTTCATTTTCTAAACACTGCGTTCGAGAAAATCAATTAAGATATCAGAATAAAAGAGGTAAAAAAATTGATAAACTCAGTCCTTTCGCTACTTTCCTATACCCTTCTCGGGGGG
>JAHWFO010017185.1:270374-288252 GCA_023313115.1 Rhysida immarginata
GCAGCCCCCCTCCCCTCTGGATACGGCCCTGTACCCCTTTATTATTTTTACTTAAATAAACAGTGATTGTATGAAAGAATTTAAGAGTATTTGACCTGACCACTAGAGGTCACCTCACTTGGCCACGCCCTCTTCATTATCACTAACTGTTTATATTGGGGTCCCCTCAAATTCGTTATAACAAGATTTTACTGTGTCTTGAATACCCTGTAGGGCATGCAAGGCTACAGGGTTTCCAATTTTTTTTAATTACATAAAATTTCAATATTTAGATGTATGTAGGGGTAAAGGGTATAGAAGGGTAATTTCTTTTTACTTAAGATTTTAAGCATTCTGCAAGCTATGGCACCATGAAATCAGCATGAGTAAGTTTTTATGTGATTATTAATGCTAATCATGGCATCTATTATAAACTATTTTGTCCTGAGAATGCCACTGTATAGAGGTCAGGCTGTAAAATATTTAAAAAAAAATTAAAAAATAGATATTTTATTATGATAGCCTTTTAACCGTTTCAAATTTTTAGTGGATTTTGTTCTACAAGACCCACGATTTGAATCTCGGCTTGTTCAAAAATCACTTGCATTATTTGATGTTGACTTAGAAGTTGTACCAAAACCTTGGAGTGAAAATGTTTTGCATTCACTGTATTTAATAAGCAAAAATTTGCACATCACTAACCCCTGTATGCAACAGATACTTAATTTATGGTTTTCTTCATACAAGTAAGTTGTACTTAGCATACACTAATTACAATGTAATTAAAAATAAGTTAAGTCGGGGGAAGACACCATCCTTAATGATTATCATTTTTTTTATATGAAAATGAGAAATCAAAGAGATACTTTTAAACTCATCCAGATTTTGTTTTTGTTCTATTGACATAACTGTTTGAAAAAATATGAATGCATTTCATTAAATGTGAAATGCACAAAAATGACTGTAAACTGAATTCTGCAAAGTGGCATGTTCCCCCCATATGCAGGGAAGATATCACAAAGTATGAAGTTTACATATTAAAGGACAACGACAACTCTATGGTCATATACAACTTTATATACCGGGTGTTTGATAGGCTATGACCAACTTGTTAGTTGAATAACTTGTCAAAAAATGTAGCTAGTGCCGTGAATGTTTGTACACATATGCACGAAGTCGAAAGAAACGGATTAGGCAAAATACAGTACTGCAGTTGTTTACGCCGAAATGTTTCGATATTCAGTTGAAGAGAGTGTTTTTTAGTCAAAATTTTTTATCATTGCGACCACAGCCCTGCCAAAACACTCAGAAAGTGGTCAGTGCTATTAAAAATCGGCCAAAAACTGTCGAAGACCTGAAAACAGCGATAACAAATGTGATCAAGTCGATTACAACAGAACAACTCAATCTCGTTATCACCAATTTTGAGCAGAGACTTCGTTTCATTGCCCGTTCTGACGGCAAGCATTTTGAGAACTGAATCTGTTAATTTCCTTTAGTCTCAAGTGTTGATCCTGACAGTTTGAAATAAAGATCTTTTTCCGTTCAAATGTTATTCGCCTTTTTCTTTGGTCTATACCCTGTTAAACGCCTGGTAAATCGAAACCCTAACCTATAGATAACAATGTAGCATATTAAAAAAAAAAGTTAATTCGCACTCTAAATATATGAAAATATGAAAATAATGAGCGCAATTTGAAATAGAGGCATCCATTTTACGTGAGGCCGTTATGCCATTGGATTCATTTGTAGCCAACAAGAAAGACAGGCTCCAGCATAGAAAAGTCACCTGACCATAGTAGTCCGAATAAGAATGTAATCTTCATTGTTTCAGTCTTGGATTTTAACAATTGGTATTTTTTCATTTGTTGAAAACAATGAAAGTTGGATTGTTGCTCAGGTTACTTTTCCGCATCAGGGCCTGTCTTTCTCGTTGGCCTCATTTACTCTACAGAGGAAACTTCCAAAAAAAAAAAATAGCCAGCAAGAGGGGAGTGCAGAAGTGCTGTTTTAGAAATGGTTAGAAGCAGTTGCACCAGGAAGTGCTATTACAGAAATAATTATATCTAATACATTGTTGGTCATAACTAGAAATAACCTCAATGTTTCCAAGCTCATACATGGAGGTGATGGTCCTTTGGCAAATAAAAAAAGTTTGAATATTATGAACACTCATGTATTGTCTGTCTCTTAACAGGCACATGATTTGTAGAATTGGAACTTGCTCTCGTCATATGTTACACAATGAAGTATTACATGGAATATTGTTAGGGCAGGTATTAACATAGGTACTATTCGAACAGATATTGGGAGGACTACATAACAGCCCTTTCTGACGTCAAATTCAGCTATTCCAAAATTATGAAAGCATGCAAAAATCAAGACTTCAGAAAATGGTATCATGAATGCAAGGAAACATTTTCCAAAAGTTTCATGATCATGGTGGCATATAGCTATTTGGCAAGTTAACTTTACACAGAGTTGAGTCAGAGGTCAAAGTCAATTCCTTGTATTATCAGACCAATGTTCTATCCTTCATGTTTACCTGTGATATCCCCAGTTTGTATGGTAGAGGCAAACAAGATATGGCTGCACCAAGACAAGGTGTAGAGTCACACCTTTTCTGACACTCTGTAACTTGTTACCATAGAGCTCTAACAAACCTCTGTACTAATTTTTATGGGATATATTGAGCATTAAAGATTACGTATGTTCATCAAATACTCACCACATCCAAATCGTTTATTTTCCAGTACAGCATAGGTTGAAATCAATATGTAGATGAAAAGCTTCCAATACTAGTCCCTCAACAGGATACTTCTACGCTTTGCAGTAGGAAGTGCTTCCATTTAGTTAATTATAAAAAAATATATATTGCTTCACTTGCCTCTTTCGCCGACTTACCTTATAGTGTGCAGTATTTAAAAACTTATTTTATTTTATGAATTTTTAGGCTGCCCTCTGGCAGATATTTCTGAATTAATTTGAAATGTGTATGTTTTTTCATACTTCAGTCAAGTTTATTAAAAAAAATAAAATGGTATTATTTGTTCAGATTAGAGTATGCATTTATTATAACATTCAAAAGATGGGTACTAGCTCCAGGCACCCTCTGTATCGTGTGGCAGTGCCATTTCAACAACATCATTTTAATAATTTCCATTATGCATGTGGTTTTAATTTCATTGCAAATGGACTCTTTGATGTAGCAATTTCCATGGTAGTCATAAAATCCCTTTACATCTTTGTTATTGCATACGGTAACTTAAACATTACTGCTCATGAGTCCAAAACGTCAGTATGTGTTCGTCCATGTTCTTGACAAAGCCTTATCTGCTTCAATATCCTCTTGATCATGTAAAACAACATTTGAGGAGTGATTTTCTGGAAGGCTAAACAAACTGTATCTTTCAGGTAATAGTTTGGTTTGGATTCATCAAGCTGGCAGCGGATAGTGATGGTGAATTGAGTTGAACGCCATTGTGCTGAAACCAAACAATTTTGGTGATATTGTTCATAATGAGTTGTGGGTTCAACCAGTCAATAATCTTTCTCAGATCATTGTGTTGATTAATAGATCATTCAAAAAGATGTACTGCAGTTGCGCCTCCACAAATCGTGACATGAGAAGATTCATGAAGAAATGAGGATTGTCTTTTGCCCAACATAAATGTTTTGGTCCTGACAACTCCAGTAAATGGAACAGTCTTCGGAAAATGTGACATTCTTTTTGTCTTATGATGTTGGCAAGCTTTATAACATTAACACACTTGTCTTGACACAGCAATCCATGTCTGCATCTGTTAATTCATTAACCATCATTGGACGGAAGCCACACACTTTCAAATCCTTTTTCATAATTTTTTTTTCATTGGTTTCATGGGTGATCATTGGATTGAATCCTCCACAGCTTTCAAATGAGAGATCAGTAATCTGCTTTGAGGTGCATCCCAAACGCTTCCAGTTGCAAAAGTAAGGGTGGACTTTTTGCCAAAATGCACAACAAAATCAGCCATAATGTTAATCAGTCATTTCTCCGTAAATTCTCATTGAGTTTATGAACCCACACAAAGGCCACCAAATGTTCCTCAGTTGTGAAGTCGCTCATGTCAGCCATTGTTCAATTTTCTTGTGCCTCCAGAGGGCAGCTTTTCAACTCACATGTACTGCTTGTCAGAGAAACGCTGAAGATAGTTAAGGTTTTACTTTATTGATAATTACTATTAGCAGAAATTTAATAATTTTCCAGAGACCTCAATGTAATAAAGACATCTGAATTCAACGTACGAAAAGAATCCATGGACCTGTCTGTTTTCATGCATATAATTGCAAATCAAATGGATGAAGCCAAAGAAATACTTATGAAAAAGTAAGTTTTCATTGCCTTTTTACTTTCTCTGAATAAAATTGTTTTGCACCGAGTATCTATTTTCTTTATCTTTCTTTCTTTTGAATTAATTAACATTAGATGATAAGAATAATGTTTTGTTTCTCTTCATAAGATAATAATGCATATATACTACTTGGAAAAAATCACCGTATACTCTAGTGTTTGCAACCAAGTGCAGTTTTGCAGAATTTAATATAAAGTTCAGCACTTAATAAACGAGACTGACACTACTTTGAACATGTTCAAGCATATGTGACTATGATGATGCATGTTTTTGATCTACAAGTCAAAATCAAAAATCTGTGGATAACATTATTTTTAAGTTAATGGTTTTCTTTATTGAGCTGCAGATGAATAATTATCAGACCTACAACCATGTAATACATAAGACGGATTGTTTATTCAAATATCATGCTTGATATAAAAAATCAAAAAAATAAATTAAACAAAACTTAAAATAAAAGGCACAAAATAATCAAAGCTTGTGTCAAAATACTGTGGACACAAAAAAACAAAAATCATAATACTGTGGACAATGCTATTTTTAATATAAAATTTATTCTCTATGAGGTAATTTGCATAAGGATCAGTTCACTATCGAATTATAAGTATAAGGTTTATACTTTTACATTAAGAAAAGTATACTTAATTAAGAAAATGGCTTCAACAAAAGCAATACCACTCGAAATTCGTGAACGCATTATTGAATGCCATAAACACAAAGAATCAATCAGAAAAATTGCTATAAAATTTAAACTATCAAAAAGTGCAGTTCACAAAATAGTGAACCAGTTTAAAACAGTCGGCAATGTTGAAATTAAGAAGCTAACAGGGCGAACTAAAACAACTTCTAGTCGTGATGATAGAATTCTTCTTTCTATCATCAAGAAAAATAGATTTGCTCAAGGACCAGAACTGAGTCAACAGTGGTCAGCCAGCATCAGGAAAACTGTATGTGTATCAACCACATATCGCCGTATCCATCAACTTGGGTATAAATTTTATACTCCTAAAATAAAACCATTTCTCACAAAGGTGCAAAAGTATAAACGTGTGAAGTGGGCAAAAGAGCGAGCTGATTGGTCTATCGAACAATGGAACAAAGTGGTATTTAGTGATGAATCCACATTTCAACTTTCCGTGGGTAACCAAAGTGGGAAAAAAGTGCTGAGAAAAAAGAATGAGGCTAATAATTCTAATTGTATAAAAAGAAGTGTTAAGTTTCCAGCATCATGCATGGTCTGGGGTTGTGTAAGTGCCAAAGGGACTGGAAAATTACATTTCATTGATGGAACTATGAATGCTGAGAAATATGTAAGTGTTTTGGCAACCAGCCTTCTTCCATCAATCGCCTCATTTCGCCTTGGTCGTACCAGCATCTTTCAGCAGGATGGAGCATCCTGCCACACAGCCAAGTCAACCAAGGAATGGCTTGCAAGAAAACAAGTGACTGTTATGGAATGGCCTGCGAATTCTCCAGACATGAACCCTATAGAGAATATTTGGGGAATTCTGAAAAGTGAAGTAAAGAAAGCTGGACCAACAACAATGGATGAATTAAGAGTTCAGGTGCAGAATGCATGGAATAAAATAAACCAGAAACATGCAGCAAGCTGATATCTTCCATGCCACGAAGAATAACTGCACTTCTTAAGGCACATGGAGATGCCACTAAATACTGAGTGTGCTTTGTGCAGCTAAAATATCATAAAAAATGCACTAAAAAACTCCAAATATGCAGAACACATTGTATTAAGCAAACATAAAACCGGGAATTACGAAGAAACATGCAAACTAGTCTACAAAATTAATAATAAGAGAGAAATAATAATCATCGAAAATTTTATTATTTTTATGGTAAATAAATTTTATCCACAAGAAATTTTAAATAATGCCGAATTATTAGATAGTAATTTATTATTCAACCAAATACTGAAGGAGGAAAAAATAAAAGAACTATTAAACAAAAACAAAAGAATACAAGAACTATGTAATTAAACATATATTCATAAAATAAGATAATACTATATTTTATATTAATAAAACTACAATATATAAGATAAATACTAATAATAATGACAACAATATAACCAAAAAACAATGAATAGAAGAAACATTGTTCAAAATTTAAAAAAGAATACCATTGTAAGACATTTAAACATCTCAACTGAAAAATACTGATGATGTCCGAAAGGATGAAAATCGATTATATGACTAAGGAATAATAAACCAATTGTATTGTAAAATGGACGTTATGAAATTATAACTATATCAAATGTATGTTATTACACTGATATATTTTAATTTACGATCATCACGAAATATAAACTATTTCAGCCAGTTTAAATGACAAATTTATTAGCTTCAAACATTAAACAAAAATTTGCTACTGTTAGCACCATTTACTTATTTACCTAGTAAAATTTTAATGGGGTTTTAGTCAAACATTAAAAGCAATAGCCAATAACTAGTCCCCCCTCTACTTTTCTATTTGTGAATTTTAACCAAAAAAGTGGCTTCAAATCATAATCAATTGGCAGTCCCCCCCCTCCCCTCTCTATTTCTGGTTGGCTTCCATTAAATGCTTCAATGAACAAAATAATTCCCCTTGACGAAGTAGCAAGAGCTCTAAGTTCGTCTATTGTTTGAAAAATTGAATTTCTCGGATGTAGTATATTTAGAAATGAAAACGAGCTCTATGTTCTTACGTTTTTCATCATTTTCAATCGAATGTGGCCATCTGAACACTTCAAAACGTGTATTGCATTTGGTCCGGTTGCGTTTTATCCGGATATCTCTTTAGTTACATAGCCTTGCGTAAATAGATAGTGAGCTTAATTAATACCTACGTACATTAATACGACAGGATCAATAACAAAACAAAACTTTTCAAAGTGAGCGGAGCAGAGTCGGCTAGTTCGCGGTCGGAAGCCAGTTATCTTTTCGATCAAAAATTATCTATTTCTTCCTAATTCTTATTTATAAGAGAAAAGGACGAGACACAAAAACCCTGGAATGCAATAAGGGTAAGGATAATTATCCTGAAGTAAGGATAATTCTCTAATATTCTATTTGCTTTTAGAGAATTATCCTTTTTTGCTTTGATAAAGGATAGGCTCTATCCGAAACGTCAGCTCTTTATTTGATTTTTTAGTTTTATTTTGATTATACTTATATATTTATTATTTTGTTATTTGTTAATTATTATTTAATTTTTCAGTTGTATTTATTAACTATTCCTAATTCTTACATAGGAAATTGAAGAAATGATAAATTATTATCACTACCTCTATTCTTATAGCCAAATACTAAATAAGAATGAGGCATGACGAATATGCGATTTACAAATTTAGGAAGATCGGTCGTAAATATCTATCCAGTGAGAAAATATCAGGAGAAGTTAGAGAGAGAGAGAGAGAGAGAGCTAATTTTTAATGCTGGGGCATGGCGGTAAAATCCATGTCAACACAGTGAATTAGAGAAATAATTAGCATTAATTGTTTGAAAGTTTCCATAGTGTGATTTTTTAATAAACAAACTAAAAAGAGTTTCAAAATTCATTCAGTGTCATTCATGTAACGTCTCATTTTTGAAAATCATCTATTCGTGACTTCGCTTTAAAAGCTACACTCATTTACATAGAGTACATTAAATGAATTAAAATGACCAAAATAATTATTATATACTAAAAGGAGCGGTTTGATAATATTTCAATAACATGTGAATCACCTTTTTTAATCTCCTCCTTCATTAGAACTTACATTGGTGCCTTTCATTTATTTATTTTATTTTAATTTTATTTTATTTTCATTCAAAAAGGAGGTTCACATTTATGTTATTATAACCAAAGTAATATTTGGAAACTCTTTCTAGTTTTTTTTTTTACTTAAAAAAATCACGCTGTGAAAGCTTACAAACAACTGGGATTAGCATTAAAACATTAAATCGACCCCAGCAGCTAACCTCGTACTATGTCACTTCCGGAAAAATAATGGCCGGCGCGAGGGGAATGCAAACGCGCTATTTTTCGCTTTTCAAAGCATTTTTTATATAGAAATTATGGACCAAAATTTAAAATTTCAATGGAATCGTGTTATATTTATATCAAAAATTGATATTCTGTAAAAAAATTATAATCGAATTTTTGCGTAGAGTTGTCCTTTAATGGAGAAACAATTTGCCTAATATTGACAGCAGATTTGGGCAAAAGGAAACTGTGTGGATGCTTGCACAGAATTCATTGCAGCTGTAGATGCCAACCCGAACTTTCTGGATTCACTTATGACAGGGGACAAAACCTGGTGCTATCAATATGACCCCAAAACAAAAGACAAGAGTATGGAATGGTGGTCCCCAATATCCCTTCAGAAATTCTGGTTTGAAAAGACAAGGACAAAAGTTATGCTCATCACTTTCTTTGACAGCACTGGCATTATCCATAAGGAGTTTGTTCTGCCTGGACAAACTGTCAACAAGGTGTATTACAGGGAGATTTTGCAGCATCGGATTAAGAGAATCCATCGAGTACAGCCACATGGTTGACTGTAATGCAAGCAAAAGAGAGTTAGTTCTTACTGCATGGTAATGCAAGACCGCACACAGCAGTGCTTAGCCGGTAACGGAATTGTGGAGCTTTATCACCCTCCCTATTCCCCAGATTTGTCTCCATCAGACTTTTCCTCTTCCTAAAGGTAAAAACAAGTCTGAAGGATCACAGATTGGAGAATATAGAGGATATTAAAAAGAACTTTACAGTTGAACTTGGAAGGATTAAGACCGAGGACTTTAAAGCATGTTTCAAAAATTGTAAGAATGCTGCAATAAGTGTGCTGCCTTAGAAGGTAACTACGGTACTTTAAAAAAATATTAAACACTTTTGCTAGAAATATGTCTTATATGTTAAATTGCTCCACTCTCGTTTATTAATCATCTCACCATGGATGATGTAGGACTCCTTGAAGATGCCATAAGTGCAGAGATCCTAAGGAACATACTTTCTATAAGAATGATAGCAGTTGGCTGGAATTTGGCCCATTCCTCCTTGAGAAATGTAATGAGTTCCTGAATTGTTGTGGGACTGACTTCCCTGGACCTCAGTCAGCATTCCAGTTCATCCCAAAGCTATTCAGTTAAGTTTCAGGTTTATGTGGTGATATTATTATCCACAAACCATGCTGTTACTGTGGCAGCTTTATGGCATGGTGCATTGTCCTACTGAGGTGGGCATGGATCTGTTCCATAAAAATGCCAGAAGATGGGCAACATTGTCAGAATATTCAGATACCACAGGTCCGAGGCTAAACCATGAAATGCAGGATCATACCATCACACCTCCTCATTCGAATTTGATCAACATGCACTCTCCAGGTATCTGTCAGACCTGTCCATCACTCCAGTACAGTTTTCCAGGCCTCCACAAGTTGGTCTAGGTAATTAAGGACTTCCTTACATGAAAACCCATTTTGTGAGCCTCAGTCCTGAATGTTTTAATACAAATTTGTATGTCAATTGATTCCTAGAACTTTTGAATTCAAAGTTAGCCGAAAAATGGCAGTTTTTGCATACAGAAGGTTGATTACCATCTTTGGTATGCTGCAGGTCACGTGCTCATGTGCATGACAGAAAGCATGTGAAATAATGCTATTACATCTGTATTGTTGTTTCAATCAAAAACAGTAAATGTCATGAAAAAATGCCTCAAAAAATGGGACCTTGCTAAGAAGGGTACATTATTGACCTTTCCAATGCTAATTATGGCTATTCTGCTCTAATTAGGGCATGGAAAACACGAAATTTCTCTGTTTTAAAGAAAGGTATATCTGCAGTACTGAATGGAAAAAGAAAATCTTGGGAAGGGTTAACAGGTCAGAAATAGCAAAATCCTCGAGTTCCAATGAGCCGAACACCACAGGTCATTGGAAAAGTCATGGAGCTAGTCTAGTGTGAAAAACGAGCAACCCAAAGAGAGATCACAAACATTTTAGGAATTTTACAGGCTACCATAAATAAAATAAGAAACAAAGATTTACAACTGGAAAAGCATCACAAGAGTCGTGTTCATATGCTGCTATCACGATACATTGCAGAAAGGAAGAGGAACTGTCTGAGGCTCTATGAGGGTTATTTGCAGCAGGTCACTGGAAGTACATTGTTACTTTGGAGGAAGCCTATGTTTACCTCAACTATTGCAGCAAACCCCATGCAATTATCCATGTGGAGAGAAGTCATATCAAAAGTGGCCCAAGAATGTAAGGAAAGTTTTCCCAAAGGATTTATGATAATTGTGGGATATTCATATAACGTCAAGCTCACAATCAGAAGAGTGGATAGGATAGCTATGGTTAACTTCCTTTACTATCAGCAGCATGTTCTCAGTACAATTTTCCACAAAGAACTCCCTGCATTGTATGGAGAATACATAGGCAAAGTTTTGGCTGCATCAAGACAGAGCCTCTAAGACAAAGATTTTGCTCCAAGGAATTTTCATCTCCTCATGCCCTTGAAAAAGTTCTTAGGAAGCCAGCATTTAGGCAGTGATGAAGTGAAGGCAGCTGTATGATGCAAACAGAGAGAGTTTTCTCCTGAAGGTATTCAGGCACTTGTAAAATGTTGATAGAAATGCATAGATGTAGCAGGGGATTGGATTGAGAAGTAGAAATGCTTAGAAACATAAAAATATGTACGTTTTATATTTTGTCACACAAAAGTCCAGGTTTTCATTTGAACAACCCTTGTATTTGCATGATATTCATCTCTCACGCAAGCTGTTATATCTGTATTTTTTTTTGTCTTATTTTTAGATGGATGGATGATATTCAAGGTATCATTGAGCATGGAATGAAAAGAAAGTGGCTACCACCAATGTCACAACCCAGAAGATTCGAACAGTTCTTTAATTGTGTTGCTACTTTAATGGAATCTAATTTGCAGAATTTGTGTTTGAAATCAATCCAGGATTATGCAAATCTTATTTGTAAACCTCCAGTATGTTAAGTTTTTGCTACATAATTTTTATAAAGAACATACAGAATTTCTTAAAATTGCATCCTATGGCTTTGATATGATGCCTGATGAATATTAATTACAGGTCAACTGATTTCAAAAAATAACTGTCGGTGTGCAACCTAATCAAAAAATAACTGTCGGTGTGCAACTTAATTCTATCGGATTTTTTCGAGTTTAATTTTATTTATTTCTTGGAAACTGCGTTAGATATCTATTCGAAATAATTTGTCGACTGCCACCAATTCTGCCTGTCATTCAGACATCATTTGGAGTCTGTGTCCAAGTCAAAATTCTGGTCCTGAATGTTTGAACCAACATAGACATGTTCTTTCGTTGCAGCAGTATGTTTAGCAGTGAAATGTTCTGGTGAATGTAATGGAGTAAGCAGTGTTGAATGTGCACCTTGTTGGGATCCTTTACTGAGCAACGTAACTTGTGAAATAATGAACAAAAATATTTGAAATAAATAAAATGCACAAAAAAAAAATCATGTGATCCCCCCCCCCCACTCTCGTGTATAAATGGTTAAAGTCCACCAGTTGATTTAGGAATTATGACTTCTCAAAAAAATAAAAAAATGGAATTAAGATGCACATATAACTTTTAAAATAAAAATCTCCATTGCTTGTTGTGTGTATATAGGGTGTATGGGATATTTGAGAATACGATGCGGATAGTAGAACAAAACAGCATATATGCCAAACAATGTCTTTTATTCATACAAAATAGGTTCACAGAAGTAGGAAGGATGATTGGAGAACAGGTTTGGCTAATGGCAGCTTGACACAACCAATGGTATTGTGGGAATACCATTAGCTTCCCGTTCAGCAACATCCCGCATGCAGTAGTCCAGGGAAATGAAATCTGACAAGTTAGATGGCCACAAATTTGGTATGATGTGATCATGCAGATGGGTTGCCATCCATTCCTATGTTGTCACAGCTTTATGTGCATGTTTAGAATCCTGTTAAAAGGCACATGGCCTGCCATTGTGAACACTTATCTATCCAGGGCTTCACAACTGCTTGCAGCATCTCATTGTAGCCAGCAGCATTCACTCGAAGACCCTGTGGAAAGAAGTGGGGTGGCATGTCTTTCACTACTCACCACCCTCTAAAACCATCATAGTTGCGGAAAACTTGGTGTGCATAATACGCAGGACAACTGAAGAATCCGTACATAACCATCTGTCATTTTGCTGGTTCACCTTGTGGTCCTGTTCAAAATTTTTTCCATTGGACAAAAAAAATAAAATAAAAAAATAAAAATAGAGCATGTCAGGGTCCTCCGGATGTTTGATCTTGTTTAATAATCACTTTGCTTGAAGCAGTCATTGTTCTTGTGTTTTTGCCAACATGCTCTTTCCTCAGAACATAAGACGTGTAACGAAGGTCCTCGGGCACCACAGTGCAAATTGTGTCTTCGGAAATTTGGAGATCTCGGGCAATAGGCTTGGTGGACATTCCTGAGTTTGCATCGATAATGTTTTGCACCTTTTGTAAAAATTGTGGTGTTCTTATACAGTCGAATATTGCGTGTGCTCTTTGCACTTAGCTACAGGCGATACATATCCGCCTGAGGTTTCCAACTCCTTTCGAACTTTGTCACAACGATCTGGCGACTTTCAAAAATGTTGCAATTTCAACATGACTGTGCTGTGGATATAGTGCAACCAACATGGCGTGGCTCTTCATTTCTTGTGTCAGCTGATAGTTCGCCGTTGATGCTCTGTAAAGATGAAAGTACAGATATTAGTGTACACATAACTGCAAGTGCTCAATCACATGTCCTTAAATATCTATGCACCCGGTATTCTATCACTAGAATCATTTTGAAACATTCTTATTCATAACAAACTAAATAAGAACAGAAACACAAATGAGGTTTCAATCTGGAGCTGCAGATGTACTTTTCAAAGACACTGTCCTCTTCATCAGCATGTAAATTGGGAATACAATATGTAACTAGGGAAGATGCACCATTTCTGGCCACTACACAGGTTTGGCCATGTGGCAAAAACACATAATATTAAGCCAACCATGAAAAAAGCCAATGAGGGATTGGCTTCTATACAGATTTTGTTATTGGGATTTGTTTCTGTGTTTGTGGTTGGCTTAATATATGGTAAGTGCTTTTCACACCTGGCCAAAACCAGTGTAATGGTGGCTAGATGCGGTTCTTCTACTTCTATATAGCAATTAATAAACAATCAGGTTATTTTACTAGTCAATCAGAGCAATAGAAAATATGATAAATGGAAAAACAAATAATAACCAAACAGGTTATTTTACAAGAATAAAAGCACTAAGAATAGCTAATAATGGCCTTCCCTTCCAATACAGTAGTGACATCGACTAACGGACATCAACGTCAAAGTGAGTAGGTGTAGCTACAACCTCGCGTGGACAACAACAAATAAATATAGAGAGTCCAAGAACTCTGGGTATGTTGAGAATGAATACCAAGTACATGTAATGTGGTTCATTCAAATGGTGCAGCAGAATATTAGATACTGCTAGATGATCTTGTACAATTCTAGCCCCAAATCGATACAGAATCTTAGCTTGTGGCCAGGCGTGTGTAGCATGTGAGCTGTCATCACTCCATACACAGCTATTGCGGTTGTTGAAAGCACTATTGTGGGTGAGACAGGCCACCAAACATCAACGCAACAGGCAGTTGTTTATATGAAAACGAAAAATGGCTTACACAAATGCTCCTCGCATGTATTGTTCATTCAAGTTTTCATGGCATCTGAAATATACATTTCCGGCCATTAATTCCTATCTCAAAATACTCGGTTAACATTCTGTACCATCTGTAGAATTTTGACTTTATAAATATTTGAGGCATTCTGTATAGAAAAAATCAAGTTAATCTGTTATTTGAAGGTTTGAACCTTTATTGATTTAACATGGAATAATTAATACTTTGAAATGAATTATTTATATTTTTATATCATTTTTAATGTATTAGGATTCTACAAGAGCTTACGAACATTCAGGATTTATACTTCGGTTCATTCTTGAAGGAAGCGATATCATTTTTGAACCTGATATTCACGACTTTGAATTGACACTGGTCAATCTTCCAGAAGCCATTATCAAAGCTGTATCTTCTTTGCCTCGAATTGAGACCAAGATACTTCCAGAATGGGTAAGAGGTTTTTAAATTGTTTTCTTCAGAAATGAATATCGTTTTTTTTGAATCATAAGTTTTACAGCTGTTTATTGAAGGTGTGGTTTATATGAGGGTTATCCAGGAAGTAAATTCTAATGGTACTTTAAAAAAACCCAGAAAACATCAGCAAAGGAACTTGCTGCTATTTGAAAAACACACTTTACACTACTTTTCTACGTAGTTTCCGCATTTGTCGAGGCACTTGTTGTAGCGTTGCACCGAGTCTTGTATTTTCTTGTCTTAGAAAGGTGCCACCTAGGCTTTGTGCAAACCACATACCAATGCGTGTTTGACCTGATCATCCTTGTGGACCTTCCCGGGATTTCAGATGTTCGAATAGATGGAAATCACTTGGTGCAAGGTTTGGACTGTAGAGGGAAGATCAAATTGTTTCCAGCAGCAAAAGGATTGAGATTTTGAGTTAAGTGAGTGGTCATTAAGAAATTAATAAATGAAAAACTGGAGTAATTCTCCAAACATAAGGTCATGATATTATTTTTCCTTCCATTTTTTTTAATAATATCATGGGTGTTCATTGTCGTGAATCAACACACCGACGTTACTTATTCTGTTTTCCATGTCGTAATGTCTTGAATGTTTTGCAATAATTTCTGCATTAATTGTTGAACCTTGAGGCATGCAGTCTCCGAGAAAAACTCCTTTTCAAAACACAGTGCACATGATTTTTCGAGTGGAAAAGATTGGGTGGAATTTTGTCTTAGTTGGCGATGAATTGGTGAATATCACCCTTCTCACTATAGGGTCAAATAACCCAAAGCACTGCCTTACCATTTTGTTTTGTTTTGTTCTGAAGCATCTTTGGCACCCAGCATGTACACTATTTCAGATAGTTCATTGTCTCTAACATAGTTTCATGGATAAGTGAACTTGAGATTTGTGGAAACTGCTAGGAGAGCTATGTATATCTTAGTGAATTATCTGTCTCTCTCACCTTCTCATCAAGTGCACATACCAAATCGCTCGCTAAGATGGTTGGTCACTCCGTTTTTCATCAAGCACATTATCATGTCCTTCATTAACAAATGCACCCATCTTGCATTAGATGATGTCTTATGTAATGTAGTAGAAGATGGAAGTTTTGGGCTTTGAGCTGACCATGAAAAAACGGAGAATTGGTGCTCCTCAAGGAAGCTTGTTACTGATTTTGTGACGTGGACGAGCATTATTATGCAAAGGTAGAAATTTTTGTCTACAGGTATTGTAGAAGGACATACCGTTATTTTTGGGGTATAATACGCACCCCCCCTCCCGACCCCCCCCCCCCCCAAAAAAAAAAATTTCTTTTTTAAATCGTATCTTCATTGCGTTTATTATCAGAATATTAAATAATATTTACTTTTTATAATACAGTCAACGACAAAAATATGGCTCGTTAAGGTGCTAGCAGAGAACAGTGGGTGCTAGAGAGCTGTAAGAAGAGGAAAAATCAAGAACAATAATGAATCGTGTACACCAACCCTTCAGTATTAGAATGTGTAAAGCTAAGGTGGGTAGTGAATTTATGCAAACTGGATAGTAATGATTTCATCAGACACCCCTCTAAACACCAGTGACAAAAATATAGATCGGTGCTGCTTTTATTCGAATAACAGGTAACATATCAGCGAAAAGATACATTTTTCTTAGCACTAATAACCACTTGGCCCTCCATGTGCACTCTGCACTGCAACGAGCCAGTTTCGAATTGAGTGGAACAAGTTCTGCACGTATGTTTGTTGGATGTTGCCCCAGCACTCATGGATTGTTTCAATAAGCGCTTCCACTGTATCATATTGTCTCCCACTGTCATACACCAAGCGAACCAGTTCTGCCCATAGGTTCTCGATGATGTTGAGATCCGGAGAGAGACTAGGCCAGTTCAGAATCTTGATCCTGTTGCGACGTAACCAGTTCATGGAGTTGGCGGCTCTGTGGTACGGTGCGTTATCCTGTTGAAATATTGTTTCCTGGCCGCCAATTCCTCTGATGCCAGGGAGGAGATGTTGGCAAAGCAGTTCACAGTAATCTGGGAAGCACATTCGTCCAATCACGAACACCAGTGGAACTTTCCCAAAATATCTAATTGCTCCCCACACCATCACCATGCCACCACAGCTTGACATCGCTTCTTGACACGTTGGGGTGTACGGGAGTCCACCCATTCCAGTCAAGTCCATTGGGACCATTAAGGTTAAACGGCTTCTCATCAGAGAACACAACCTTGGTCCAATCTAGGTCCAAATTTGCATTTGCAAAGTTCAGTCTCCGCTTGCGATGTTGCAGTTTCAATGTGGTACTCGTTTGATCTTTCTCCACCCAACAAATTCACTGTTATGGAAGATTCGCTGCATGGTACGAAGATGCCTGAGGTCGATATGATTGTCTCGGCATATTTTCTAGCAAGAGGTGCGATTCCCGGATTCAGAGATCGGATGATCGTCTCCCAGCTCTGACATCAAACAGGCGAAGTCGACCCGGTGAATGCTTCTTACCATATTGGTCTGGATTTTTTAAGAAACCATATACCACATCACGACTTCTGTTTAAATGTTTACCGATTTCAGTGAAATTGAGTCCCGCTTCACGATAAGCCTTGATTGTCCTTTGTTCCTCTGAAGAAATCACTTCTGACGAACCATTATTCACAAAATCCATACAAATCGCACAGAATGCAGCAACACAAATGTATAACACACCAATACTGAAGGAAGAATTCAGAATTGTTCCAACAACCTCCGTTAAACACCTCCTCCACCTATGTTTTGAACCTTTCTGGGTACGAGCTATATTTTTGTCACTGGTTTTAGAGGCGTGTTTGATGAAATCATTATTATCTAATTTGCATAACTTCACTGCCCACTTTAGCTTTACACATTGTAATACTGAAAGGTTGGCATGCACTGCTTAATATTTTTCTTGACTTTTCCTCTTCATACAGGTCTCTACCATCCACTATTCTCTGCTAGAACCTCAACGAGCCATATTTTTGTCGTTTACTGTATGTAGTAATGGTTTTTTTTAACTTTTATTTTTTTTCCCCTGCGTATTATACCCCGAAAATTAATGTACATGTGTTTGCAGCTCAGCACCTCGTCAACGAAATTCTCAGCTGTACCTGGACTTCCATGGTGAGTCTAAAAACTTTATGGCCAACCTTCATATGCCCTCAGAGGGGAGGAGAGAATAGTCATTCTCGTTTGGTAAGCCTGAGGAAAAATATAAGAGCCTGAAAAAGTTGACAAAAATTGGTGATAAACATCTGTAATAAAAATAATGCTGTAAATGTTACTTAAGTATAAAAATATAAATTTACAGTGAGGGGGG
>JAHWFO010017185.1:288352-313991 GCA_023313115.1 Rhysida immarginata
GTGAGGGGGGGGGGGAGGAGAAAAAGAAATACTGTATTTTGTTTTGACTTTTTTTTTTTTTTTTTATTTTTTTTTTTTACAATGAAACTATATTAGATTAGAGTAATTGTGGACTTTCTATTAATTTATTTTATTTAGGAAGGGAAGAAGACTTCCATTCCTTTGAAACCTGTTGTTGTTGATGAAGTTCTTCAAGAAGTTAAAAAGAAAATTTCTGAATATGTTTTAGATAAAAGTTCCCAGCCGACAGCTCATATCGAACAGTTTAAAGTTTATGACTTTTTAATAAATAGAGAAGTAAGTGCTCATATTTTCAGTATTTTATAGTCATAAATTAAATAATCATTTACAGTAATCAGTTTTATTAAAACATTGCTGGTTGCTAATGTAAATTAAAGTTATAAATCTAAATAAAATCACTTTAATTAAAAAAAAAAACAACAAACAAACAAAAGCTAAGTAAAAGGAACTCTGCAAGAGCTTAAGACCAAGACCAACACTTTGTAATCAGATACTTTCAAAAGTTTACAACTCTCTTTAAAGTTTTGTAATAGGTCTGAAAGGTATTTGTAGGGCCACTTTTGCTGTACTTGTGTCTTAAAAAAAATTATCTAAATTTAGCAAGGTTCTCCAATCTTCTTAACAAGCTAGCTGGGTTATCTAGTAAAGAAGAGAAAATTTGCAAAAAAGAAAAAAAAAACAAACTATAAAGACATTTATACGTGTAATGTCACCCCACATTTGTTAGTGATGAGAACTACAACCCTTGGACAAAAGTATGGAATAATCCGAGAAGCATTGAGAAATGGATAGTTAGAGAAGTTGCTGTGTTTGTATATTTCACAATACTTTTAATCTGATACGAAATAATACATGGAATATTGGTATGTAACTCATATAAAAAAGGAGACCCCTATATTATTAAGTAGCGGAAGAATGGAGCTACTTATTGTTTTCACAATGTCCGTGTGTCTGTCTGTCTGTCCGTCCCCTTCATAATTTCCGCATTTTTTGAGGTAGAAGGTTGAAATTCAGAATGTAGCTTACTATGGGCATGTGCACCTTCACTATTTAATTTGGTTTTGATTGGCCCACTAGGGTCGGAGTTTCGGGGGCGGAAATTAGAGGGGACCAAAAGGACTACGCGTTAAAGGAGTGAAATTCGGTATGCAGATTCCTCTAAGCAAGATCAACATTACTGTAAAGTTTGGGCAAAATTGTCCCATTAGGGTCGGAGTTGTGGGGGTGGCAATCACTTGATCTTAAGAAATTTATGGCAACATATAGGGTGTGATATATCATTCGATCGAAAATGATAAGAAAGGAAAGAAGATAGAGTTCTTTTATATTTTCTAAATACAAGGTTCGAGAAAATCAATTTTTGATTTAAAAAAAAATGGGGGGGGGGGGGAGGTTAAAAAGTGCAGATGAAGGAATAAAAAAAAATAGATGAACTCAGGGCTTCGCTACTTTCCTATATCTTCCTTGGGAGGCTTAATTTCTTGTTAAACAAAAAATCTACAGTGAGTTAACAATAGAAATGAATGGACAAAAGTATAAAATATGCTTCAGGGAGGGACGAAAGTATGGAATAATTATCCCTGTCAACATAGTCAGATCTTCCATGAGCATGCAAATCACTTAGTAATTAGTTCATTGAATCCCATAGATGTAGAAGCACATTTCAAATTTGGTATTGTGTAAAAATTGCATTCATTATGGCAAAAGGAAGAGAATTAACTGACGCAGCAAAAGAAACGTTAAACTTTGCAGTAAAGGAAACAGTCAACAGAGAATTGCAGAAATTATGCAGTGCTCCCAGGGAACTGTCTCTAAAGTCAAGCAAACTGGAAGCATAGCAAATAAAAAAGAGAAACGGTCAACCATGAGCCACATCCAGACGAGATGACTAAAGGCTGATTCAACTTGTGATATCAGTGGACATTGTGCAAAGATGGGATTGCTGTGAGCTATAAAACAATCAGACGCCATTTGATTGAACATGGTTACAGGTCACGGACAGCCATAATCAAACCATACATGGCTGCTAAACATAAGAGATCTGAAGTGGGTGAAAACGTACAGGAATTGGTCCGTGAGTGATTGGAAACGAGTCATCTTTACAGATGAAACGAAAATATGCCTTGCTCACGGAGACAATGATGGTCATCATGTGTGGCGAAAATCGGACGAGAAATATTTACCTGATTGTCTTCTTTCTGCTACAAATTTTCCGAAAGGGGTAATATTGTGGAGATCAATTACTTCTAAGGGTGTTGCAGAAATGGTAATTCAAATGACCAATGTGAACGCTGATGTGTATCTTGAAATTTTGGAAAGATTCATGATAAACACAGCAGAAGATCACTTCCAGGATGAACCATTTGTCTATCAAGATGACAACGCTTCATGTCACAAGTTAGGGAAGATTAAAACTTTTATGCATGAAGTTGTTAAGAAGAATATAAACACTAACGTCTTGTAAAGAGTGGCCAAGGGAATTAAAATGATGCAGGTGTCAGCTTAAAGATGCGGAATCTGTTCCTGGCGAATTCGGTATGTATGGTATAACCAGTTTCTCCAAGATAATTGTTCCTGACAAACTTTGCAATGTAAGAGATAAATTAGATTGTGAGAAGTGCAGGTCAGGTTTTGATTAATCTTGAGGGTAAAGGAGAAGCATTGCTGGAAATGGAGGTGGCAGAGTTAAGAAAATGGCAAATGCCACACGTTTTTTCATTGCAAGGAAAATAGCCTTTAGTAGAAGCGTGTGGTTTAGTAACAGCAGCATGGATCAGGATATCTTTGAAATTAGATGTATGTTTAAAAACTTTTGGTGTTGATGGAGTAGAGGAGAGTTGTCAATGATAGGTTGATTCTTCCTAAGATATACAACCCCTGGCAAAAAGTAATGGTTCAGTCGAGGTTTTTAAAACTCTCTGTGATATATGAGCTTATCTGCAAAAAGATAACATTAATTAACATTTTTTGTAATATTTATAGAAAAATGTTGGTTTATTTAACTTATAACTACACAAAAGTCATTATGTTACTTTCATAATTGTGGGAGATAAGTTACCAAAGTGAGGAAAAAACTAATTGTTCATTCCATTGCCGGGAAATAAGTAGCGGTTCACAACTATCAATACTTGGTTGCTCCACCTCTGGCTTTCAAAACTGCCAAAATTTCATTTGGCATTGAGTTTACTCGGTGTATGTAAAGAACACCATAAACAGATTAAATTTTTTTCACCCAAATGTGCAATTTGATCTGTTTATTTGAGGGTTTAAAAAACTTTTCATGTTAATTGTCATGGCATGCTTTTCTCTATATTTTAGTTTTTAATAAAATATACACTAATTCATACCACCGTTACTTTTACAAAAATCCTCTTTTGTTCAAATCATTTAGTATTCTCCACTATTAAAATATACAATCCTATATATTAAAACACAAAGCATTTTTTGTAAGAGCAAAATTGGCACTTCTGCGCATGGGCATCTGAAGCCAACAAAGAGAGTTACGACAATCCATCAGAAGCCAGGGATTGCTGTAATGAGACAATATTCAATCATTGTTTTGAATTAAATAAACCATGACCACCGAGAGAGAAGGCCTCCGCAATGAAACTGAATATTGTTGCATCACATAGATATTGCACAAAGCCATCTAGAAAGACTTTCTATATTTCTCATTGTTGTATTTCTCGTTGGCCTAGAATAGTGCATTGTTATTCGTATTTCTACCAATCATAAGCCCTGAATTTGCACTATCTATGATGATGTAACAATGTATTCAGTTTCATTGCGGAGGCCTTCTCTACCGGTGGTCACGAATAAACTGAAGATTTGCAGAAAGAAAATGCTGCCTTGATCATTTTATGACATTTCCTTGTGACTACTGAAAAACTCTGAAAATATTATGTTAAATGTTATATCATTAGAAAGAGCTTTAAAAACTGATCATTTTATCCACTGACACTTTATGTCTCAGTTTAATACTTTCAGAGAAATTTAGTTTAAAACTTTTTTGATTTTATTTATTAACTCATTTCTTATTCTTTGTGCAAAATGAGATATTTCAGTTCTGACAATTTTTTATTTTATTATTTTTTAATTAAAGAGATGGGGATTAATAATAAGATAGGTTGTTCTCCGTCAAATTATGACTGGATCCATCTAGTTATATAATAAATTTAAAAAAATTTTCAGATGGTTTTGGCATAGTTGTCGTTGATTATTTTATATGCACAAAATATACAAAAAATGAGACTTGTAACCTTTCAAGCAGTCAAAAGAAAATAGCTTCCACTTACACCTTGAAATCACTTCCGCATCACACGATAACGAGCGCTGCATCAGCTTATCTCTTGATCACGCATATAATTATATCGATACTGTGCACCATTTATGTTACACTATTAACCAAATAGATTAGTTTATTATTAATAAAACAAAAATTCTCATCAGAACAGCCAAAATAATCTTTTTGTCAACATAATTGAGCACGTGACATAAAACTTGCCTTCTCCCGATGCTAAGCAACAACTTAATGGAATCGTTCCATAGTAAGCGTGCTCGACTAGATACCTGGAAAAAGTAACCTCATTGAATTGAAGTATTGTAAGGAAGCCGAACAATTTTGACTTAGGTCAAAACCTTTATGCACCCGACTGTACATCGTACACCATATCTTATAAGGGCAGCGAAAATTGTTAAATCGGATAATAGGACCAATCGGTTATTAGGACCAAAATGGTCTGGTCCCGATGTGGTCCTAATATCCGGCTTTGACTGTGTTACAAGAAATGTTAACTAATGTTATGTTTTTGTAGATCACAAAAGTTTAAAAACCTCGACTGAACCATTACCTTTTGCCAGGGGTTGTACTACTAAAGGTTGGATGATAGGAGGAACTAGCGTAGGCAGTGCTATGGCTGGGCAAGGTTTGGGATTGTAAGGGCATTAGCCTGGACATTCTTGTCAGATTGATTAGTGCAGATTCTATGGATGCGAGTTATCTGACCTAGAGAGATGTTATCTTTGCAATAGCTGTCATGGTGTAAGCACTGGTGATTTTCGGTGACAATAGAGATTAGTGTGGACAATTTGTTGTTACTGATAGAGACGTACAAAAAAATCTTGGTGATAGAATAGTTGTGAGAAAACTTAGAGGGGTGGATGAAGTTAGAACAGGAGATAAAAGAAAGAAGTGGTTTTTCATCATGTGGCCAAAAAGGAAAACGTCGTCAATATGCTGCAGTCAGACCATGTGAAAAGCAATTTGGTTTCCACCTCCCCAATAAAGACATTGGCAAAACTGGGTGCCAGCTAGACTGCGTATAATAATCGCTGTTAAAGGTTAAGAAACTAGAGGTGAAGATGGTATGGAGGAGAAGGCAGATGGTATCGGTAGAAGAAACATGGAAAGGGTCTTTAAAGGTAAGACTGTTGCAGACGCGTTCATCCCATCATGAGGAATGAGTATACAGAGAAGAGACACCAAGACTGTGGAGGAAAATGTTCTTGAAATCACAATTAGTGTTGTTAAGGCACTTGATATGGGAGAGAAAATGGTAAGTATCTTTGATATAGGAGGAAAAAGTGGGTGGATGTATGCAATGAACAACATAGGCAGATAGCAGCTCACAGAGGATGTCATTGCAAGAGATGATCAGACAACCATGGTTGCCAGATTTATGGATCTTGGGTTGAAGGTATAAGTGACCAGGGGAATCGAATTTAGGAAGGAGGAAAAGACTGGTTTTAATATCTGTTTGAGAAAAGGTGAAAAGTTAAGTGAGGACATTATCATGTTTGAGGTATAACTTTTTAGTAAGACCAGAGGCTACTAAACATGAGGTCTCAGAGTTGTTTGTTAGATTCATTAATGTTGTCAGAGATGTTCATAACAATACATGCTAGTGATTTTTATTGCTAAGGTGTTTCATGCAAAGAGATTAGTCTTTAGTGAGATTGCAAGGACTTGTTTTAATGTTGTATAGAGCTTTTTCATTACGCATCATCATGACATCAATGCTGCCATACAGGATCACAAAGAAGCCGCTACCCGCAATCATTGCATTCACTGAAGAAATCGTTACAGAATAATGTGGTTAGGAAGATTCGTATAATACACTGATCTTGTCATAGCGACCAGTATGTGAAAACGTTTTTGTTATCCAATATGACTGAGCTGCTAAACGATGATCCAAACATGCAGTGCATTACGTGGTCATGTGCTGTAAAAGCTTTATTGGAGAGAATGTTGTTTTGAATGGATTTGATGTAAGCTTCAAGCTCATGATTGATATCATAGGGAGGGGTCCAGCTCATGATTGATGTCGGGGGAATATGGAAAAAAATGGCAAAAAATATAAAATTATAATACCTTATATTTTTTTAATAGGCTGATGCAGAAATAGAGAGTGTCATTCAAGGTGAACATTCCTTTGAAGATTTGAAACAATATGTCCACCAGTACCAAAGTCTAGCACTAGAAATTGTTACTAAATTACCAAAAGTAACCCGATTGGACATGTTTGAAGTTCATGCAGACGATCTGATCCAAGGCCTTTTGAAACGTGTAGAATTTCTCAAAGATAAGTTGTTGCTTAATATGGCACAACAGCATCAACTCCTTAATCGCAAGTGAGTAACTACATTGATATTGAAAATGAAATATTTATGTTTATAACATATTTTCATCTTTTTATGCTATTCTACTCATAATTCAGCAATGTCATAATTGCATTTCATTGCTTCATTTTTTTCTTGTGGTCTGGCCCAATGTCCAAGAGCGCTGCACATATGCCTTCCAGTTCCCGAATCTCTTGGGTCTTCAGTTCTAAATCCCACTGTGGACATGGATGTTTGTGTTTTTCCTAAGAGTGCATAAAGAAAATGGCCACGTGGAAATGTTTAAGGATTGTTATAAGCTAATAGTCATGTAAAAGGATGCCAAATGACCTTGATGTTGACATATTCAAAAAATCTAACAATCAACATTTTCTTGTCTGTGCATTGTATTGCAATTTATCAATTTATCTTAAATAAGATTTTAGGTGGAATTGTACTAACAAGGGGCGTACACATAGTTGTACAACGCATTTTTTTTGGAAGCGATGGTGTTTGCTTTCAGGTGAAGTGGATTCGTGCGTTTGTTGAGTAGTTGAAGAAAGAAGTTGAGAGTGCATTAATGCACATACACACTGCTTTAACAATGGTGTTTTTGTGTGGCTATATGGGCTCAAATTTTTTCATTTTCTCGGTTTATTTTGAAAGAAACAAAATTTAGCATTTTCTTATTTTGCAAGCGTCAATAGTAGCTTTAGAGGAGTAACATATTTCAATTTGATATGAATGTGTGAGGTACTTGTTCATGGAATTCCCTTGTAAGTATTAGAATGAAACTGCTTATTGGTTTTTACCATGTCCATCTCTTCATCTCTTCATACGAGGGTAAATCAAAAAGTAAGTTACACTCAGCACCATCTGTGGTCAAAGAGCGCCGACATCATTCGCTATTTTTAAGGATGTTGCCTGTATGTTTATAATTGCAACGTGGCATGATCCCACGTGTTTACTCGTTTACTGTGTATGCAAAAGTATTGTTCTCATGGCGCAGCAACTGGTTGTACACTCCAAGTTGGAGATTTGCGGAACAGTCCGTTTTTTGTGGAGGAAAGGCTTAAATTGCACTGAAATCCATAAGGAAATTTGCAGTGTCTACGGGGATAATGCGATTTCTCGTCCTGCAATTGTGAAGTGGTGCCAGCAAGTTCGAAAAGGGTGCTCAGATTTGATGGACGAATACCGCACAGGAAGACCATCCACATCCAACACTCCTGAGCACATTGCCCTGACTAGCCCCATATGACTATCATTTGTTCGGGAAAATGAAATGTGACCTGGGAGGAAAACAATTCCGTACTGATGACGATGTCAAAGACGCAGTGCTGACATGCTTGAAAAACGCCGGAGCGGATTTTTATCGCAGCGGCATGAAAAAGTTAATTTCACGTTCAGACAAGTGTTTACAATCGTTGGGTGATTATGTAGAACAGTGAAATAAATGGTGCACGTTTCCTCAGAATGTGTGTATGGGATCTGTTTTTACTGTTTCAGAGTGTAACTTACTTTTTGATTCACCCTCGTATTTTCAACTTGATTTGATGTATCTGGTTGTTGCACATGCAGTGTTAGATTTTGGGATGAAATGTTTTTCATACAGTCAGACCCCATTATTACGAATTTCATAGAAACCAAAATTAAGAATGTATTTTCTGTGATTCTTATTATCCAGGAATGAAAGGAAACCCTGATGGTGCAGTGTTAGGAATCAAGTTTGAGATTAGGTTGTTAAAAATTACCTAGGGATGAAATTAAATTATGGCATTGCTATGAATTATGAGTGGAATAATATCAAACAATGAAACTATGTCGTTGTGTTTATTTCAGAAATATATTGGGTTATTATTATATGTTTACTTTGGATGAATATAATTTTTGTAATAGCACAGCTTGTTGTAATAACGGAGTTCGACTGCATTTATAAATACTCCCAGTTGGTGCTAGTGTTTTAGATACTGATGGCTCATTATTCCTTTACATGACCAAGGAATCATTTGTGTGAAAGCTTGTAGTATGATCATACAGACCCAAAATGGAAATAAGCCAAATATGGATACGTTTTTCTTTATGAGTTCAAACTTGACTGCAACACAGCAGAGGTAGAGATGGTTCCAAAAATTCCAATCCATCGATATGACTTTTGAAAATCAACCATGTGGACAGTCAGCACCAGCCATTGACAATGACAAACTGTGAACACTAGTGGAGTCTGGTCTTCACCAAGCTTTTGATGTTTTTCCAACCAATGAGAAGTGATTGTTACTTCTATTGTCTCATTAAATTTAAAAACTTGATTTGAAATACCATAATGTTGAAATGAAGAAAATATAGATGCAAAATGGTCTGGAATATCCACATTGCTCAGGATGCATATGGAATACATTCAAATCATTGATTTCTTATGCATTGAAAAAAATGTGCAATCTAAATATGAAAATAAAATTTATAATCAGTGACTATGTTGGATTATAATAGTTAGGTTTGGTCAGCAATGAATAAATAGACTTTACTTTTGCACCATTCTTTTTGAATCCCCAAATATAAGGTGACTTGAATCTTCAGTGTCAAAATTTTAGAGGGACTGTAACATGAGTATTTTGAGAATCAATGGTTGGAAATGCATATTTCAGGCATCACGAGATCTTAAACGAGTAATACGTGTGAGATACGTTTTTGTAAATTGCTTTCAATTTCAGAGCCTAGTAACGTAAACCGAGGTTCTGGTCCTTTCAAGACAGCCTGCTCAGTGCGCTCTCCATGTTAGGGGAGCCTCATTGAGACAGGTGGAGAAATTCAAGTATCTCGGGATTGCATTCACGAGTGATGGACGGCAGGAGAAAGAATTGGATGCTCGGATCGGTGCAGCAAGCTGTGTCAGACATGAACTGTGGCGATCCGTGGTAACGAAACGCGAGCTGGGTAACAAGGCCAAGCTCTCCGTCTTCAAATCTATCTTTGTCCCCATTCTCACCCATGGTCATGAGGCTTGGGTAATGACCGAAAGAGTCTTTGGGTCATGAGTGCTTGGGTACAAGCGGCCGAAATGAGATTTCTGAGAGGTGTGGCAGGTGTTACCCTACTAGATAGAGTGTACAGCAGCACAATAAGGGAATCTTTAGGTGTTGAGCCGCTACTTCTCCGCATTGAGAGATCTCAGTTGCGCTGGTAAGGCCACGTGATACGGATGCTGCAAACTAGTCTTCCTAGGCAGTTGTTATTTTCCAAGCCGGTGGGTAAGAGACCAAGGGGTTGGCCTAGAACCAGGTGGCTAGACTACATGGAGAATCTGGGTTCGAGTTGCTTGGATAATACCAGGGAGGATATGCGCCTGATGGCGGAAAATCCCGATCGCTGGAGATCCTCCATAGGGCTGCTGCCCCCGCGACCCTAACGAATAAGCGGGTTTGAAAAGTAAGTAAGTAAGTAATAACTTAATTTTTTATTCAAATGACTTAACACCTGATAGCAACTACAGTGGTACCTTGGAATTCCAGCGTTCCAAAACTTGAACAACTTGGAATCCGAATGAAATTTTCAAGTAAATTTTGCCTTGGAACTTGAACGCTACCTTGGAAACTGAATGCCTACGCTTCAATACATTTTCATCTCATGTCTTATATCGTCGATTCATACAAGTTTAATTTTACAATTTTTTTTCTTCTATAAAGCACTTAGTGAATTAGTCATGCTTGGTAAAAAGTGTAAACGTTGAAAAACAAAGTAAGAGAAAAGCTGTTAAAGCAACAATTGCAATTAAAAAAGACATGATCACTAAGTGTGAAAGTGTTATTTGTGTATGTGAATTTGCTACGATATTGTTTGACTCTGGAACAGATAAATTTAGTTTCTGTTATTTTCAGTGAGAAAAACTGTTTTGTAACTCGAACACTTTGGAATTCGATTGCTGTCTCAGAACAGATTATGTTCGAATTGCGAGGTACAATTGTACTTGAAACTAGAAGCAAGTGTTTAAAGTTGTGTCCATCAGCTTCAGTACATTCATTGCAATAGCACATGAAGTTTTCCCACATTCTTTAAAATATCCCTGATGTACAAGGAAATAGGCAGCTTGGATCCTGATAAAGCAATATTGCTTCAGATTCTACTGGGGTTTCATACACCAATGATTTTGTGACATCCGTCAATTGCAAAACGTTGCAACTTCTTTGTTGTCCTCCCCTCTCCACATGGTTTCGATGTCCGTCCCCCTGCACGTGGTCGGGAGACCCCACGTGTCCACTTGGAGCTTCTGTGAAAAAATGAGTGTTTCCTGCAGTGACAGACAGGTGGTGACAGAGTCGGGATTGGCGATAGCCAGTGAGGAACCAGTCTCCGTGCATGGGCTGACAGGTAATGCTAGGGGAATATATAAGGCGGATGCTTTAGAAGGGATTGCAATCTAGTCCCAGACAAGCTGTGATGTATACACCAAGACTTATGCTGCTGCCCTCCTGTCAAAGACCTTTGTAAACAGTAAGTACCCTTTGCCTTTGTATACCCTAGCTGCCCATAGTCATGTGTGAACCTAGCCATGTGTGCAAATGATTTGATATACACCAATGATTTGAAAAAATCCATAGGAGTATTACCTAGAGCTCACACTGGTCTCTCCTTCCAATCTAGTGACTACGAAATCTTTTGTCCAGGTGCTCATGGACATCAACATTGAAATGAGCAGGCATACAGTCATATTGAAGCAATTATCCTCGCGTGTAATACTCGTTTAAAGCTTGTGTGCTTGGAATATGGATTTCAACCATTAGTTCCTTTACCTGTCTCAAAATATTCAGTTTACAGCCCTCTACCATCTGTGCCCTAAATGTTTGAGATGTCCTGTATTTAATGAGAAACACAAATTTTATGTCTTTACCTAAAATGGTTTTAAATTTAAGTTTTTTATAATTATAAGGCATGTTCAAATGAAAGTATTAATTTTTTTTAATTATAAGACATTGAGACGGATTAAATGAAAGTATTAATATTTATATACCTTTGTTTATATGAAAGAACATCATCTTATAGTCACTATTATAGATGCGCAGTCCTAAAAAAAAACTCCACCTGCCACAATACAGGACTCCCACTGGGGCATCAATCGGCTAATTTCATCTGCAAAAAGTCTGTTTTCTGCTGCTCTCTGAACCATGCCCGAATAGCTTCCTTAGCCTCCTCATCATTGGCGAATCGTCGAACTTTCAGTGCCTTCTTTAAAGGACCAAACACATGAAAATCACATGGTGAGAGGTCCGGGCTCTAAGGAGGGTGTGGCAGAACATGCCTCCACATTTTGGCTATTGCTTCCTGCACCAGTCTAGCAACATGTGGCCTAGCATTGTCCTGGAGGAGGATCACCCCATCACTAAGCTTACCAGGACGCTTGTTTTTCATAGCTTGACACAAGTTCTGCAGTGTCGTGATGTATGTGATAGCATGAATACGGATTTTGGATTCCATAAACTCCAAAAGCAGAGGACCGTCGGAATCAAAGAAACACGTAAGCATCACCTTCCCGGCCGAACTTTGCGATTTGAATTTTTTGGGCCGTGGTGACAATGGATGCTTCCACTGCATTGTGGATACCTTCCCGGAGGGTTCCCAATAACGGCACCAGGTCTCATCTACCGTGATAATCTTCTTCAAAAATGCTTCCCCCTCAC
Source organism: Rhysida immarginata (assembly GCA_023313115.1). NCBI lineage: Eukaryota > Metazoa > Arthropoda > Chilopoda > Scolopendromorpha > Scolopendridae > Rhysida > Rhysida immarginata. The sequence goes on from JAHWFO010017185.1 coordinate 300,643, forward strand.
GACTGTAATGTTCCAGATGATCCAAACAGCAGCTGAAACGCAGCCCTTTGTGCTCTTCCGTGAGCATTCGGGGTACCCACTGACAGCAGACCTTGCCACATCCCAGGCATTTCACTACAGCATATGCGGAACCAATACTGACGTTGTGATTCTTCGCAAGTGACCATATGCTGATCCACCTGTCCTCACGAATTGACTTATCCATGTCTGTCTTCAATTGATCGGTGATGACCACGTTTGCTTGGCCCGGACGTGGTTTATCAGCCGTTTCCACATGACCATAATGGAACATTTTGGCCCAACGCACCACGGTTGCTTTCAAGACACATGCTTCTCTATAAACATTCAACATCCGAGCAAGAATGTCAACTGGTGGAATGTCCTCGCTGTCAGAAACATTATCACCGCTCGTTGGTCCTTTTGGACAGAAATTTAATACAAGGGTCCATTGTAGCACAAACGAAATACGAGCATAAGCCTAACGTAACTTCTCACAGCAGTGGTTATCAGAACAAGCAGACGATACGTCAACAATCACCCATTTGCCTCGTGTCTGCGCCCGAATCACTTTCATTTGAACATGCCCTATACATATTGTTACATTGAAGAACTGCATTGTGAAGCAGTGATTAACATACGTAATGTTAAAAATGATGGAATACATGTCGAAGATTGGGTAGATTGTTGTTTTGTGATATCATCTTCATTCATAATAATTTTATTTTGTTAATTTATGTTTATTATTGTTAAGATAAATTTAATTAATTCGAATGTTTGTATTATAGTTTATGTGCTGAATATGAAAAAATAGCTGAAACAACATCTGCAATAGCCCAAACAACAGAAGAACTAGTTGAGCAAAGAGTAAGTTGATTCTGATATTATAAGTTTTTATGTTGTATAAGGTGTGATCCAAAATTTTCCGGATTGGAGCTGTATAACTGATATGTGAAATAGTTTCAATGCACACCGATGGATGATAGTAGGTACTTGTTTTGTGAGATAGGGTACAAAATTTCATCATGAACGAAATTTCAACAATTCTCACCTGTATGGACTCCATTTTGTTAGAAGTTATTGACGTTGCATTGCGATTTTTCATTCACTTGTCAATTCAGTTCTTTTGTTAGTAAGGTGGATGAGGGTCAACAAATTCTTGGTCAAACACTGTTGTGTTCTCATGAATGGTATGCAGGCACATTATCGTGATGAAGAACCCAGTGTTTTGCTTGCTACAATTCTGGCCATTTCCTTCTGACATCTTCACGAAGGTGCCTCAGAGCACTGTAAATTGACACTGTGCCCACTGGCATAATCTCATCACGAATTCTTTATGCAACGCCAAAGAAATCAAAATCATAATGCAACATCAACAACTTCTGCATAACCTGGAACTTTACTAGCCACAATCCCCGTTTTCAAAAAACTTCTCTTCACCATGTTTTTGGTTACAGAATCCCAAGCCTGTTTAATCCAAATAGCTACCTGAGAGGTCACTTTCGTATTAGTTTTTGGTGATGGGCAATTCAAATAAAAAGTGAATTTAAGTACTGTATAATGAACTGTACATTGATATACGGTGAAATTAAAGTACTGTGATGTGTGTTACATGCTAAATTAGTTTGAAGTTTATCAGCCCAAAGTTCTTTTGAACTCCCCCCCCCCCCACCGGCCTACTGTCAGTGGTTGCAATTATAGTAGAATAAATACGGTACATAGAGGATAGTGGATGCAGTTCTATTATTGACAGTTGGCTTAGAGGGAGATGATATAGTGGCTATTATATGTGGATATACATATTGCAACAGACTGTGTTTGCCAATCACCAGAAGTAGTAGAGAGAATGTCTGCCAAAGACATCACAGTGCGTTAGTTATTTCATCTGTTTAACCATAGTTCAACACGAATTTTAGCATAGAAATTTATCCATATAAGTGGACTATCCTTTCATCAGGTATCCTTCTAGCAAGGTTCGCTATATTAATTTTGAGATGGAATTGAAAGTATTTTTATATCAATAGGCAAAGTTACAAAGTGTACAAAGTGATTATTGATACCTTCATCTTTCATTTTAAGCAAAGTTGAATGTGACTTTCATCTTTGATGCTCACTATTTTACGTTAATGATAAATGGACTTAAATTTCAATTTTTTTTATTTTGTGACGGAATGTTATCTTATCTTACACCTAATCGTATATCGTAGTATATCACTTTCTCTTGTGAAAGCAATATCACCAATGCTTACCGTCTAATCGTGTCCTACCTGCCTTAAACAAATCCTAAACCCACTTTTATTCCTCCCCGTGATCGTATAGTGACTTCCTACCCCCTACTACTACTACCCTTTTCAGGCTGAAAATCTATATGACCGCAATGAGTAAAATTAAACACAGATTATGGGCTCTAACTCTTTATTACTAGGCCAAGCAAAATATGTAAGTAAAATAAACAAAAAAAAACAATATAATATAAAGTTAAAAGAGTAACAACCGCTATTCGGCTGATTGCATTAACACATAAATAACAAAATCATAAAATAGTACCTAAAAGAAATTAATAATTAACCTAGTCTGCAAAACAAAACTTCAATCTGTAGTATCCTAGCTATATATAACAATATAATTATTTTTTTTTTTAAAGGAAAACGCTTACACAGATATACGAAAAGTAATAGTGACGTTTCAAGCCAAAACAAAAAGAATTAATCAAACTCAAACATTATTATAATCGTGGGCGATTATGTATTGATTGGCAATTCGTTGTCGCTTAAAATAACTCGGGTGAAAGGTCCCGATTTCTAAAATATCTTAATAACCCTAAAGAAAAGTTATTTCAGAGTTTCGCAGCATCAGAAGGAAAACTTTAGTTCTTTATCCAACTTCTACTATCGTCTCATTAATTACTTCCTTAATCAACTCTGACCATTACTGTTCGTTGCAAAAACAAATTAATAATAACAAACAATTCTGAATAAAGTTATTTCACTCGCGTGGGCCCAATTTAAAATACTGTTCACTACCTTAACTTCTCAGCTTGATTCCGGCCGTGTCGATCTACTGCCGCCGCCTCCAATGTCAATGCCTCACCGACGCCGTTGAAACTCCGCCGTCGTGTCGTACTGTCTCCGCAGAGTCTCCGCTGCGCCGTCCTCGTACCTCGTTCTCCGGTTGTCGCTCGCTGCCCTGGGTCGCCGCCACACCGGGTCCGCTGAAAACCGTCCCGCGTATTAGCCACTACTACCGGCTCAGGACTCGAGAAGTGCCCTGCTAGAACCCACAGGGTACGCCTTCTCGCCCCGTCCTGCCCCACCGAGTAATAGTGCTCACGCTACGTACGGTCTCAGCTTACCGGAGTTGGTCCCGGCTCTCCCTGGCGATCTGTTCGTCCGTCGCTGGCATCGGCAATCGCCCCCGTCTATGGCTCCGGCGTGCTGGCCGACGGTCGTCTCCCACTTTTCTCCAGCTCGTCGGGTAAAGCGATGTCGTCTGCCTGGCTTGGGTAGAGATTCGTCTTGGCCTCCCCGTGCTGTTCAGACCCCGGCCTTTTCTTCGGCGTTATATTAGCTATGCTTCGCTCGCTCCTCTCTTCGGCTGCCACATTTCATCTATATCTCTCTGTCGACTACTAACCATCCACGCTCACATTCCAACTCTCTCTGTCTGCTGTAAACAACACACTACTACATTTCAACTCTCACTCCCGTCACTAAATTTCACCTTTCCTTTCTTCTCATTCTTAGAATTCTCCTTTCTCTATGCCGAGGAACTCTGACCTTGAACTTGCAATTTTCCCTGAATTTCCACTGCCCCATTGTTCTATATTCCCTCCCTTCCTAGAGCGGTCCCCCCCTTCCCATCAAAGAAAGAGGAAAAAAAAAAATTACTCCACTTATTTCCTGGTGTTTCGTAACCCTACTTTTAAGCCCACAGCGAATTGCCAAAAAATGTACATCCGAACACTTACAACAAGAATAATACATAAAATAAAATATAAACGATATAAATGTTCACAATTAATAATCATCGTCATTTTGCTCGCTCTACCTCTCTCATCACTTTCATTCAAATCCCCAGCCTGATCTATCCCCATTCCCCCCTTTTTATATGATTTTAAAACAAGTTATCATGCAGTTTTATATCTACGCGGATATAAACACATTTATATTCGCAGGGACATATTCATATGTCACAATTTATTTATGTATTAAACGCAAATGCTGTGTGAAAGAATAATTACGTGTAGTATACAGTGCAATCATTACTTTACAGATATTCTTAAGGGTGTATTAAATTTTATTTTCTCCTCTCGTGTAGAAATTTGTCATTAAAGCAGAAACACAAACTATGTATACCTTAGAAGAAGAACTCTATGAATCATGTGACCGGATAGTCTTCCTTTCTGATTTTACTTTGCCATCACCTATTGAAGTTCATTATAACAATCAAGTATTTCAGTGGCATATCAAATTACCAGTTATGTTTGAAGAAAATAAGAGAACGTATACAGAATCGAGAGAAGAATTTGAAAAAGCACTGAAGGTAATACACATTTTAATTTCAAGTTAATCCAGAATTTTTTTTTCCTATTCAGAATAATGTGACGCTAATGGCAAATGAACACTGAGAAGGAATGATATCACATTGCTGAGATTTTATGTTCAGAGTCCTGCCAGACAAATGGTGAACGGTGATGATGTCCAAGCGCGTTACACAATCTTTAGCAGTACAAGATAACATACACAAATGCTGAAATTTCATTATGATCTGGCAGGCTCCTTTATACATGTGAAACAAGAACATCTGCTACTCCCTGCACAGAAAATGGATACCTCCACAGTCCTGGAAATTTGATCATATTCTGATGATCCTATGTAAAATCAACATGTGACATCATTTCTTCTGGGTGTTCATTTTTCAATTGCTTCCAGTGTAGTTATAACATAATTGAAGATCTGAAATTAAATAAGAATTGGTAAAGAATTAATTTTTTAAAAGATTTTTGTAAATCAATGAAAATTTCATTAAAAAAAAAACAAACTGATATTAAAAATATTGCAGATTTTTGGGTTAATAGACTTTTAAGAAATCTAATGGGATCAGAATGACTCTACATTTATTTCTAATTAAATTATTAAGAGAAAATTTTAAATTTAAATGTAATTTTTAATAAACCATTCCATCATAAAGATGGCAGATAGCGTTCTGAGGCACAACACACTAGTTAGATCAATAGTGTCCACATTTTTTCGAGTGTGTTGAGTGACGTGAGCTGTATGGAGACAATCATTATCTTGTTGCATGATGACATCGGTTATGCTGTGCAAAATGGTAGAAAATGGAAACTCGGAATCCCTTCGTGCATTGCTGCGCTATCTCTGTGCCTGCAAGAACCACGAGATGTGACCGCAAGTCATAACTGATGGCACTTCAAACCATAACTCAGTGCAGGACTACTGCATTGCCCTTTGCAGCACCAGACCTTGATGTAACCATTGTCTTTAATGACGATTGAAGCAGGACTCATCATAGAACACAATGCAGCACCGTTTCTTTATCCAATGATGATATTCTGGCACCATTGACGACTTGCCACACGATGCTGAGTGGTCAGAGGCAAATAATGCAATGAATGCATTGCCTGCAGACCAACCTCATTCAAATAGCTACTACATATGGTACTTGTCAAGACCGACAAATGCAGTGCAGGCCCCCTCTGTATGTGGTGCCATTAGCTGCTAGTGCATGTCAGCAGAGATGATGATTTTCTCTATCTATAGTGCACCTGGGAAGATCCCAGTGGTGACTGCATGGCCAGATGCATGACTCTACAATGAGCTGACTATCTGATTTAGCACAATCCATCATATGATCAAATGGGTCTGGATGATTATCTGTCTCTTAACATACACAAATCTGATCTTCCAGCCTCTTGTATGGTCCTTTTAACAATCACAAAAGCTCCAAGACCCTTTACACCATATGTTGTTGCAGTCACTTTAATCATTAGCATTACGTGTTTGGTATTACAAGTTGTTTTAATTTCATTGCAAACAGATGATTCCTGAGAGTACTCATTTCCATGACCAAATAATCTTTCTTGCTCATTTTACTATTTTTTGAATAAAGTTGCTTTTTTTGGCTTTCTACCATTTATTTAAATGTCATGACATGGATTGCCTGTCAAAGGCCTAGACCCATGACATTGTTAATTGGTCTTTGCATAGAAAAGTCACTGTGCAGCTACTTTATCTATAACTCTTTATCTAATATTATGTGGCCCTCTGAAAGATTGTGAAGGGTGAACTGGTATCAAATATTTTTTCAAAAAAATTGCAATCTTTTAATTAAAGAATAATTTGAAAATGGTCATTGGAGGATTTTTTTTCACGCCAATACCTCCGATATTAATTAATAAATAGCGAAAAATAGCTAAGATGAACGGGCTGCATGGAAGCTGACGCTATTGTACCATAAAGGGTTTCTGTAGTGAATTATCCTGGTCACCCGCACCAGTGTACCATAAGCGATAAAGTATCCTTGTCACCGGGCACCAGTGTACCGAAGGCGAAAGAAATGGTCACGGCATCAGTGTACCGGTAGGCAGATTAAGCGTTACCAGTGTACCGGTAAGAGTTCCTCTGGTCACATCACCAGTGTACCGGTAGGCAAAATTAAGCGTTACGAGTGTACCGGTAAGAGGGCTCAACACTATTCGTACCGGTAAATCACGGCACCTATTATACCGTACAATGATTCTCAATTCTATTTGTCTGACCGATCAAACATATGTTAATATTACAGTGCTAACTCCAGCGATCGGGATTTCTATTACATCTCTATCACCGTGACATCAATGGCTCGTGATGTATTAGTCATTCACCATTGCCTGCCACTCTGGCGATAACTTACCTCTATAGTATTCAGACTTTCAATTGTCAAGATCAGTTATGACAGAATGATACGTTATACCATATATACCAAGTAATATAGGCCTTTATAATCAATAGTGTCCCACTTCAACAAAATTCAATATTTCTCAAACAATATTGCTGTTCCCACTTTACATTGCGTTGTGTTCATTTTTTTCTTTGGATCGTATAGTATTTACTTTAGTCCCTGGGGTTCCACAGCATCAATACCATCAACAGAATTAAGCCCCTCACCTCCCCTCTTCAGTTTATTAGTCAAAAAAAGGAGGAAATCTTTCATGTAAATGAAAAGTTTCTTTATTCAATGACTAATATATGTTTCAATTAAAACTAGTTAAACGAAGTAAGATGAGGTTAGTGAGAATTAGTTAGAGGAATGATAAAATTACTTAAAACAACTAATTATAAATTAAGTTACAGACGGATAGTAGAATCTCCGACTATTCAATTATTCTTGATGCACCTCTGAGTTCTTAGGTCATAAAGTTTACAAGCCTTCCATGCCTCTCTTGCATTAACTCGCACGATTGATTGTATTTACTTTAAATGCAGTTCCTCAATACTCTTATTGATAACGCGAACACGCGAAGGGCCCAAATAAACAAATGTACATACTTGAATTACTTGTTGCGATTTGTTGTTGTCCACCCTGCTCCGCTGACACGAGACGTACGATGCTCCACACTTATTATCCGACGACAGCCCCGCTCGCCGTCGGCACTCTGCTAGTTGCATTGGCGGGAAGATCTCCGTTGGCGCGAGGTCACTCCGCTCACGGTCGGTCGAGTGAGTTGGCCGCTGGTAGGGTCATGTGTACCGGGCTTCCCTCCACTTACGATCACCGTAGCAGTCGCTGATCTCCGCCGTTGGGGTCTGTTGCTTCTTCCGCCGTATCGCTTCTATCTTCTCGATGTTCATCCCGCCTTCATAGGCCTAGTGCGCCTTCGTGTGCACGATTGCTCTTTCGCGCCGTTTGGCAACGCGCTCTTTTCGGATGTTTACAGTCCTTTTTAGAGTTCACTTTGTTCACTGGAATCCCTTGAGGTTTCATATCACAGAACAAGCACTTGTTCCTGTGACTTACGCATGCTGCTATGTAACATTTCAGTCATTATTGTGCTCTTAATCATCGTTGTGTAGTTTGGTCATAAAACACAACAGGAGCATGGCGATGATAGACTAATGCATCAGAGAGAATTACAGAGATTGAACACGAGATCGAGAACACGAGAGAGAGAGAGAAAATTCCCCGCTCCCTTTTATTACCTCCGTTTGGATTCTGGCGCCCAACACGCGACCGGGCGAGAACGCTTGCTGGTTGGTTCGCTGGGCGAGAGCTCTTCTTGCTCCTGCACCTCCCCCCCTTTGTTTCCCCTTTGCTTACGTTCTCTCCTCCCGCCTGAGGTGGTGAGCACAGAAACCACAAATAAAGAACAGTCAATTTATAAGATTTCCTCCTTAATAAACGGTTATACTTAATTTCGTCAATGGAACGTTTCCCCAATTCAATTATCAATTACGTCCCTGTCCCCCTTTTCCATAATTAACTTGTTAAATAAAGCGAAGTTTGCTTAGAACACAGAAATATAGTTTATATATTTCTGTTGTAACGATCATATCGTTACACTATCAAACATGCCCTATGAGCATAGGTTAAAGCTGGCTCCTTGTTGTGACCATTTTCAAATTATTCTTTGAATAATATTCGCCATTAATAGTAAAGATAGTCCTGGCTTGCAAACAAGGAGCCAGCTTTAACCTATGCTCATAGGGCATGTTTGATAGTGTCAGCTTCCATGTCCGCAGTAGCTTAATGGTTAGAGCGTTGGGACGTATACCCAGAGGTTCCTAGTTCGAATCCAGGCCGTGGAATTTTCTTTGCTATTTTTCGCTATTTATTAATCTTTTAATTGTTTACTTAGCAATGAATAATTCTGACTTCAAAAAAAATGTCAATTTGTTTGATGACCTCTAAGGTTGAGATATGATGGTAACAAAAACAAAGGATGCCAAAAAAAACTGTGGACACAGTAGTAATGACAGGAAGGAAAATAGAAACCACAATCCACGTAGAAATTCTTCATCAATTTGGATATACATTTCGGCAGCTATGCCGCCTTCACCACCTTGATTCACTGATGAAATTTACATCCGAATCATTAAAGAATTTCTATGTGGATTTGTGGTTTCTATTTTTCTTCGTGTTATTGTCGTTGAGATAGATGTTGATATTGCTGGGACTACAAAGCAACTGAGAATTTAATGTTCAGTCATTGCTGATGTATTCAAGAAGTACCGTATGTACGCATGTATAAGTTGAGACTTTTTCCCTTTTAAAATAATTTTTATTGATATCTAACCTGTAAAGGAATAAGTAGTGAAATTGACGTCATCACCTTATATTATTATTATTATTATTATTGTCATTGTTTGGAGAAACCAAACTCGGATCAAGTCCGGAAGCCAATCCCAGAGGCGGACCCAAAAGAGGGCCAAAGCCCAAGGGACTCAAATGCGAGGGAGGGAAAGTTATCCACTCGTGGGAGTATTGATGTTTGAGTGTAGGAATTTCCTTACTATGTGACATGTGTTTAGAATTGTGGCTTTCTGTAAGGTTTTGTATAAGTGTGGGTTTAAATTTAGTGTTGATAGGCTTTTGTGTAGCGAGTGTGGAATAATCCCAGTGGCGGAAAGAATGATAGGAACAATGTGTACTCTGTTAACTCCCCAAAGGCGTTTTATTTCGTGTGCAAGATCCGTATATTTAGTGATTTTGTCAGTGTATGTCTTTTGTAAATTGTGTGTATTGGGGATGGAAATATCAATTATGTAAGTCACTTTGTTTTGCTTATCTACTAGTGTAATGTCTGGTCTGTTATGAGGGATAGTTTTGTCAGTGATTATAGCTCTGTCAAAATATAGTTTATGTGTGGTGTTCTCTAAGACAGTGTCGGGGATATATTTATAGTAAGGAGTGTGAATGTCCCTTAGCTTGTGTATCTTAGCTAGATGTTGATGTATGATGTTGGCTACCTGGTTATGTCTGTGCAAATAATCTGTCTGCGTGAGTATTTTGCAACTGGATATGACGTGTTGGATGGTTTCCTCTGCGATATGGCATTTCCTGCAAGACCCGTCAGTCGATTCTTTGATAATATGTTTTCTGTAGCTTTTAGTGTTAATAATCTGGTCTTGTATGGCAATCATGGTTCCTTCAGTTTCCCCAAAGAGACTCCCTTCACTCAACCAAAAGTTCGACGCTTTTTTGTCGACGTGTGGCTGGTTGAGGTCAGAAGGATGTCTACCGTGGAGTTGCTTTCCGAGCCATGATTGAAGTTTAGTGCATGTTGTAGGAATGTTATGGGTGTTCTGCATGCTGTTCAGATTCAGAGGTGTGTATTTTGTATCAGCCATGCAGACTGCTTTGTGTAATGGTGATGTGTGTTGTTTAGAGTGAAAGAATTCTCTGAGTGACTGAGTCTGTTTCTGGTGTAGATCTGTTATGTCAATAAGACCTCTGCCTCCCTCTGAACGAGGCAGGGTGAGTCTTTCAATAGCTGCGTGTGGATGGTGCTTTCTGTGCTTTGTAAGCAGTTTACGTTGTTTCCTTTCAAGTCCCTCAAGATCTGTGTGTGTCCACTGTATGACTCCAAAGGAGTAGGAGAGTATTGGCGTGGCATAAGCATTGATGGCCTGGATTAAATTTCTGGAATTTAAGTGCGTTTTAAGTATTGTCTCTAGCCTATGAAGATATTGTTTAGTGAGTGTATTCTTTATGTGTTTGTGCTCCAGAAGCTTGGCTTGCTTAAATCCTAGATATTTGTAAAATTCGTCATTTTCCATAGCAGCAATGTGATCTGGTTCATCTAATGTGAAGCCCCCTTCCCTGAGTACTCCATTTTCAATGTGAATGGTTTTGCATTTGTCCAACCCAAACTGCATGTGTATGTCTTTTGAAAAGGTTTGTGTAATGTCAAGTAATTGGTGCAATTGTGTTTGTGTGGAGGCGTAGATTTTCATGTCGTCCATGTAGAGTAAGTGTGAGAGCGTGTAGTGGCAGCTTTTATTATGTTTAATTGTGTAGCCATAAGTTGTGCTATTCAGTCTGTTGGAAAGTGCATTTAGTGCAAGACAAAACCAGAGTGGGCTCAGTGAGTCACCCTGGAAGATGCCCCGGTTTATCTGTATTTTTTCAGTCGTGATGGTTTCACTGTTGAGTGTGAGGTGTAGTGTAGTTCTCCAATGCAGCATTGTACTTTCTAAAAAAGTGATAAGTGTAGGGTTTATTTTATATAATCGTAGTGTATACAAAAGCCATGAGTGTGGAACACTATCAAAGGCCTTTTTGTAATCAATGTAGGCTGCATGGAGGTGTCGATGTTTATTGTGAGTTTGCCGTAGGACCACACTGTCTATCAGGAGTTGCTCCTTACAACCCATGTGGTTTCTACGACATCCCTTTTGTTGCTCAGTGAGAATGTTGTTTGTGTCTATGTGTGTATAAATTTTGTTTGCGATACAGGCAGTTATTATTTTGTAAAGTGTAGGCAAGCATGTGATAGGTCTATATTGTGTGGGATCTGTAGTGTTATGTGACTTTGGTACCATGTATGTAATTCCTTGTGTGAGGAAATGTGGCAATGTCTGTGGTGTTTGCAAAGTGTTGGAAATCTGTTTTGCAAGGGCCAGATGCAAACAGGTGAAGCGCTTATACCAAAAGTTCTGAATCCTATCTACACCTGGAGCCTTCCAATTGTGAGTACGTTTAATGACTTGTGAGAGTTCATCTGCTGTTATGTCAGTATAAGGCATGTTTGATAGTGTGGATGCTAATTGCTCCTCTTCCCTGATCCAGCTAGCTTCCCTATTATGTTCAACTGAGACAGACCAAAGAGACGACCAATAATGTTGGAGGGCTGTTTGTGTTGGCAGACCAGTGTTTTTTGTCTGTGTATAATCTTTGTTTAACTGCTTATAGAATGTCTTCTCATTGTTTGCGAATAACTTGTTCTGCTGTTTGCGCTGAGTGCATGTTTTGTATCTCTTCAGGCGTTGTGTTTTTGCAGCTAACTTTTGTTTTAATGTGTCCATATATTCTGTAATGTGTTGATTGTGCTGCTCATGTCTGGTGTGTGTTTTAATCTTCTTAAATAATTGTCTGAGGCGTTTGTTCTGCTTTGATGAAGTGTTGTTTTTAGTGTACTGCGTAAGTCTACCTAACTGCTTGCGGATTTCGTCAATCTCAGACTCAATCCGCTTTTGCCATTTAGGTTTCTGTTGGGTATATGAGCTTTGTGTGTTTTTATGGATTGGTTTCCTACCCAGTGTGGATATAACTGTAAGAGCCCCAGTGTAAATAAGTAGGTGTATGTATTCTAAAGACAGATTTTCTTCAATGTACTGTGGTAAGATATGTGTGTTCACGTAAGATAAAATTTCCCCTGTTTTGCTGTTTATGTTTATTTTAGGTATACCCGGTCTTTGTGTGGGATCTGTTCCCGTGTAAACTGTAAGGTATCTTTGTAGGGTGTCATTTAATGTTTCAATAAGTTTGGTATTCATGTTGTGTTGTGGGTGAATATCATGGTGAAGTTCATTGTTGAGTGTGTGTTCTACAAGTTCATTAGTGATGTCAATGTTAGTGTTTGATTCTGTGTGTTGAGTGTCAGTTTGTGTAGATGGCTTGTGTTCTTGTAGCTGTTGTGCAACTTCTTGCTTTATTTTCTGTAGCATGGGTAAGGGTATTAAATTTTTCATAACAATTGTGCGACGCTGATCTGCAATGCGTTGTTCAGTGACTGTGATGTGAGGATATGTCTCTTTGAAAATGTTATATAAGCGTTGTCTGTAAGCTGTAGTGTCAGTTTCCAATTTAGTGACTGCGTAGTAGGCTCGCATGATAAAACAGTTTATGTCATTGGTCCATTTCATGCGTTGGCGTGGCTTGCCTGCCTTAGTGGTCGAGGGCAAAGAAGCTCTTGAAACACTAGGGACAGGTTGTGGCATTGCAGTAGCCGAACAGGGGTTGGTGCTGCTTTCTCCACCAGTGGCCCTGGGAGATTGTGGCATATTTTTCGAACGTGAGCCTCTGCCTAACCCACGAGCGCGGACCTTGGTAACCCGGGTGACGTCCGAGCCGGTATCAGATAATGCACTAGCACTAATCATATTGATCACCAATAAATGGGTGGTCCTGTTAGCCATCTCCATCATCAGCAGGCCCTTGGTTGATGTAATCAGCTCATCAGCCCTACTGGGTCATCTGGACCCTCAAGATTAATCTAAGGGTAGAGTAAATCAGACCTGTTAACCAGGGCCATCCCTCTAAGATGTTGCCCCCCTCGCACGACGTGGACGTAGGACCACACGAGGGTTATTATTATTATTATTATTATTATTATTATTATTATTATTATTATT
>JAHWFO010017185.1:314001-349298 GCA_023313115.1 Rhysida immarginata
TTATTATTATTATTATTATTATTATTATTATTATTATTATTATTATTATTATTATTATTTTTGCTGTGACCCATGAGCACTAGTAAGTCAAATCTGACTTTTAAAAGTCATTATTTGGAAAATAAGTCGTGATTTATACACAAGTAGAGTAAAACATGTCTGTAACAACATCCAAGGGACCAAGCTAAAGTGACCGTTAAGCTCAGGTGGTCGTTATATACAGGTTTCATTAAAAATTTGTAAATCAATGCAACATACCGGTAATTGAAAAATATGTTTATTTCTTTATAAAAGAATCTAAATTACTGCAGTGAGATACTTGTTTATGGGCATGAAATTCGTGAATACCCAGCATACTAGCTATTCCTTCAACCTTCTCAGTCAATGCCACAGAGAATGATGACGGGCACTTAGATTATGGCCCATTTGGTTGATTACAGAGAATAGCGTAGTGATGAATTGGCACTTTACTGGTGATGAAAGGACTTGATTGGTTGGCTGTGTTGAGTTTTAGGGTGCCTCAATTACTTTGGTTATTTTGCGTTAAGTGTTCATTATATTTAGTTTAAGGTTTATATACAGGATGGTTATAATTAAAGTTTTACAATTTAGACCCTTCTAGCGGCCATTCTGGTAATCAGATTTTGATGAAACTTGAGATATATGTTATACAGACCATGGGGAAGAGAATTTTGCAATAAAAAAAATTAGTGCACATTTTGACCGAAATATGGCACATGAATAATAACAAAAACAAGTTAGAAGCAGAGAAATTTATAAAATCAGAGCATTTGTTCAATGTGCATTCCATTTGTGTCAATGACATGTTCAAAGCGCATTATTGCATGTTCCACAGTAGAACGAAGGGTTTCCTGAGGTATGGCAGTGATATGGCATGATATGGTTGCTTTCAATTCAGGGACAGTCCGTATTCTTCCTCCATAGACATTATCTTTCAAATATCCCCACAACCAGAAGTCGCAAGGGTTTAACTCCGGTGAACAAGGAGGCCATGCAGTTGGAAAAGTTCTCGAAATCACTCGATCATCTCCAAAATGAGCATGAAGCAGTTCCTTCACTTGTAGATCAATGTGGGGTGTTGCACCATCTTGCATAAAGACAGTAGTGTCTAAACATTGTCTTTCTTGTAAAGCAGGAATGAGTTTCTGCTGCAGAAGTTCGCAGTAATGAGCACCAGTGATTGAACATCTTTTAGTGCCTTGAGGAGTGTTCTCTTCAAAGAAAAAGGGACCAAGAATGAATTGTGAAGTGAATTGGCACCATACAGTCATGTAATCAGAGTACAAAAGCTTTTCATGCGCAACCATCGGCTTTTCAGTATTCCAGATGCAACAGTTTTGAGCATTTACTGCTCCTTCTAGTGTGAAATGCGCTTCATCTGACCAGAAAATGTTCCATGGCCATGCATTATTGACGGCTATTCTAGCCAGAAACTGGCAAGCAAAATCAGTGCGTTTTTCCAGATCTTCATGAAGCAACTTTTGAACCACCTGGATCTTGTATGGATACCACTTTAAAATGGAACGCAAAACTTTTTGTACTGTAGAACATGGAATAGACAAATCACGTGATACGGCTCGAGCACTTGCTGAAGTATATTGGGAACTTGAAGCACTCTCCACTACAGCAGCAGCAACGTCTTCCACAGTCTCATTTGCAATTCGTTTCCATCCTCTCCCTGGCAGCACACCCAACTCACCAGTTTCTTCAAATTTCTTAATCATCTTTATTAAACCATTAATGGACAAAGGCCCATTTCGCAAGTTTTTCAAATGTCGATATTCTCTTAGTGCAGCAGAAGCATTATTGCAGTTCTGGTAAAACAACTTTCACCAATAAAGCTGATCCTTTTTAGCTAAAGCCATCGTGAAGAATGACTTTACATTTAATTTCACTGTCATTTTAAAGCTTTTCTAATTTTACATCTCATTTGCATAACGTCTCTGACTGAGTAAAAATTCTCAGATAGTATCTTACATGACCAGCGCCATATTTTGACGTAGTGGTAAAAATGTGAACTAATTTTTTTATTGCAAAATTCTCTTCCCCATGGTCTGTATAACATATATCTCAAGTTTCGTCAAAATCTGATTACCAGAACAGCCGCTAGAAGGGTCTAAATGGTATCACTTTAATTATAACCACCCTGTACATAGGGGATCGAAAATGCCAGTCGCTGGTAGCATTAAACAGGTGGTCGTTACGCTAACAGATTTCCCATGTAATTTTCTGCAGCCAAGCTGGTTTAAGCTCAAGTGGTCATTATATACAGGTGGTCATTAGCACAGGTTTTACTATATATACGGTACCTCTTGAATATATAAGCAGTGGTTGAACATCGAATTCTCAGTTATTTTGCAGTTTTTCGATGCTCCAGCATATCTTTTTTCACCTGAACCATTATGCCTAATCAAAGTTCTTAATATGCTGCATTTTCTCATTATTACATTCATCAGAAAGTAGGAATATGGAATCTTTTATCCATTTTAAGATTGATATCTTGGGATGTGCTTCCTTTCTTACATTGATTCAAGTTAATTTATAATTTTATTCTTTTTTTTTTTAATTTCTTTTAGATAAAACGTGAAAAATTTGTAGAAGAATTAAATAGCTATGCTAAAGAAGTGGAACAGTTTGCAGCTTTTGGTGATATTAGTGACATGGAAAGCTATTTAAGAAAAGCTCGAGATATGGATAACAAATTGCAAGCTGCCCAAGAAAAAGTAAATTAATACATTGTTTGTTTGTTTTTTTTATTTTACAATCCAGTCAAAATGTCATAGCCACTCTTGTATTAAATCTTTGTGCAAATGAAAAATATGGTAAAGTTGATAAATTTAATGCAGGAGGTTTGTGGCATGGATGTTAAGACAGTAGTGGATAAACTTGGGCAAGAATCATGATCTCATTGGTATGAAATCAATGATTTTCAAATGATAATTGAAGAATAAGAGGATTCTGGACAATTATTAAGATTTCATTGCATTATGTTTTGCATAAGCATAAAATGTAAAATTGATTGACATTCAAATTGGCCATCTTCTTTGTGTCATTTTTTAAATATTTTATTTATTTATTTATTTTTTGTTCAAATGTTTTCAATAATATTACTAAGTTATTTTGATTTATTTTACACATAAGTATTGCTTACCATATCATGTGATATTAAATATGGTATATGTATTAATAAACTACATGTAAGTTTATTTATATAACAAAAATGAATTTATAGTTTCATTCTATATTCTCATGGGTTTATCGAAGTAGATTTTATTCTCATGCTGATTTTATTTAATTGAAGTAGATCAACTCAGCATTCAAGTTCGCAGGTCTTGACTGTCTTCCCTAATGGCATAATATTCATTAAAGAATGGCTTATGAACGTTTAATCAGGATTTATTACATGCCACCCTTAGATGTTTAAATTATTGATGAAAATAGTGGCTCAGTGACTCAATTGATTAGGGCATCAGTGTGATTAGCTGATGGTTCCTGGTTCGAATCCAGGTTATGGAATTTTCTTTCCTATTTTCATCAATAAATATAAATTGCAACATGTCCTAACACCTCACCAGGCATCAAGAGAAATTAACATTGTGATTATACATAAGCATTTTCTTTTTCTTTGGGATAGGTAGAAAAATTAAATTCAGAAGAAGAAGCTTTAGAATGGGAGATTACGAATTATCCATTGCGGAAACATATAAATGATAAATTACGACCTTTTTTGCAATTATATGAGACTGCAGTGGAGTTTGAACAAAAGCAACAGTAAGTGTTATTTGAATAAACAAAAAAAAAAAAAAACCCAAGTAACCGCACTGATGTAATATCTTTCTTTAATTTATCTTTTCATGATACATTCTATACTGTAGTTAGAGAAAAACCTTCTGTGATTAGACCAAAAAATGAGCTTATATTGTATCATTTAATAAGTTGTCTTTGTGACATCCCTCCATTTTCATTGTTAGCTCTAAATTAATATTAGATGATATATTCATCTGTTCATATCCTTCAATGTAGCCACCGGTTCAGCCTTATTCTCTAGACATAGGTATTTAATGTGCATGTATTCAGTGACCTAGTTTGCCCCAAAGATGCTCAATAGAGTTTAGAATAGAAGCATATGTTGAACAGTGAAACTATTCTTCTCTCATGTCCTTAAATCACACTATTAAGAACTTAGCAGTATAATTAGGTTGGGAATTTAAGCAGGTGTTACACTTCCATATTTCCCTGCCATAATATTGGAAGTTCATAATGTCCTGAAATTTCTCAAAATTAGTGGTTTTATCAGAAAAAATGGAAGGAAAAAATCCACGACCTGTATTCGAACCAGGACCACGAGTACACGCTTGTTTCCTCTACCAATTGGGCCATCGTGAACACAGTACAGCCATGCTGTCATCAGTGTTCTTAAAGACTACCAGATAGTCAAATTGGATGCCCAAGAATAGGGCAGGCCCAGCTTGCAGATCGGGAATTCCTCCTATCCAAACCATCAGAAAAGTTGATGAGCACACATAAAAAATTATAAATAGAAACTGGAGATATACTCCAAAGATAAGGAAATTATATCAGAAAAAAATGGAAGGAAAAATAACATCTTGACTACCTGGTAGTCTTTAAAAACACCTGGTGACAGCCTGGCTGTACCGTGTTCACAATGTCCCAATTGGTAGAGGCAGCAAGTGTGATACTCTTGGTTTGTGGTTCGAATCCAGGTCGTAGAATTTTTCCTTTCATTTTTTCTGATACTCCAATCATATTATCATCTCCAGTTTATATTTATAATTTCTTATTAGTGGTTTTGTTGACAATGACTTCTGGACCTACAACAAATTTTGAAAAGCATTTCTTTCCCATAAATCTGCTTCCACTGCACTTCACCATCAAGATAGATACACTCTAATAACAACTTATATAGTAGTCTCCAGGACTAAACTTAAGTTTATATCGTGGAGATCCTTTGCTTGTTCTCAGAGGGACTGGTATTGGGGTGGGGGGGGGGGGGGTCAAGACTTCCACCAAAATCAAATTTAATTTAACCAAATCAAATTTGGAAGGGTTCTCCCAACTGTTCATGAGGTTTTTTAATTATAATAAATCCACTTACTATAACAATATGTCATATACAAGAATGATACTAATACATTTTAAAGCATTTAGTAGTTTATAATAAATTATAACTTTCCCTTATTTAATTTTTTAATTTAGTTCCTGGTTGACTGGTCCCATTAGCAACATTCATCCCGAGTCGGTTGATGCAGATGTTAGCACCTACTTTCGCACAGCATTCAAGCTTGAAAAAACTTTTGCAGACAACAATGTTGTAAAACAGATGACAGGATTGGTAAGAATTGTTTCATCTAAGCAAAAAAGTTCTATTATATATGTTGAAATAATAATTGAATGAATTAACAAATAAAATTTCTTCCTCAACCAATTAATAATATTATGAAATGACAAGAAATTACAACCCTCAGAAATTTTAAGCCCGCCCCCCCCACTTTAAAATAAACACTGTTGAATAATTGTGGCATTTAAAAACTTTGATCATGTGGCCTAACTTCTTGCAGTGGAAACATTGAGTATTTTTTTTTTTTTTGATATTTTTCATTAGGATTCGTTTTTCTCTCAAGTAGTTTAATTTTGGTTAACAAAGCTCCATGTGATTCAATCTTAGCTAGTAGTATCGTATTTCTTAAGTGAGATTTCATTTCTTTTCGTCTGGTTTCTTCATCAAGTAACTTTATTTTTAAATTTTTTTTTTTCTGTAGGTAAAAGCAAAAATTGAAGATTTTCAAGCACATTTGCCTATAGTGCAAACTTTATGTAACCCAGGTCTGAAAGACAGACATTGGGAGAGTATTTCAGAAGTTGTTGGGTATACTCTACGAGGTGATGAAGATATGACTCTTCAGAAACTAGTTGATTTAAATCTAGATAATTATGTTCCCCAGTTTGAAGTTATTAGTGAATCAGCAACAAAAGAACATACGCTGGAAAGAAATCTTAATAAGATGAAAGCAGAATGGGAAAGCGTAAGTAGTTGTTGAGATTTTAAATAATACATGATCTTATTTCCTTTTAATTCCTCAATTATTTTCTTATATTATTAAAATGATTTGCCTGTCTAAATAATGAACACTATTTCTTCACTTTAAATATAAGAATTTTTTTCTTTTAATAATTTGACTGGAGAGATTATTTTTTTAACTTAAAATTTAGGGCCCTCAATTGGTGTTTTTGTGCACCCATGTTCCTTAATGATGGACTTTTAAGTATAAGATCAGTTCATTGTCTTTTTTTTTTTTTTTTTTTTTTTATTTACGTGACCATGTAGTTCTAAGACCTGTACTGGTTAAAGATTAATTGATGCTTCTGAAATCTTTATATTGATAATTTACCACTTGGTCAAAACATTCTCTGCAATTGAATCGTCTTATCACTGACAAGGGAGTACACGAAAGTGTACAACACACTCTTTTTTTGTGCACAAGCATAACTTGGAAGCGATAGTGTTGCGTGGTGGCGCTTTGTTCAAAATAGATATGAATACATGTAGTTGAAAAAACATGGCAGTAAGGGGAGAAGCAAAATCATTAACGATGGTTGCCGAAGAATTGCAGTTAGAGCATGTTATTAAGCACAAAACCTTAATTTTGCTGTGCAATTATTTATCTCGGAATAATTTATAAGATGAAGGAAGCATCCATGAATACCATCTTTATTTAAAATTATAAAACACCGTGATACATACTCCCTTTAAAGCTGATGGTATTGGGATGTTTTAGTAGTCAAAGTGTTGGTTGAATGTTTTTTCTGAAGAGCCAGGCCAATACGGGAGTTGATGGAATTCTTTCTCATTCCCAACATTGAGAAGCTCTGTTCTGCTGATGTTATCATCTTCTAATGAGATTGTGCACCAGCTCATATATCCAAAAATTCAACAGCATATTTTCAGGATAAAAGGAATAACTATCCTGGAATGGCCAAGAAATTCACCTGACCTGAATCCAATCGAAAACCTATGGACAATCATGAAAAATAGAATCTAGAAACACAAAAATGATCTCATTGAATGCATCAAAAATATTTGGAAAAATATCATAGGAACTTTGCTCTGACCTAAAAGAATTGAGGCTGTTATTAAAGTAAAAGGTGACTTTACAAAGTAGCAAAATCAATTATCCCAACCTTTGATGCAAGTGTTTTCATAAGAATAATTTCAAAATTTTTATTTCCTTGAATGTAGTTTATATTGCATTTTGGTATTTTATGAAGAGAGAGCTTTTATGAACTTGAATAAATTTCATTAGTTATTTTGGTCACAGTTATTGTGTGAATTTTTTAATTTGTTTAGAACACATTTAACTCGGGATATTCCAAACTTTTGAAACTGACTGTACATGTATAATTTCTTTTAACTTTTCTAGAATAGGAGAAAATGGTACTTGACTGAAGCTAATGTGCAGATTCATAAGTTATAAGGAATAGATTATGAGTGATAAATTCATAAGTTTAATATGAATTGCCTAAAGTCATGGAACTGTCATATCCAAATTTTCAGGTATCATTTGCTTCATGTATTAATAGGTGGAGTTGTATCAGTGCTGTCAATTCAACTATTAGCAGTCGTCTGAAACGTCTTGTAACATAATTATTGCCACACGACGAGAATTATCAGAGTTTGAACATGGAATGATAGTTGGAGCTAGATGCATGGGATATTCCTTTTCTGAAGTGTGTTGCAGGCATTCAAAATTCCTTGTTCACAATGTCAAGGGTATATAGAGAGTACTTCATTTCAGGCATTGCCTCACACCAGGGACACTACAGTTGCCAACTAGGGCTGCTAAATGCTCGTGACCAGCGACATCTGAGCAAAATGGTCCTTCATAATAGACACACTTCACTACATCAATTAATAGCCACATTCAATGAAAAATGTATCTATGAAGTCATTGCGGTGAAATTTCGAACTGATGGAATATGGTAGCAGAAGATCTTACTACTGGGCTCATGAACATATTCATTGGACCTTAGATGACTGGAAACACGTAGCTTGCTCCGATAAGTCATGATTCAAGTTGGTATACACTCATGCTATAATCCGTTCAAGCTAAGTTTGCGTGAGATATGAACAAAAGCACATGGTGAAGTAAGATTCCATTGACTGATTGAGCCTTGCAACTTCCATGTTCCAGGGCTCTGTAGTTTGCAAAAGAAAACGGGAAAACCGACTTAAAACCATAAAATGACTAAAAACATTTAGTGAGTACGCCATGCAGGACAGAAAGCATGTGTCTCGGGACCCAAACACTTTTATTTAAGATGTATTCTGCACATAATTTATTGAAAAATCAATGATATTTATAAAATTGATTATGATACTTATAAAATCAATGAAACTTATAAAATTCGAATAGCGATCAAAGACCGATCATAACACATTCCAAGACAAATTGATTTTAGTAAATGGTGTTTATTTGTCTTAGGGCCAAAACACTTTTATTTAAGATTTATTCTTCATGTAATTTATTGAAAAATCAACGATATTTATAAAATTCGAAAAGTAAATTATTTTTCGTGCATAATGTTTATAAAATAAATTTTTTATATAAATATTTTTCTCGCCAGCTTTTCATTAAATTACCACTAGATACTTTTTTATTTAATAAATAGTAAAAAAACTCTAAAAAGTTTCAATTGAATCTCTTGAGAGCATAAGGGATTAGTGAATTAAAGGATAGAAAGATCCTTTCATCTGGCCTTGCCAAGCCATGTGTATCAGAGAGAAGCTAAATAGATTCCTCCAACCATAGAAGCCTGCTCAAGGATATGTGATTATTTTTTGTTTACATCTCGTGCAAACTTAGGCTGGATGAACTAAGGGTTCCAGTATGGTGCAGACCCCATAAGGCCATGGACCCAAATTGTCAGGTGGGGTCTGTGCAAGCTGGTGGTGGTTCTATCATAGTGTGGGATATGTTTACATGGCCGAGTTTGGTCTTCTGATCAAACTTTTGACTGCTTTTGACTGGAATCATTATGTCCAGTTTCTTTGTAACAATTTGCAGTCCTACATATACCCTAACAACGATGGAATGTTCTAAGAGGAAAACCACCATATCACCGTGCTAATATTACTCACGATTGATTTGAGGGGCATTCTGAACAGTTCTAAGAATGAATTGGCCACCTAGATGGCCAGACATGAACCCCATCGAACATATTTGGGAAATTATTGAACGATCCATTTGTGCACAAGAGCCTGCACCTGGAACACTCAAGCAATTATGGGCGGCTATCGAGACTGCATGGTTGAAAATCTTTTCAGAGGACTTCCGTCGACTAATAGGGTACATGCCACTTCGAGTTGCTGCACTTCGCTGGGCAAAAGGAGATCTTGCGTGACACTTCAGTGTACATGGATAAGTTTTCAAGAAAAATGGAACGAAAATACAGTTTTGTTGTATATGGGGATGCATCATACACGTAGATTTACAAAGTGGTTTTTTTTTTTTTGTTTTAACAAAAGGATAGACATAATAAAAGATATGCGTTCAACTTTCTAGAATAGGAGAAAATGCTACTTGACTTAAGCTAATGTGCAGATTCATTATATATAAAGAATAGATCATTGTTTTTTATTCATTTTACAGGATTATTCATAATAATTGAACAGGATGGTTCATTAATTTTATGGTTCTTATCTCTTCAGTTGGCGTTTACATTGATGCCATACCGAGACTCGGGCACTCACATCTTGACTCAGGTGGACGATATCCAGACTCTTTTAGATGACCACATTGTGAAAACTCAGACCATGAGGGGCTCACCATTTGTGAAGCCCTTCGAGGAAGAAGTGACGTAAGTGAATACAGGAATACCTCTATTATCACAGTTATTGTTGCCATGAAAAATACCGCAGTAATCGAATCTGTGTAAAATGCATGTGAAAGAGGTGATATGCCATTATACAGGGTGATTCACAATGAGTTTAAAAAACTTTGGCATTTTGTTGGGAGGTCAGGCTGAGCAAAAAATGTAATATGAACATAGGTCGTATTCCAATTCAGGTACAGAATTGGACAGATCAAAGATTAATTTCTTATTATTTAAGTACAGGTACTGGTATTTTAAAATTAAAAAAATGAAAAAAGGGGCCAACTTCTAATATCAATTTAAAATTAATATAAAATTAGCACTCTCTTAAAAATTATAGTCGATTAATACACCTTTCATTTTGCAAGGATGAAAATCACACTGAATGCCTGTAATGCCGCTCACAAATAATCGCCTCGCTCCAAGTGGAATAGACGCCCCAGCATTTGTTATAAGAATTACAGTATATGTATTGTGGCCAGGCCTCAGATCATTAAACTAGATAAAATTTATCACAAAAACTGCAGTCAAAGCAGCAGACTCCAGAACACGCCACTGTAGGCAATGGAATGTTTAGAACGTAATGGCATGAAGAGGAAGCGTGGTGGAAATTTTGAAGTTGAAAGAGGGCTGAAAGTTGGACAGATGGAGAAACTGAGGACTGAGAAAAAGTAAGATTATAGAGGCAAAGAAGCAGATGATACAGAATTTGTGGAAACAAGGTGATGAGCTAAGGGGAAGATTCAGAGCATAGTCATTTAGAAAGTGGAAGGAGGAAATAATTTATACTATGAAAGATTCAATCAAATATTTGCTAGAATAAGATTTTTATAATATTTTATTAACTTATATTGAAGATAATTATTTTTAATTAGCAATTAAAGATTTTTTAATTTGTATTTAGACAATGGGAAAGAACACTCATTCATCTTCAAGAGATTTTGGATGAATGGCTCAAAGTGCAAATCACGTGGCTTTACTTGGAGCCTATATTTAGTTCGCCCGATATCATGGCCCAAATGCCTGAAGAAGGCAGGTGAGGAAATTTATTTTGTTATACTAATTATTTTTTATCTAGCTTTTACTTGTAAGTGCAGGTATCTTCAAATAATAAATAACAGCGGTCCTCAGATAGCTGTTCTGTAATAATTGTAAACTGTGACATAAATGTCAGTAGATTGTATTGCATGTCATCACTCACTTTATTTAATAACGAAAAAGGAAAGTTGAATTCATGTGACTAAGTTTGGTTTAATCTCGTGACTAAGTTGGGTTTTAATCTTGAAGCAAGGGAGTAAGAAGCTAAATGTGAAGAAGAGACGATGGAAAAGGTGAGCAGAGTGAAGTTTTGGTAAATTTTGTTGTTGATTAGCAGTAATAATAAATGATATTCTCTAATTCCAATTGCTGAGATAGGACATGTCAAAACAGTGAGCGCTTCTGAGAAAAAAATATGCAGCAAATTCATCATAAGTTCATTGATAGCTATAGAGGATGAGAGCTCAGAGAAGTTTATAGAACCAGCCCTCTCTATTCTGATCGTTATATGGTATTATCGTTTGATATTGTGAGTGAGTCATCCTGAATTAAATTGAACAAAATAACAGTAAGGATAACTCTTTTAAGTAAGAATTAAACTTGCAGAGATGGACATTCTGCTTGCATCAATGGTGTAGCAGATTTAAAAAGTCAAGTGAGAGTAACGACATTCAAAAGATCACAAACTAAACTGGAGTTCAGAGATCAAGGATGCTGAAGGACCAGTTAATAAGGATAACGAAAGAAAGGAGTAGCTTACCTATTTATTAAACCTTTAAGTCACGATTACAAAATGGAGATAAAAGTTCTACATTGCCAGGCTCATCTTAAGGGTTAGAGGAAGACCATATCTCAAAAAGCATAGTGGCAAAATTAAATGATGAATAGTGGCGACCTGTAGGCATGTTCCGTGATCTTTCGCTGTATAGACGGCTTAAACTAATGCTGGTATTTGGTTCATAATGCCCTCACAGGCTCCTTTATATATGTTAAACAAGAACTACTGGTACCTTCTGCATTGAAAAGGGGCTAATCCACAAACTTGAAAATTTAATTATGTATTAATGATCCTGTTTAACTTCTATGTAAAATCAACAGTGTGACATCACATCTTCTGGGTGTTCATTTTTTCAGGAAAGGCTTACTACAAATTTCTTTTTATAATCCTACTGTATAGCCTCCAGCATTGTTCATGACATATTTCCATCGACATGATAGCTTCATAATTCCATCAGCAGCCCCAGATTTATTCCAGTGGACTGCATTCATTATTTCAGGAACAATGTGGAAATGAATATCACACAGGAATTTTCTTCAAGTTTTTGGGACAAATCAAAGTCACAGGGTCTAAGATCTGAAGAGTTTGGAGGTGTTACAATACTTCCTAACCCCATATTATGAGCAGATCATAGACAACACTAGCCATATGACAATGGGCATTGGCATGTAATATAATGGGTGGAATGGTGAGAAAGTGATGCCATTTTTTCCTCAGGGCTTCAAAAAGGTAATTTTGCAAGTGTGTGAATATTATGCAGCATTTACAGTTTGTCCATAATCAGACCATGAGTAAGGATCAGACCATCGCAATCATATACAACAGTAAGCATGATTTTAATGTTTGTGAGGTTCATGCACGCTTTTTTGAATGTGGATAGCTGTAATGGTGCCGCTTGTTGGATTTGGCATTTCAGTTTAACTTTGTTTGTTTCATCCAAGACAATGATTTTTCATAGGAATTGGTCTCCTTCATGATCATCTCATTCCAGTTGGATCCTGGCAGTCTCATACACTGCCAAGTTTTAATCTCCATAAGTGTGTGAGGAATCCAATATACAGAAATTTTTTGCATTTCTAGCTGCTTTTTAAGGATTGTAAGGATGATTGTATGATTGAAACAACACAGTTTCACAAGCAATCTCATAAGCAGTCCATCACCATTCAATTGGCCAGCAAGTCGGAAACTGTCGTCATTTATGCATCTGAAACGGTGGATCACCTTCACATTCTCATCGCTCACATTCTCACGTACACGCTTGCATGCATTCACTCTTTTCATACTGTATGGAATGCATCAGCTTCACAGACCTCTACAACTCTCTGGTAGCACTGCTTTGCTGTACAACCCCTCGCAGCTTCAATTTTAAGCCAGGAATACTGCTACAATTTGGAAAACATACGAGGAAAAAATTTATCCACTGACTTTCTGTTCTGAACAGAATGTTCCAAATGAACACTTTTTTTTTGTACACTAAACTCCATGTTAAATTGTGTCACATGATTGTCTCCTCATTAACAACACCATCTATCATACATAAAATGAAATTTCGTTAAATGTTAATGTGCATGTATGGTATGTGGAAAGGCAATACCCTTGCACGTGCCAATTCAGTTAATATCAGACTAATCACCATCCCCCTCCAGCACTGTCTTGATCACTATTAAATTTCTCCATATGTGTACATTCTGAGATATTCAGAATCAGGTAAAGTTATTTATATGATTACCTATTTGTTTAAACTTTGTTTTTAGGCATTTCTCACTATGGACCACTCATCTTCTCCATTTTATGTGATCACTAAAACCTATTTCATGATTTGATTCACCTTGCATTGAAGCAAGTGCAAGGGTGTTTTATTTGTGTAATTGCTCTTAATTTATTAACTATAACATTCTGAAACTTGGGTATGGTTTCCTATCGTTGTAAGTAATAT
The DNA here is from genome assembly GCA_023313115.1 of Rhysida immarginata. Taxonomy (NCBI): domain Eukaryota; kingdom Metazoa; phylum Arthropoda; class Chilopoda; order Scolopendromorpha; family Scolopendridae; genus Rhysida; species Rhysida immarginata. The sequence goes on from JAHWFO010017185.1 coordinate 327,666, forward strand.
AAACAAGACGATTTTTCACACATTCAAACCAGAATAAAATTTTGTTGTGTGTAATGGCTTTTCTCTGAAATAGCAGAAGTCATTATTTTATAATCTTTTTCTCATCATATGCGATCCAAATTAAACTTGTAGCATTATCTTGTATTAACCCTTTTGCTGCGTAAAGCGGATATATCCACACAAAATAACATTATCTCTACCTGTGGAAATCTGATTCATCTCACAGGGTTTAAAAAACTTCTTGTTATGCTGCTAAAAGTAGATAATTCCATCTTCTCAAGAATGAAAATAAAATTTAATTACGCAGTGAAAGGGTTTAACAGAATATTAAGTCAGTTCAGTTACATGAACAGAACACTTAAGAATAGCCTTAGAACTCGAAATTTGGTACACAGTCTATTAGTTAAGAAACAAGTTAATGATGAAGATCATTTATTCAATTAATTGAATGTATATTTTTTATCTTTTTTAGACGGTTCAATACAGTTGATAAAAATTGGCGAGAGATCATGAAGAATGTTTATCAAGATCCCTTGGCACTTTCAGTACTCAATATCGAGAAAGTATTGGATCGCCTGCGCCGTTCTAATGAATTATTGGATTTGATTCAGAAGGGCTTGAATGACTACTTGGAAAAGAAACGTCTCTATTTTCCGCGTTTTTTCTTTTTGTCCAATGATGAGCTCCTGGAGATCCTTTCTGAGACTAAAGATCCAACAAGGTAAATGGTTATTTTCTATTGTTAAGTTTAAATATATACACAGTGATAATCACAGGATTCCCTCCATAAAGTGTTAACATCATCGGGGTAAGAATTTATTATAAAGATATGTTTCTGTCTTAATGCATTAAGGATATTAACTTGCTAGCTTATATGCTGAAGAGATTCCCCTTGTCTTTTGCACATTGGAAGAACACAAATGGGAATCTTGTCCAGTCATGTGCAGGAAAGGGGCTAACACCAAACGTAGCCATGAAGCCCACAACCCTTTATATTTCATTTTAAAGACATTTATATTTATTTAAAATACTAGAATAATTGTCAGTCTTATTTAAATAGAGTTCATTTCACTTCTAGCAGATAGCTTACTTACTTTTCAAACCTGCTTACCCGTTAGGATCGCGAGGGCAGCAGCAGCCCTATGGAGGATCTCCAGCACTTACGATCTTCTGCCATCAAGCGCATGTCTTCATCGATAAGACCCAAACAGTTCGAACCCAGATTCGCCATGTAAAAGAGCCACCTGGTTCTAGGCCACCTCCATGGTCTCTTACCCACCGGCTTGGAAGACCAGTTTGCTGCATCCATATTACTTGGCCATGCCAATGCAACTGACACCTCTGATGTAGAGAAGTAGCTGCTTGCCACCTAAAAGACTCCCTTATTGTGCTGCTGTGCACTCTGTCTAGTAGGGTAACACCTGCTGCACCTCTCAGGAATCTCATTTTGCCTGCTTGCACCTGCGATCTCATTTTGCCTGCTTGCACATGCAATCTCATTACAGCACACATTCTTCGAGACATTGTTTCCACGAGGTTGTGCAGTCTTTCAGTCTCAATTTTCGTCCAATACTGCAGCTTTTTTTTTTTTCTCCCCGAGATCTTGTGTGGATGACGGAAGAATTGCTCCACCTTTTAAACTCTTCTCCAGTACATCCCAAAGACTTTCAAGAGGGTTAAGATCTCGACTCTATGGTGGCCAATCCATGTGGAAAAATGATTCTTCATGCTCTTTGAACTACTCCTTCATAATTCACGCTCGGTGAATCTTTGCATTATCATTCTGGAATATGCCTGTGCTGCCAGGGAAGAAAAAATCCATTAATGGGATTACTTGATCATTCAAAAGATTTGAGCAATCAATTGACTTCATTTTGTTTGCTGCATAAGGTTGTTGAGCCTAGACTAAACCAGTCGAAGCAACCCCAGATTGTAACACTTCCACCACAGGTTTGAACAGTAGGTACTTGGCATAAGGGGTCCATAGCTTTATGTGGTTCCCTCCTGACTGTAATTCGCCCCATCGCTCTGGAACAGAGTACTCTTGACTTGTCGGACCACATGACCTTTTTCCATTGCTCTGCACTCCAATCTTTATGCTCCCTTGCAAACTGCAATCGTTTTTTCCGTTAATCTGACTGACAAATGGTCCTTATTGCCACCCAACTGTTCAGTCCCATTCTTTTCAGCTCACGTCGCATTGTGTGACTGGAAATGTTTTTTTACTTTCATTTTTAAACATTTCTGCGAATTCTGCTGTTGACATTTTTGCGATTACACTTCACCAGCCGTTTCAGAGATCTCCAGTCACGATCAGTAGAAATTGTCTTCTGGTCACATTTACTCCGTGAAATTGAAGAATTGCCATTGTCTTTTCAGGTTTTTACATGTGCTGGACAGTTCTTAATCCGATTCCAGTCATTTCAGCAATATCCTTTGTTGATTTTTTGGCTTGATGCAGACCAACAATTTGGCCCTTCTGAAACACATTGACATCACTTCCACTGGTTAGAAAGTGACAGGTTACAGAACACAACATCTTTTATACCTAATATACGTGTTGTATGCAAAAATATGCAAATCAGTACAGTAAACAAGCCAATCAGTGGTGCTAAATATTTACAATTTAAAATCTAGATGGCGACTTTTTTTTTATTAATTTATTAATTTGATGTCCAGAAATTAATATGATATATTTCTACTGTTTCTGTAAATTTTCATAATTTTTGAAGTATCAGGCATTGAAAATAACGGATAACAGACCTCCCCCCTCCCCATCTTTGAAAAGTTCTATAAAAAAAAAATGCTCTGGTTTAAAGTTCCTGCAAGAAGTAGTTCTATAAGAATCTGTGCAAGAAAATAATATTCAAGATCAAATATTAATAAAGAGTAACTTATTTCTTCATAAATATTAATGGCATCAAAATTCATTTAACTTTCTTTTTCTTCTTTTATTGTAACTTTTTTTTTTAACCTAATTCCTCAAAAAAAATAGTTAAGACAGAAAATTTAGGCCATATTATGATAGACATTTTGTTTTTATATTCATCTTGATAATAACTGGGGAAACTTCTTTTCTTTGTGGACAAGAGGTTTCCCCAGTTATGGCGTTATCCACAGTTATTTCCCGGTTCTCATTCATCTTGATATCTTTAAAAATAACTGAGCTGAGATATTATCTGCAAAACATGTTTTTGCCAAAAGTGGACTAAATAACAGATTACAAACGGCTGCGAAAACAGAACTACTGTCAGAAAAAAAAAAAAATTTAAGCCATAGCTTAAGTCATATAGTCATAGGGAACAGACACACTTGGTACACAATTAATAAAAATTAAAACTGTAGAGCAACATTTTTTAATTGTGTGATTTGACATGGATTGACATTATTGACAATGCCAAAGGAACAAAAAATTTTCTGTTATTATCACTGCCCTGAATTCAGAAATTTAGATTAAAGTGGTTTGAATTTTGTGTTATTAAATTTTTTTTCAGTATAAATAAAAAGTCTAATCTATTGAAATATCTTTGCTCCTACCTTAGGGTTCAGCCTCATTTAAAAAAATGTTTTGAGGGAATTGCATCACTAGAATTCACGGAAGATTTGGACGTTACTCACATGAAAAGTAGTGAAAACGAGGTCGTGGAATTGGTGGATATCATTTCTACAGCAAAAGCACGAGGACAAGTGGAAAAATGGCTTTTAGAATTAGAATCTGACATGAAAATGAGCTTGCATCAAGTAATAGAATAAGCTATCATCTTATATAATTAATTCTTTTCAAATAAAATATAGAACTATCATAATTCCTTCCATCCACATTTTGAATGAAATAGATAGCAGAAAAAATATTTTTCCCAGGAAATGTTAAAAAAAATCGGTTGTGTCCAGAATTTTCAAAAGAGGGATAATAAATGTTGGTTATGATGGTTGTTGTAACTGGGGCAAGAAAAGATATGTGATTTGTATTGTTTGTCTTGATAGGTTAGTCTGTGTCACTGCCGCTAGCTAGTCGTGCTTCATCAGTTCCTTCTTGCCAAGGCTTAGTGATGCTTGGAAATCCTTTGCTGTAGTGTTGAGCAGTATTTCCATTCTACTAGAAACTTCTCCATAGAGAGATAGATAACACTTGAGAAATCCTTTTCCTTAAAAATTCAATTAATAGAAAGAACCCAACACAAAATTTTAAAATAATAAACAAAAATTAAAATAAAGACTTGACACCGTTAGATTTCTTTCTCTGGGGTTATCTTAAGGATAAAATGTACATCAATAAACCACAAACTATTGAGACCTCAAAAATGAAATTCGACACAACATTGCCGAAATTTCCCAGAAATTATGTCAACATGTTATGGAAAATTATCTCAAAAGAGTGAATTTGTGCTACCAAGGTTGGGGTGGTCATTTTCCAGATGTTTTGTATCACCCATAATCTCAATGTTTTTACTTTCTAATAAAGCAAAAATATTATAAATTTTCCAATGAAAAATGCGTTTTATTAAAAAATTAAAATGTCAGTTCATTTTGGGATACCCTTTACATAACACTGGTTAACATTAATGCATGCAGGAATTTCCATTTGTGAATCACCTGTCTCTAGACATCCTATCACTGCCTCTTGTTTGCAGGTCCAAATGGACACGATGGACCATGGCTAACAATTGACTCCTGATCAGTGATTCAGAGTGTCATACAAATCGTCTTGTGTAGCACAATTGGAGTGATCCAAACTGTCACTCCATATGTATTCTTAATTTTTTTAATTATTCTGATAGAAAGGGGTAACCATTTTTACTTATGGTATTGGTAAGACCTTCAGCACTCCTTTATCAGGTTTGGTTCCAATCAGGCCATAAGAACAGTTCATTTTTAATCTATGGACACAAGTGCAGATATATAATTTTAAAAATGCTCCTATATTTTCAATTTATTTATAAGCATTTTTACAATACATAGTGATATTGTTACAGAATGTTTTCCTCTGATCCGAACATGGATGTGGTTTTCAAAAGGGAAAAATTTCTACCAGATTTCCCTTATGGTGCAGCATCCCGAATATCTTGAATGTGATCCTCCAATTAATTTTTTCTCCCTTGTAAATCTTGTTATCTAATCCTCTTCATCCATCCGTCAAGAGATGGAATGTAATTTTATTTAAAAGAGTAACCTAGCATAGTTTCCAAGTGCCTGTAATATGTTATGTTGTTAAGTTAGGTTATTTCTGACCCAGGTGCTGTTATCTTTGTGGGTCAATGACTACAGCCATCAACCCTACCTTATTCAAATTTGTGTAAGGTTCATCCAGCGAAAGAAAAGCTAGGTCAAGGTCATGAAATTCAAAATTAGCCAATCAAAGCTGATAGATTTAAATCGCTTTGATTGTCTAATTTTGAAGTTCTCGACCTTGGTATAGTTTTTTTTTTTTTTTTTGCTGGATGGAGTGTAGTTATAACTATAATTGGCTAATAAAGTAGGCTAATTGACCTAACAATTGATGGCTATATAATAGACTTTGACTCTTGATAAGCAAATAGAAAAAAAAAAATGGAAAAGACTATTAAAAGAAAAAAGAAACGACCCTAATTATTACTAAATACGTATGTACATTTTGTGAACCAACTCCCATTATCAGCATATAATAAGAAAAACGAAGAGGGATCCAGTGTTTTATAAAATTATGAAGTCTGGACTGATTTATAATTGGGAGGTAATGTATTTTGGCAATTTCATCCAGTTGGCTGTTTTTACTGAGCCTTTATGACTATTTAATAGTTGATTGGATGAGCGATTTTTTAGCAATTTCCAGTGGTTCTAGAAAGTTCATTAATTTTCTGGTCTTTAACATGCTTTGAATCATGATCATGTTTGTGCTTTATATTTGTGCATTGTAATGTTTTGACAGTTGAAATTGATTAGTCATAGAGTATTCAACCCTCTGTACTTTTAAAAGACTCAATAAAGAAAATTATTTCTCTAGGTAATCAAGAAATCTTTAGAAGATTATATGCAAACTAAACGAGAAGATTGGGTTTTACATTGGCCTGGTCAAGCTATTCTGTGTGTTAGCCAGTGCTACTGGACGTATTTAGTGCATAAAGCAATCTCATCAGGCCAAAAAGTAAGTTTATCAAAGGTTCCATTATTCAATAAAAATAAATCTTTGTGTAATAACATTTTCATGAAAATTACTGACTGTTACTAAAATTTCATTATCTAAAGAAGAGATATAGCGGCACAAAGCATAGCCAGTTTTTCACTTTTGAACCACAGGGTTATCTAGATTAAAGTTTATTTATTCAGTTTTATTCACAGAGATTACTGGTGGGCAGAATATGGTGTATATATCCATATTAGGTGTATACAAGTTTTAAGATGTTGCGGAAGAACTCGCACTAAAAGTGGAAAATTTGCAGAGAATATGGATATATTATGATGAGGGAGTCTGAATATGGCATAAAACAAATGTGCAACATCAATCATAGAAATGATTTGATGAGCATAAATTTGTTGTTATTGTTCAATTTTGAAGGATTTATTCATCTTGAAAATCTCTTCTCTCCCTAGGTTTGAAGTGTGTACATTGTTACGTGTTTCTTGGGGCAGGTCAGGAGATGGCAGCGAATTTGCAGCTTCCTAACCCCATGATCGCGACAAGCTGTTTAATTAACGAAGCCTCACCCCACACCCATTAAATAGGTAGAAAACGCAAAATAAACACCCATCCCACCAAAGATAAAACCATCAGTAGGCGCTGGTAGCATGATTAATCAGTTAATTCGGACACTAACTCCAAATAAATCTTTTATTTAGACAAAATAAATAAAGATAGATACAAGATAAAAAAATTAAGAATTGGAAAGATTCCTGTGGAAATAAAGATACCAAAAAGGCTTTATAACATTATCCAGAATTAAGATAATGGTACTAAATTTCAAATGACAATTCTTTTAGTGCAGTGAAAATCAAACAAAACTCTAAGGTGAAGATAGATACAAGATGCCATTATGACGTATGCCAAACTTCTCAAAGGATCAGGGAAGAATACACAGGGAGAGTGAGCTGGAACAATTCGGACAGCGATTGTAGAAAACACTGTCAGATGGATTCTGAAGAGGAAAAAACAAACAAACCACAAAACCACACCAGCAAGGCATGAAATACAGTATCGAACTCTTAGGAAGGGAAACAAACAAGAAACTAATCATAACAATACTAGGGCTAAAAGGTAGAAGGCAAGAACATTAATTATGTTAATATGGAGAGAGCAATACTATACAGCAGGATATGAGGCTCTAAAATAATTCCGGTCCGATCGCGAAAACTCGCATAAAATTTATCAGGAATGGTTTCGCACAGGCGAGGGCTGAATACCAGGCTGAGGGAAGGATTTGTACTTGCAGTAGGTTGCCAAGCTGGTCCAGAACAAACAATGCAGTGCCCCAATGAACAAAGAAGTTACTGGATAAAAGCAGCCCATCGTGGCAATGTACGTGGTGTGGAAAAGGTGGTCAATAATGGCAGAAGAGAACTAGTCATAGATGGAAACATACGGGGTGACGACCAATTACAAGAGGACGACATCCGAGAAAAAAACAAGGAACCATTGCTCAAATGGCAAGCCATGGCTCCGATGGCCAAATCATAGAGGAGGCTCAGGAAAACTCATCCCGTCGTTGAAAGACAGGAGGACAGAACCAAAGAGTGATTCGAATAGCCACAAAAATGGTAGCACCGACTAAGTTTTTCTACATGGAAACAAGAAATGTTGCAATTAAGTAAGTGGTTTAATGCTGCTAACCATCTCAAGTCAGACTGCCGACCAGACTACTAAAATAAAATCATTTTTTGAACAGTAAAATTCAGAACCGCGAGCGCAACAAAGCAGCGTGGACACGAGGAGAAGGCTGCACGCCTTGTAAAGGAAATAACGCAGCAGTTACAGACAGGGATAAACATTTTTAAAAGCGTGATCCCTTACCAAAAAAAAAAAAAGCCCTAAAGCAAAATTAAAAAAAATTAACATTAAGAGGCTAAATAGAATAAGAAATTTCCAAGAAAATTATGGAAAGAAATTTGAAAATTAGACACATAACAGCATATATATGTAAAACATTATGCCTACTATACACTACATGATCAAAAGAGTTGGGACACGTGTTGCTCTATCGTAAAGCCGCAAAAAGCTTCATTCAGTAATGTGTAGGACCACCCCAAGCTGCTATCACTGCCTCCACCCTACATGGCATACTGTCCACAAGTTTACGGTATGTGTTCACTGGTATTGACCTCCATTCCTCGAGGAGTGTCATGGTCAGTTGTAGGGCGAACCATCCTGGATCTCACACGTCGTTCCAATTTGTCCCAAAGATGTTCGATGGGGTTGAGATCAGGACTCTGGGTGGGCCAATCCAGTTCTTCAACCCGCATCTCGTCAAACCAGTCAGATATGGATCTTGCTTTGTGGCAAGGCGCATTGTCATGCTGGAAGATGAGCGCCCCGTCACCGAAGTGTTCCCACAGCGATGGAAATGCCCCATTATCCAGAATGGTCCTGTAGCCATCAGCATTGAGGTTTCCGTCCACCTTGATGAGCGGGCCCAGTCCAGTCCAGGAGAAACACCCCAGGTGTTCACAGGGGTGTCCCAACTCCTTTGATCATGTAGTGTATATCTGCATGCTTTTTATATGGCTCTGATTATAGATAAAGAAATAAATATCTGAATAAATATTTTTATATTACTGTTTTGTTTTTATTCATAATAAATCTTTTCTTTTGTATAGGGCATGGAACAGTATCTGCACCAGAATAATGAGCAAATTGACAAAATTGTCACATTGGTGAGGGGAAAATTATCCAAACAGAATCGTACAACTTTAGGCGCCCTTGTTGTACTGGATGTACATGCTCGTGATGTTTTGGCTGGTCTTGTTGAGAGCCGGATAGAGTCTGAAAATGATTTCCAGTGGTTGAGCCAGTTACGTTATTACTGGGAAGTTAGTGTTAATTTTGAATTTCTTTCATTATAAATGATCTGTTTTTAAATAAGATTATAAAGATTTTTTTATAGAACTAACCTAAAGTATAATGACTTAAGATTTATCAAGAGAAGAAAATGGTCCAAAATTAGTGAATGGAATTCTAAGTTTATTAAGCTTAACACGTGTCAGTGTTGCACCATCATCGGACACAAAGCTACAAAGTGGAACGAGACAAACCAGGAAGGATTCCACAACGGCCAACATCATTCCTTACGACTCCACACATCTGAAGCAACAAAAGACAGCTTCCCTGACTTACCCTTTAAACCACTCAAAAAACACACTTTTTACTTACCGCTTCCACACCGTACACTTTCACTAACATTTCATTTGTCTCTGTTGCCGTTTTGCCTAATTTGGAGCAAAACTTGATGTTGATGCGTTGTTCCATTTCGCAATGACACGCTTTCTCACACTGACTGCTTTAAATTGGTCGTAGCGCATACTTCTGCTTAACTGTCATGATTTGGACGCTAAGGAGTACTAGTTGCCATGTCTCTCACTGCATCTGCGTGAGCGAACATCCTAACCAGTGCGGTTGTTCAACTATGGGACCATTCACCGAACTTTTCGAACGCACCTTGTACAATATGATTATGGCTATATGACGAGAATTATCAGAGTTTGAGCATGAAATGATAGTTGTAGCCATAGGACATTCCATTTCTGAAGTGGTGTAGGCATTCTTCATTTCTTGATCAACTGTTTCAAGGGTGTACAGAGAGAACTCATTTACTCTCAGACATTACCTCCCACCATGGAGAGCACAGTGGCCGACCATGGCTACTAAATGCTCGTGACTGGCAACATATGAGCAGAATGGTCTTTTGTAACAGACGCATGTCAGTATATCAATTAACAGCCACATTCAATGAGAGACATACTAAAAAACATGTTTGAGATCAGTGCAGTGAAATTTGACACTGATAGGATATGACAGCAGAAGATTGACAAGAGTGCCTTTACTCACAGCATGCCATCAGAAGCCACAGACCCAAGGCACTGTACAATCTGGTAATGGTTCCATCGTTGTGTGGTAATGGGCATGTTTACATGGCAGGGTTGGGATCCTCTGATCAATTTGGACCTACCATTGACTGAGAATCCTTACATCCAGCTGCTTTTGACCATTTGCTGCCTTTCATGGCCTTCATATACCCTAACAACGATGATATATTCTAGTAGGACAATGCACCTTATCACCAGGACAATATGAGCATTGGGTTAAGGAGCATTCTGAATAATTCCAGTGAATGAATTGGCCACCTAGATCACCAGACATGAGCTCCATCGAATATATTTGTGATATTATCAAACAATCCATTTGTTCACAGGCAATTATAGGCGGAAAACGATATTACATGGGTGAACATCTCTTCAGACAATTTCTACCAACTAGTAGAGTCCATGCCATATCGAGTTGCTGCACTTCGCTGGGGAAAAGGAGGTCCTATACGATGTTGAATAGGTATCCCATGACTTTTGGCACTTCAATGTAAATGAGTATTGTCAGGAATGGATCTAAGTTTCCCCTCATCCATTTCTGGTAATATCATATCTAAATGAGTTATCATATCACTCGTGGGGTTGGAACTTTTACAAAGAAATTTGAAGAATTGAGAAGGAAGACACTCAAAATTGTAAATTGGTGATTAATTGGCCAATTAATTAATTGATTAGATTTTCATTTGGCCAGTTAATTCAAAATTTTACTACAAATTTAATCATAATTTTCTGATTTGTATATTTCATGTTAACTTTGCCCAAAATAGAACTATTTCCTCAGTATTTAATAATTCAATAGTATTATATCGATCTTCTTGAGATACTTTAATTTAGCTTAATATAAAACATTAATAAATATTTATATTAAGCAATTTTTTTTTTTAAAATAAATTTTAGGATGACAACATGACAACACGTATGATTAACAGTGAACTGAAATACGGATATGAATATCTAGGAAACTCTCCTCGTCTTGTTATCACACCACTTACCGATCGCTGTTATCGCACGTTGTTTGGAGCATTACATTTACATTTAGGAGGTGCCCCTGAAGGCCCAGCAGGGACAGGAAAAACTGAAACAACAAAAGATTTGGCAAAAGCTGTCGCTAAACAGTGTGTTGTTTTTAATTGCTCAGATGGATTAGATTACATTGCTCTTGGAAAGTTTTTCAAGGTAATTGCTATAGATTTGTTTTTCTGATATTACTTTACACTACATGATCAAAGGAGTTGAGACACCTGTTGCTATACCCTAAAGCCACAAAAAGCTTGAATCAGTTGTGTGTAGACCACCCCGAGCTGCTATCACTGCTTCCACCCTGCATGGCATACTGTCCACAAGTTTACGGTATGTGTCCACAGGTATTGACCTCCATTCCTCGAGGAGTGTCGTGGTCAGTTCCTGGACAGATGTAGGGCGAACCATCCTGGATCTCACATGTCGTTCCAATTAGTCCCAAAGATGTTCGATGGGGTTGAGATCAGGACTCTGGGCGGGCCAATCCAGTTCTTCAACCCGCATCTCGTCAAACCAGTCGGATATGGATCTTGCTTTGTGGCAAGGCGCATTGTCATGCTGGAAGAGGAATGGCCCATCAGCGAAGTGTTCCCACAGCGCTGGAAGTGCCCCGTTATCCAGAATGGTCTTGTAGCCATCAGCATTGAGGTTTCCATCCACCTTGATGAGCGGGCCCAGTCCAGTCCAGTCCAGGAGAAACACCCCAGGTGTTCACAGGGGTGTCCCAACTCCTTTGATCATGTAGTGTACTTCTTTATGGAATAAAATTAATTTTCCTTTTGATTCTGTAAGAGTTTGATCAAATGAAAAGTGGACATGGTCTGGATATGTAATACATTTACTTGAAACTTAAAAGTAATCACCATGTTTGTTGAAGGATTGGCCCCATCGTTTACACAACAGGTCAATTCCCTTGGCATACAAGGATTGTGGCTGTTTTTTGAAAAAGGCTTTCATGTTTTCATCCTTCATGTTTTCCTTGCAGTGTCTTCTTGATTAGCCCAAAGATGTGGTAATCACATGGTGAGAAGTCTGAGCTGCAGGCAGGATGTTCCAAGAATTCCCACTGGGATTTCTGTAACTTCGTGGTGGTTTCACCAGAGACATGGGGTCATCATGGTTATTGTCATGCAGAAGGATCACCTGTTGTGAGAGAGGACCTGAGCATTAGTTTTTGATTGATTGTTGAAGTTTCGTGAGAGTACTGCAGTACCGTACAGAATTGATGGTGCATTTCTTTGGCAGAAAATCAATCAGTAGTGGTCAACGGTGGTCGAAGAAAAAGGTTGACGTCACCTTCCCTGGATGCATCCATTTTTACACCTTATTATAACATTCATTGTATACACATGAACAGGTGAAGTTGCAATTTATGCACTCTGGTACACATATGGAATCTACTACTAGTACACATGCACACCCCTTCACTAGAGTGCTGTTGTTGCTGCTATAGTTATGATGCTATGAGATGCGTCCACTCTTCGTTTTGGCAAACCTCATATATTCGGTAATTTCAGATATTTGACAAATTTATTAAATGAAGAGATCTGAAATTTAATGCATGGATTAAATGAAGGACTAAAGAATTCAAAAATATTGAAATATGTTTGGAAATAACTAACTAGATATTATTAAATGGTTGTGGAATTTGTAATATTGATGGAACCATTATGAAAACAATGTGTACATATAAGCCATTCAATAGGTCTTCAATTTCCGCACATCCGTTGTACAGATGGTGGCTATGAGAGGGGGTACACGCAACAATAGCAAAGATGGCCGATCACCTGTCTATTCGTGAGGAAGTGCAGATCGCTGCATGCTATGAAGTGTGGAATTCCATTGTTCTTGTTCAGAGATGTGAATGAAAGGAATGCCACAATTAGTCCAGAGATGACAAAGCATTGTCACAGGAAGCTAATGACCCCAGGTTCAGTAAAGGATATAGGAAGAACTGGGGTCTTGGTCTGAGGATAATGTGGCGTTAGTATGGGAAATGTTTGACCGTAGCCTCTGGACATCAGCACATTAGGCAGCTCGTGAAAGCGGGCTCACAAGATACACAGTTCGGTAGGTGTTGCATAAAGAATTGAATCAAGCATGGAAACCCCATTATATGCAACACAAAGATTGAGTTGATGCTAGGTTGGCACGGAGATTGGCCTCAATTGTTTCAAAACAACCTCTAGTGTGACGAGGCCATATACCATGTGGGAGGTATTGTCAGTCGACACAAATGCCATTATTGGGCAGCACAGGATCACTGTATGACGATAGAGAAGATGCAGTCTCATCCAAAAGTGATCATATGGTGGGGAAAGGCCACAAATGTCACCAGGCCATTTATTCTGCATGATGCAAACAACACAGAACACTACTATCAGATGCTTGAGGATTATGTTTGGCCCACGGTATTTGGATGGGAAAATATCAGCAACATTATTTTCATCAAAGACAGTGTACCATCTCACTTTGCAAACGTCGTGCATTCATGGTTGGACAAGTAGTTTCCAGGGCGTTGGCTGAGGAGATGCAGGCCTTATGAATGACCTTCAAGAAGTCTAGACTGACACCTTGTGACTTCTTTTTATAGGGCTGGGTAAAAGATGTGTATTGGACGAAACCTCACACACTGGAAGAATTGGAAGCACGGAGTTGGAATGTTATCACCAATGTCCCATGCAACTTCCTCCAGAAGACTGTTGATTCCATTCCTGGCCGTTTGAGGAAATTGGTCGATGCCACGAGTGCCTACATTGAATTTTAAGTTATCCTTCTGTATTCCCCTATAATAGTGCACATGATATTAATTTCAATAATTTAGCGTCATAAATATAGCGTTTATATGCTTTTTCCAGTACCTAGTTACTTTCCAGCCAAATAGTATATACAGGGTGTATCAGGTTCGATGGTCATTAAGTACCTAGCATTGTTCTCCGCAAAATTCTAAGCATAATTTTTCTTATCTATTTTTTAAAATTCTCAAAAAAATGCTTGAAATCGTTATCCAAAGTTTGGCTAATATGACGTAATTCTCAGCATTCTGACGTACTCTATTTATGCCATTTACTGTCCTTGCTGAAGGGAAGTTCATTCATAAAAGGGTAGGAGACAGAGTCATTTTGAGTTCATTAAAGTAGAGCCCTACTGTTTATTTTCAAAGTAAGCTAATAAGCAAGCTCATCTATTGACTTTCTCCTACCCTTTTATGAATGAACTTGCCTTCAGCAGGCAGGGAGCCAGGAAAAAATTATGTCATTAGGGCATGGATGAATTACGTCATAATAGCCAAACTTTGGATAACGATTTCAAGCATTTTTTTGAGAATTTTGAAAAATGGATAAGGAAAAATATGCTTAGAATTTTGCGGAGAACAACGCTATGTGATATTCCAACAAGAAACTTTTGTTGAATATTTAGATTAATTATCGTAAGAGAAAAAGAAAGGACGGGTCCTAGGCAGATTACTTAAATATGACAGGCGATTTATTTACAAATGAATAATTAAAATAAGAAATGAACATTAAGGTCAGAGATTAAATAAGTAAAGAGAAGCTTAAATTCCTTCACAAACATACTAATTGGAGGTAAACAGATCAGAATAAATATTTTAAGTAAATTAAAATCAGATCAGCATCGTCATTTCAGAGTCATTAATATCGATGAAATAAGAACCAGCATCAGTTCAATTGAAACCCACTTCATGACAAGTCGCTACTTATGCAGTCAGAAAAAAGTGAGATAAGTTAGGGTACTTACGGACTCGCAGTCTCGCTGGCGTCATCTGTAGTCGGCAGCTATAGTCGGCATCTCTGGCGTCGTCTATGGTCGGTGATCAGGATCCGGATACACCACGTATCGAACTTGAAACCAGCCTTCTGACTGCGAATCCGAAAGCCCTCCCTTATATATTCCTCTCAAGAGTAGTACCGTACTATCGAGCGTTCCGGCTTCTCATTGGTTCAAGATGCTGTTGATGGTGCCGCCATCTGTTGGCGGAATTCCCAAACAGTTCACTTTCACGAAAGGCACTGCGTTAGCTACACACAGAGCCAGGTGGCCTCCTGGCCATGTGGCGGATCAAAAAAAAAACACAAGTTTTCGAATCCTTCGAAAAGGACGAATGTCACAGCTAGGTACTTTATGACCATCGAACCTGATACACCCTGTATAATAAGCACCCTCCTCCCACTTTGGATATTTGACAAAACATCTAAAATCAAAGGTGTTCATATTATTTTGTCCAACCCCCATATATATATGCTTATGTGATTACCAGTGAAAAATTCTAAGTTTAAAAGTTTTAGGTGTTTGGAGCTTTTGGCTCATTTGAAGTGGTTTACTAGAGAGACGAGAGCATTGACAATGGCTTCTTGATGAGTTACTGGTGGGACAATTTTAATTTCAGTTAAATATTATTGAAATTCTCCAAATTTATCCAAAAATTCGCTTTATCAGAGCCTGTGAAATTGAGGGTGACGTTCTCTGTAGTAATATTTCCTCTATATTATTTATTTTTTCTGTTTCAGGGATTAGCATCCTGTGGTGCCTGGTCTTGCTTTGATGAATTCAATCGCATTGATTTGGAAGTATTATCAGTTGTTGCCCAGCAGATTCTAACTATACAGCGAGGGATAAATGCTGGAGCACCCACACTTCTATTTGAAGGCACAGAAATTAAGTTAGATCCTACGTGTGCTGTCTTCATAACAATGAACCCAGGTTATGCTGGCCGATCTGAACTACCGGATAATCTCAAAGTTAGTATTTGATTTTATTAGAAAAACATATGTAGTGGGAAGGAGAAGGAAATGTCAGGCTAAATAAAAATTTTGCTCAAGCATCACATGGTACAAAACTTAATACAGTAAAACCTCGTTTTAACGTACTCCAAGTGAACTGGAATTTTGAATGTTAATCTGAAACTAGGAGGCGGGGTGAGCCCATGCAGGCTATCTAATACCATACAGTATTTCTTGTGAATGATACATATATGGCATATACACAGAAACATTGATGCATATAGTGTATTCTATAAAATACATAATTTTAATAATAATAATTGTAACAACAACAGGGAATAAGCCCACAAGATACACCGGAGTAAGCCCTGCGTTGCCCCCTAATAGGTCAGCAACGGGGCTGTTGAAAAAGACATATAAATAAAATAAAGAAAACAGAGCAAAATAAAGATCGAGATGAAGGAAGCTGAGTCAATAGAAAAAAAAACAAAAAACACGAGAAAAATAAATTTATCTTGACATTAAACAACAACAGATATTGACAATGGTCCAACAACTAGGATACACCAGAACAAATCGCGAAAAGGATTAATGAACTGGAACAACTAGAGTATGGGGAGTGAAATGTGCAATAAAAAAAATAGTTCACTATTTCATCCTTAGGTGGCGCTGTTTTAATCAAAATACTCAAAACTACGACATACAATGGATAGAAGTCATTTCAAGAGATGTTCGATATGTTTGCCACCATTTGAGATCTTAATATAGCGTTTGCAATGTGTTTAAATGGCGATAAGAACTAATTTGCATATGTTTTGATTGAAACAGCGCCATCTACCGACGAAATAGTGAACACATTTTTATTGCTCATTTCACTCTCCCATATTCTCATTAAGATATCCTGAAAATCTGACCAAATTCGGATAGGCCGTTTTTGAGAGAAAGTGCTTAGAGTACGAGAACATTAATTATAAACATCCTTATATCAGTTTTTAGTTCAAAATAATATGAATACTATATCACACACCATCTGTTCACATGACTTAGCCATTTGTGGTTTTACCTCTTTCCTGGAATGAAATAAAATTGAAAGAGGTGCATATTTTCCGAGTACAGGAGATTCAAAGGGAAATGATGACTGTGCTGGAGAGCCTGAAAAAAAATTTTCAAAAAGCTTTTCCAGCAATAGCAAGACCATTGAGATCGTTGCATTGACTCCCAATGAGAGTATTTTCAAGGGAAAGGAGGCATCAAAATTTCAAGTAGGTATGTTCCATTCATGAGGTTAATTGAAACATTTTTGATAGCGCCTTATATTTCCTTCAAATAAATTAATAACTTATTTTTTGTTTTAAGTCTTTGGTTGTATTATGGGCATAGAAATGATCTACGAGGGTTGTCCAATATTTAAAGACCTTTATTTATTAATAAATCAGGAAAATTTTATTTTAACAAAAATACATACTACATTGTAGGTACATATCTCCACTATTTCTCGACATAGTTCCAGTTACGATTGATGCACTTGGTTAGCTGTGGCACTAGGTCCGTGAATCCTTGTTGTAGAATTCCCGTGCTGCCATCCTCAACCTCATTCTCACCTCTTCCTCTACGTTTTCATCAGTCTCAAAGCATTTTTCAGCCAAATGATGCTTCAGCGAAGATAAAGGTGAAAATCACTCAGCATCAGGTTGGGGCTGTGGGCAGGATGACGAAGGACATCCCATCCAAAGGAGTCCAAAAACATAGTGGCTCTGCTGGCTATGTGTGGCAAAGCATTGCCATGAAGCAAACACGTGCCCTTGGTCAGCATTCCTTGTCGCTAGTTTAGATAGCCCTTTGGAGGTTTTTTTAACATTTAACAATAATGATCGGCGTTGATTGTTGAGCTTTGAGGCAAAAAATTGACAAGAATAACACCTTATCAATCTCAAAACACTCTTGTCTTGATTTTCCGGCTTGAGATTGTCTGACGAAATTTTCGGGCACGAGGTGAAGAGGGGTGATACCATGTCATTGATTGTCTTTATAATTCCGGGTTTAGATGGTGAACCCATGTTTTGTCACCAAAAAGCCTCTCCTCCTCTGGCAAAATGGTCCAAAAATTTTTGAGTGCTTTGAACCTGATTTTACTTGGGAGCTTCTATCAGTATTTTTGGCACCTAATGAGCACACACCTTTGCATACGCCAACTTTTTCATCAAAATCTTCTGTATGGTCGATACTGGCCTCTGGGAACAAAACTGCAAGCTCGCGGAATGTCACACGGCAATGTGCACGAACTTTATCGTTAATGTTCTTCAACAAAGCATCATCAATTGAGGATCTCCTTCTTCTCACCTCCTCATCATGAATACACGTTATACCATTCGAAAACTCAGCACACCACTTCCTGATATTCCGCTGGTTCATCAGATTACCATAAACGGAAGTGAGATGGCAGTAGATATCAATGGGGTGGACTCTATCCTGGTTGAGAAAGCGAATGGCTGTACCTCACATGCGGTGGGATTCGACAGAGGAAACGCCATCTTAAACAAACTTCAAGATTACACTGAAGCAATGTCCGAGCCCACTCACCACTCTTTCAGTAGGGGGAAGTCCACACTATACGTTGTACTTTGAGAAATAACGTCCGCATCGCCGAAAATAAATAAAGATCTTTAATTTTTGGACAACTCTCATATTTTCTTTTATGACATTTTTTTTTTAATAAATTTGCATTTGCAGCCCACAGTAAACATTTACGTGGTTTTTAAAGCAGGTTTTATTTATTTATTTTTTTTAAACAGGCTTTATTTCGTCCTGTTGCTATGATGGTTCCAGATTATGCTCTAATATCTGAAATTGTACTCTATTCTTGTGGATTTCTAAATGCTCGTCCTCTGGCAGTAAAAATTGTAGCAACCTATCGACTGTGTTCAGAACAACTGTCATCACAGCATCATTATGACTATGGAATGAGGGCTGTGAAATCCGTTTTGGTAGCTGCTGGAAATTTAAAGGTTTGTCTTTTATGCATGCACTTTTGTTTCATTGTGAAGTTCGTCTAAGGCAAAATCATATTTTCTGGCAGTTTGATGGATCTTTGAAACTCTGGATTTTCTATATGTTACATAAATAAACTCAATTTTCAATAATTAGGTATAAATAAGTTTTAATAAAGACATACAAAAATAGAAATAAAACAGTGATTTCGTGGAGGTTAGACGTGTCCCCAATCGCTCCCTTGCCCATCCCAATTTCAGTTTTCCCCCACCTGCAGCCCACTGATCCCCGCTGATTCCAAGCCAGCCGCCCATCCAAGTCACCGTATTCTGCCTTCATTCCGTACGTTGGTCCTTATTTCTGTTCTTGTTTTTAACTTAAGATTTATCTCTTAACTTCTCTTTTATTTCTCTATATTTTTACTTATTATTTCTTATTATTAATTTTATTTCTCTTATAAATAATATTAATATTATTTCTTATTATTCCATAACACTTCACAGTATTTCCTAATATTCCTTAGCAATACAGTGCTTTTCCTTTTTCTCTCTTATTTATCTTCTATTTATTTCGTTTATTTATTTTACTTTTTATTTTTTATTTATTTATTTTATTTTTATTTTATTCTTAGTTTAATAAGAACACTAAACTAACCTTGCCCAGCACCCCTTTCCCTTGCTACTTACCTTAATCTCCCCCTCCTAATCTTGCTACTGACCTTGATCCCCCCTCCTTCTAATCTTGCTTTTGTTAATCCTCTTTCTTGTTCGCCATTTATTTCCCCATCCTACCTATTGCCTATCTCCCTTCCTGCTACGATTGGACAACATGTCTATTATTAATTGCAATGTGTGTTTTGCATGTGGAGAAAAAATGCACCAAATCCACGCGTATCCAGTGCGACAAATGTCAATATTCTTTTCACACCACGTGCACTACCTTGGACAGAAGAGAGACCAGCGCCCTTCTTTCATCAGATGGATCACTAATTTTTGTATGTAAAGACTGTAAATCATACAGCTACGTTGATCTTAAAGACTTAATATCGTCCTTAAAAACGGAGATTGAAGAATTAAAATCATCGATCGGAGTGAAACAAAATGTCTCCCGTGATGACGTCATTGAGGACGCAATACAGGAGATCGCCGACAGACAATCACGTGAGAAAAATATCATCGTTTTTGGAGTCGAAGAGAGCACAAAACCGTCGATCAGAGACAAAATTACTGATGATAAACAGAGTGTAGCGCAAATCCTGGCTGCGATTCCTGATACTTCGTATCTCTCGCTTGGGGAAACCAACTGCCAGTAAGGTGCAACCACTAAAAATAATTATGCCCTCGAAATCTGATGTTATTCATATTTTAAAGCACAAAAGAGAAATCAATCATACAACAAAATTTTCAGTGTCTAGTGATAACACTACAATGCAGCATGAGCGATTTAAATCTCTTAAAGCTGTTCTAATGACATGCCGCAATGAAGGTGAGACAGATATAATGATTAAATTCATCAATGGCTGTCCTCAAATTGTGAAGTCTAATTCAAAAAACTAAAGTACTCGGGAATATCCATATATTATCAGAATGTATATGGACTACGCACAAAACTGACTGAAATTTCATCAAATTGCTCTGTATATGATGTTATTTGTCTTAC
The DNA here is from genome assembly GCA_023313115.1 of Rhysida immarginata. Lineage (NCBI taxonomy): Eukaryota > Metazoa > Arthropoda > Chilopoda > Scolopendromorpha > Scolopendridae > Rhysida > Rhysida immarginata. The sequence goes on from JAHWFO010017185.1 coordinate 348,122, forward strand.
TGAGACCAACTTATGTCCAGATATTAACAACACTAAACTTGGCTTAACTAATGATGCCATTTATCGACAGGTTCGTGATGAATCCACCAGTGCAAAAAAATCAGGTGGCGGTGTTCTTCTTGCGATCAGCAACCATTTTTCCTCCACTGCATTAAAAACAAATACATCGAAAGTGGAACACACGTTTGTTAAGATTAACAGTCCTGGATGCTCCTCTACAATCTTCTGTGGAGTATATATTCCTCCTGGTGCACCTGTGGAGACATATCTTTTACATTTCAATGAGATTGAACATACGATGCTGGCACATCCTCATTCAAACACATGCATCTTAGGTGACTATAACCTTCGTGAGCTTTCACCTTTTTGGACCACCGACAATAAATACTATGACCGACACGGCCTCTCCCCATCAGCCAATTATTTACGTGACATGTTGCATTTTTTAAATCTTACGCAATTTAATAAGACTGTCAATCATAATAATGTTATACTTGATTTGGTTCTGTCATCGGCTAAATTAGGTGTTGCGAATGCCTACCCTATTATTCATCCTGATCCACATCACCCTCCTCTACACTGCTTTTTGTATGTGGAAGACACTAGTAACAAAATGAAATACGATTTACTTTCCTACGACTTTGTTAATGCTGATTATGATATTGTGGATCAACTGTATAAGGCAGATTGGTGCTTATTGGAAAATATGGATCTGAAAACTGCTATTAATTACTTTTATAATGTTATTTATGAAATTATCGAGCATTTTGTTCCCAGAATTAAAATTAGAACTAACTGATATCCTAAGTGGTTTTCCCCAGAATTAAAGTTGCTTGTATGCCGTAAAAGATCTGCCCATCATAATTATAAGATAACAGGATCCATGGATGACTATAGGTACTTCTCTGCTCTAAGAGCACAGTGTAAAAACCTTGCAAAATTGTGTTATAAAACCTACATCTCTTCAATAGAATCTGCAGTCTACACCAATATAAAATCTTTCTGGAATTACGTCAACTCAAAAAAGTTAAACAGTGATCTGCAATCCCGTTTGTGCTATATTGATGATGTCAGGACCGATCCGCTTGAAATAGCTAACTTATTTTCCCAGTATTTCTCTTCTGTTTATGATGATTCCTGTGCGGCTTCCCCTGTTTGTGATCTGTTATATAATCAT